>BSBK01000280.1:610000-1033542 GCA_027943335.1 Chamaecyparis obtusa | reverse complement strand
ATTGGAATTGGAATTGCATTATCCATTTCTGTGTTTGGTTCTACATTTTGAATTGGAATTAGAATTTAACAAGAAAAAATTTAAGTTTTTTAAATTATTATATAATGTTTTAATTTAATATTTTATTTATTTTGTCCATTTTTTAATTTATATTTTTTTTTATTAATTTATATTTTTATATAGTAAATCATAAACAATTTTTTTTTCAATATTGTGAATAGTAAACTTAACTTTTTTAATAATTTTATAAATTATCATAAACAATATTATAACAAGAAAATAATCATTGCATTGCCCGATATCACATCAAAATCAAAATAAGTCTTATAGTCCACATATATATCTATTTCTGCATAATGATCCAACAAAGTAGTGCGATTGTTGCACAAAGAAAACATCGTACAAACATGACATTGGCTTTATAGGTAGCCTCTGCTTTTTCCATTGATGTACTCTAGGCGACAATAGCCGTCTTGTGTGCCTTGAAAGACTTGCACTCATCATCCATAACAAGTATATGTGTAGAAGGTGCAGATGATGTAGACAACGATGAGGTGTCATCGACCCACCGAAAGTAGTCACATCCACCGCCATCCTACAATATAAATATAAGTTAGTATTGCTATGATGACTAATATTTATTCTTTGTAAACATTTAAATATTGTGCAATTAACAACCTTTTTCTTATTTATGCAAGTCCAAAATTTATGCTTTGGATTAGTGTTTGTGTGTGACATCCTCAACACGCAGCGCACTCCATCACCACAGTCACACATAGGGACATTTATCATAGTCATCACCACTATATCAAACAAATTTTTGTTCATTCATATAACAACATGACTATTTTCTATCAGTACAAAATGAAAAAGTTTCATTTATGTTGATATTACAAATTTATACAAAAAATACAATGAAACATCTATAGCATCAGATAGAAGATGGGGAAGAACAATATCCATGAACTGAATGGTGGTGTGAAAACACACTGTTAATAAGAAAATGCAAGGAAATCCACACTCAACACCCTTATGCCCCACATTCAACGAGAAAAAATCTCATATCCCGCTCATTCTTCCCATTGTTGTCTGTATTGTTAGATGGTCAATCATGCATCTACAAACTAAACATGATAGAAAAATTAAAACTTGTTTATTTTTTAATGGAATACACCAAGGAGTACCATCAGAAATATTGACCGTTTATAAACATGAACAATAAACAATCATCAGATAGCTCATTTTTTTATCAGTATATGTGGATATTTTTGGTATCAATGTTTGAAATAGCTTCTGGATTTGATTGTGTAGATATGTTTGGCATCAACATTTTGGATCACACTTTGTGATCCATCATCAGGATGAAAGAGAGAAAAATGATTGCGATATATCAAAATGATGGGCTTTTCTTTCAATCCTTTTTCTCTCTTTCATCCTGATGAAGGATCATAGAGTGTGATCAGAAATGTTGATGCCAAAAATATCTACAAAATTGAATCTAGAAGCTATTTCAAACATTTTTAATGTCAACATATGTGTAGTCTCACTTTATCATCATATGTGTAGTCTCAGAACTATCCATTTCTATTTTTGTACCTATCATGTGGTTTTCAAAAATGAATGAAAGATCAAAAGAAATTCAAGATGAAATAGAGCATTGAATAAAGTAGATTTATTCCACTAAATTTTGTAATGCAGTTCAGTAATAACAAGATGGTTAGGGTATATACATATAACATGGGACAAAATCATGAATAATACAATCATCTACGAAAACACATTTATATCACCATCTCTTTTGAAGAACTAGAAATGGACAATTATGAGACTACACATTGACAATGCATTAAATTAATCATTCATTGTGTGGCACTCCTTGGTGTATTGGTCTCTAAGATGTTAAAAGAAACAAGACAAGATATATACCACTAAATATGTAAAGATTCTATTATACAAGATGCTATTGATTTAAATGTCTGCTTGTAATGTAGTATGATCTTCATCAAGATTGTAATGCAATATCATAGTTCTTCAATAGTATGATGGACATTAATGTGTAATATCATAGTTCTTCAATATTATCTTCTCACTACTTACTCCCCTTTCATGCATTTTCTATCCTTGTGTGCTTTTCTTTTCTTGACCAATGCTTTTGTGTGGACTATCATCAACACTCTCTCAAGACCATACCCTTAATCATTTGGCTAATTGTTGTCAAACCTTTAGTTGAACAATGCTACATAAAATTCAACAGCCTATCATTCTTCCATTTCACTTTTCTACATAGATATTATCATAGATTTTCTACTGTCATGCGTGCCAATAATCTTCTTTTAATCATGACCATGTAACTATCATTGCATCTTGCACATGGTGCTTGTAAAACAATAATATTTTGTTTGGCCCTTAGATAGGTCCATTGCACTTCAAGACCATTCTCACTATTGAAGAACCTTTCTTTTCCTCTTTTATCATAAACAAAGCCACTATTATCTTTCCTTTTCTTATATCACTGTAAAAATTGGCCTCATATTCTAACATTTGAATGACCTCAATGTAGCCCTTTTAGCCTTCATAGATCAATGCAAAGGATATGATATTTTTCCCACATAGAAAATCTATACAATACGCTCAACTCCACTTCCATTTATAATCTTCAATGCCATATAAATGGATTTTCTTAAGATTGTGGATGATGTTTAGGCACTATCATCTCTTTTATGAGAACTTTATTCTATTGTGAGTGTCATTGTCTTTAGATGTATACCTCTTTCACAAAGCCATTTAGGTCTTGATTGCACTTAAAACATCTATAATCTATCTTGCAATTGTCATGACTCATGGCTTGTATGTTAGTCTCTTGAAGACTTCATAATCTTTTACCTTAGCTTGTTGTCCATTATATGCAATATTATCACTAGTAAATTTTACCTTAAATTTTGATGAGAATTAGTCAAATTTTCTACAACAATTGGTCAAATAGGTGACTAAAACTGTCGTCAATCTTTTTTCGTTGAATTTTCTACATGGTAAATAATAGTCGCAATTTCGACCCCATAACTAGTCGAATTATCAACTGCAACAATCCCTTGGAATTGGAAGAATAAGATGTTGATCAACTGGTGTAACGGTTGAAATTGAGACCATTTTTTCATCGAATTATCCACCCAAATTCGTCAAGCGACTGTCGAAAGTATAGCATCCTAGTCGAATTTAGTCCATTTTGTCATTGAATTATCCACCCAAATTCGTCGAATGGACCATCGAATGTATAGCATCTTGGTTGAATTTAGTACTATGTAAAGGACAAAAATTCGACCAATACTAACTTTTGTTTTAAAAAAAGTGTGACAACATTTTCAATATATTCCTACTTTTAGTTGAATATATTGCTTGTCTATAATTAGTTTGTAACTAACCAGCAACAGTCAGATAACTAACTGTTACAGTTATGCAAGGGGATAAACTACTTTTGGAAGCCTATTTGGTAGGTGTAGGTGTGTGTAGGAAGCATGGAGAGATGGTGGAGTATCAAAAAGAAATGTAAAGAATATCAAATTAATAAAAAATGAAATGTTCTTTGCTATATCTATTCACTATTCCATGGGTACAGTCTGAAACAGTGAATTATCTTGATAGTTTGAAGTGATTTCTTGGCATAGAAATTCCATAGGGCATTGTATTAGTTGTTATTTACCCTTTTCTTTCATTTCTTATTAATTTCATCATGTATTAGGCAAGAATAATAGACTGCTGCATTCAAGAATAGTGACTGGTTGGGCACAGTCAAATACTTCTTGTTATGAGGCTTTAAGGATGGTGAATGTCTCCCACCCTTTGTAATCACTATGATTGGTGGGAGAGGATGCAAAATTATTATTCAACTTGTGTTATATCCATTGTATGCAGTGGAGTGTAGATTTGTTGGAAGAACCACAAAAGTTGGTTGTTTGTTGATGGAGACTAAGCCCAAATTGAGACACCAGTCATTATGAAAGTGATTTGATCCATGCAAGTGGATATTTGGTGATGTAATGTGTATGGGGGGATGATTTATGAAGTTTTTGTGCTATTTTTTTAATTTGGGAGTGAGTTTAGAGGTCCTGTTGAACAAGCCCTAGATTAGTGACCCTAGAACCAAGGGTTTGGTGGCAAATGAGTTGGGTGAAGGGTAAAACCTTGTAAGTTTGGAATCCATTATTTATCAACCTATAGAAAGACTATTTTAGTATTTGGAGTCATGGGAGCAAGTGGAGTTAGGGGTTGCTTTGTAAAAGTGGAGAATTAGGCCTAGTGAGGATAGGCTAGGGGTATTGGATATTGGGTATGGTCCAAAGGAGCATAGGCTAAAACTTTCAAAGGATTTAAAGATTCCAAAAGGGTATTAGAATAATGTATTATTTTCCTTATTTGTTTGGATAAAGTTGGATGAAAAGTCAAATTAATGACTGGTGAGGGCTACTAGCTTCAAGGACTGATTGTGTGTGTTGGATAGAAGATGAGTGATCCAGACTTAATGGGTTGATGAAACATGGTAGATAGGCTATATGGAGGTGTTTCATGAAGTTAGAACAAAGGTTGGGGCTTTGGGTGAAGATATGGTGTCTAGGAGGAACTAGGTACACTTGGGAGACAAGTCATGGAGGGATATTGAGGTAAAGAAGTTATTACAAAGTGGAATGGATTTGTTGTCTGATATGATGAAGATGGATACCACACACCACCTCTGCATCAAAATTTTTCTTTACACTATACTCACCTGTCTATATAATCAAATCATTATTTTTTGTCATTGACATCACCAAAGAATTGACTGGCGTTTGTTAGTGCCAGAATAGTCACTGTAGACACAATCGGTGTTTGGGTTTGTAACCACACCATGTATTGACCCTATATAGTGCAATCACTTAAAAATTTCTTCTATCAATAAAGATAGCTGGATTTTCACCTACATAGTGCAATCACTTAAAAATTTCCAAGGCTTTTTGTCAACAATCACATTTTTTGCATATCCAACAATAACTATAGTCGAGATGACCACAATTTGTTGATGTAATTTGCAAACCAATCTAGCACTCCTATTGAAAATTTATTTGATAAAATCATATTGTGGAATGATCCCAATATATAACCCTGAATTTAACCACACATGCTCTATAGAGTTATTTTCTAGAGATTATGTATTTGTGCACATAGATTGACCTTGAAGGATGAAGCAACAAGCTGTACTAGAAAATGAACACAATGAATTTAAGGAAACTAGTTGTGTCAAACAAGCACCTGAGCATAGATGCCTTAACATGCAAGAAAGGAAGCAAAAATATACTTCTCATGACCAACTTTGTGGAAAGCCTATTTGTCTAATATATCTTAATAAACTTACAAGTTTTGTGCAAAAATTCCAAATGTGGTGCATATCAACCAAAGCTATCAGTAATTTTGAAAATAAATAGCATGGAAATACTAGAGAAAGATCCAATAAACAAAATCAAAACATCAAGTATAACTCAAGAAGATTAAAAGCCATCACTATGATCAAAATTACAAACTATGTTCCCTGCAAAAATACCTGGTCAGTTGCAATCTTCCACTTGCCTGTACAATGAGAAAGAAGGAAGCTCATCAAATGGAAGAACTCCATTTGTAAGTCTGGCCTTGCCTACAGACCAAAAACATCAAAAATTTTGTGGGACAAATAATAAAAAAAAACTATTTCAAATCATGCATATTGAATCCTTTAATTGACTAGTATAAATGGAAGCCTAATAATATTTAATTGATGATAGCTATTAAAATATGTTAAATGGTGATGAAATAATCAAATCCAAATAATAAAGAAGATAATTTTTGCAAGATGATAAATAAATGTCTTTAGAAGATTAAAGAAACATTGAATATTTTAGTTGATTAGTTACTCAAAATAGTACACAACTCACCAGCATACTTTGTACAACAGTAAGATTCAAGTGAGCCAAATTATTCATTATCTTCAGAATACCAATTGCCACTTCTTCAAAATTGACAAGAAGCATATACGCTGCCTGTAGCTTCAAATCAAATAATTAGAGTAACCCTAGTCGCTTCAATAGGTGAACAAAAATTATCTATCTTGACTCAAATCTAAGCAAGATGCTTCCAAAAGTGTATATGGCTTGAATAGATAAAATGAAAATCACTAAAACAGTGAACTTGAGGTCAATATAATTCATGGAGGCAAATTTTTAAGAAAAAATATTACCACAAAAATAAAACCATAAATGTACTACATGAATTCATATATAAAGGTCATTGGATATCATCATGAATACATGTGTTACAGAACATCTAAGAGATTATTTGTTTCTATTTGTATTCACATCACAATCTACAAAATCAAAAGACTCATACATATACTTTTCATTCCCTTGTTTACAATGCCTATTCAAAAGATATAATGAAGGATTGAACCAAGTTGTCTCTTTTTGTCTCTGCTTCACTTCTGCTACTCTTTTTTTTAGTATTAAAGCTCACCCATGCAAAGGGAAATAAAGGGGATTTTAGGGAGATGATATTCATTTTTGTTTATAATAAATATGAATTCATTTGAGTGTGTTTTCCTTCAAGCACAACTTGGCCTCAGGTCAATAGCATCAGAGCACCTCATTATTGTCTATCAAATCCTAGTGGTATTGGAGTTGCTCATCTAAATCCTTCTTCAAATTTTGCATGTCTACTCACACAAGGTCCACATGGAGAAAGTAAGATCTAGAAGTTCATGAACCTTGATCATACTTATCTCCATAATCTCAATAGAAGATGGCAGACAAATTGATAGCAAAGATGCAAAAAAAAAGGGATGATTTGGAGAAACATTATGAGTGGATATAGGCTATAACCATGAATCCAAATTAGAATGTCACATAATATCATATAAACAACAAAAAAAACCATAAACTTGTAATCATAGCATCATGATCATACCATCATATCATCATATGCTTCAAGTTCAACATCAAAATATTAAAATGTCAAATGATAAATCATAACATCAAGTTCGAGTAAAGGAAATATAGCCTGTATAACCATATTTGTTTGTCATACCCTTTTTGCAAGGAACTAAAAAATTATTCAAATTAAAAAAGTATGAACTGTAAGAGACTAAGAAAGAAGGCAAAGGTGTTACCTCACTAGGATGATAGTAATAATGAGACAAATAACCATGAAGACTAAATCCAAGGAGACCAGATCTGAACATCCAGGTTCGATCAAATTCAAAAATTGGTTTGCCTTCATAGCACTGTCAAGTCAACAGCATGAGCATTATTTTGTGTCTAGAGTGTCATCAATGTTTTTAAATGTAGAATGAAATGGTTGTAAGTATGCATTTCTGCCACATGCAAATGATTTTGAGATAGAGACCTGTGCAATCCAATCTCCCAAGGAATAGACAACACCACTTATTGCCATCTTTTCCAAAATAGGATTTTTCATAAAGTGATGTTAGAATAGTTACTAAAATGGTCATAAATTATGTTCTTATAGTAAAAGAATACTTTGACTTAAGAAAAAAGATACACAATATTAAAACATCACATTGTGCTTTAAAAACTAAAAAGGTACCTGTAACGAAGAACTTCATTTCGACTTGCTAATTGGTTGTCACTATTAACTCTAAGCTTGTCTTTAAAGTTTGAGCTTCACTTGGTTTCAAGAATAGTTTAATATTCTCTACTAAACAAGGCCAAACACATGAAGGTGGAAGCTCATTTGGCCCCTCCCCCCTAGCATCACTCTAAATTCCCCATTAACATTTAATAACATTCATTCATTCATTCATTCATCCATTTTTGAAATATAACATTCAATCATTATAATCACATGATAACATTCATTAACACATAAAATTCATTAACACACAACATTCATGAAGAATTCATTAACACATCATTCATCAACATTACTAGTACAAAATTACATCCATTAAGACAATGTTCTTTCATTAGCAAAAAATGTTAATTACAATCATTTCTTTTATTGAATGACTTGTTGGTGGAAGAAGGATGATTTGTTTGCAACCTACAAATACAAATCGTTACTAAACAACCATTTTCTCAACTATAATTTTCTCAATGCAAAGGGACATTTATCATACCAAATCAAAGTTTAGAAATGGACGGTTCTAATGCTTTGCCATTACAATAGCAATAGAGGGTGTATAGATAGAAAAACTATTGTAAAGAGTATATTTAAATAAATAAAATCAGGTAAATAACTAGGGAAACTGAATAACATTGTAGGACTCCTTACCTCCATATATAGGTTGCTCTTAAGTAATGAAAACACAAAGAAACCTCTCCTAATCATATGAATACAAGCATGGATTTTTTTATTTCATTGTTAACTTGAGCACCCTATTTCAAATAGAACATTATCATAAAATCTTGTAGGCCTTAATTTTTTGTATTTTTTTAATGACATTAACATGGTAACTTTCCAAAGTTAAGAACCTCCAATAATACTCCCAAGACCATTCTTGTGGCGTACCATAATGACAACTCATTTCTTAGTTTCTTGAACTGTTAAATTGCCTCTACAAGTCCATATTCAAGAAGAAAACCTAGCCAAGTTAAACAAACTAATGGC
This sequence comes from Chamaecyparis obtusa, assembly GCA_027943335.1. Lineage (NCBI taxonomy): Eukaryota > Viridiplantae > Streptophyta > Pinopsida > Cupressales > Cupressaceae > Chamaecyparis > Chamaecyparis obtusa. The sequence continues at coordinate 1,024,920 of BSBK01000280.1, read as the reverse complement.
TGAAATGAACATCATTGAGGAGGCAAATGCAAACTTTGAAATACTTCTTGTCAATAGCAAATAAAAGGAATTTTTCAAATGTTAAATGTTGATTAAAGAAATAGTCTTGTAACTCAAAAGTGCTTAGCTTGTCTAACCACAAACTTGACAAGTACTTGTTTGATGTTCTAGGCAAGAATAAGATTAGTCCCTTTATGAACCGTCTCTTAAATATGTGCTTTGATCAAGAAAAAAAAATTGTTATTTTGTCATATATTTTTCTATTACAACAGTATCTAGTTGCATAATGACTTTGATGATGTATTGGTTACAAATATTTTACTGTATATTTTATCAAAAAATTGTGTGTATTGCTTTGCTAGATTGATGAAATGTTATCAAGGAGAAGCATAGTTACACAGAATATGAAATGAAAATCAGTTGGTCATACAAATATGCAGTAAGGTAAAGATAAGAAGTAATAAGACAATGAGTAGATCAAAAGGAGTAATGATAATCCTTCTTAAATCTGAATGTCTGCTAGTGATCAAGATGACCATTGCCAAATGTCGATGAAATCGAGTAATTCTTTGGATCTCATTCTTTGGTGCTCAAAGAAAGTTTTAATCAGACTCAAAGGCATAATGATGGGCTCCTCATTTTCCTTTCCAACATTACTGTCACTTTGGTTATTATGGATGACAATAAGACTAAATAATGATTTTTAAGCGAATAATGAATTAGCACAAATCAATAAAAATTTAAGAAATGCATGTATGGTCATGTACTATAATGATGTTTGATTTAGATTATTCTACATCTTTGCATTTGAACTCCAAATTTTGAAATTCAAACCTGGTTGTCTTTTTCATATTATTCATTGAGTTGGCTGAAGTGTGAGTCATTCCAAATTACATGCTTGGTGGTTGTATTTTAAGATTTAACACCAATTCAAATGAATCATGTAAAGGGAAGGATCTAAGATTGAGCACATCTAGAATTTAACTGTAAAACTGCATTTCTCATTATAAGAGTATTACGTGCATGCTTATTATTTTGATCCTGGCTCATTATTGTTAAATTGGTCTATTTAGGGTTATGCCTAATTGGAACTTGACCCGTAATACAACTAATTGGAACTTGATCCTTAAGATTCAAGAGAATTCCCTAATGTGTTCAATGTGCCATATTCCTGTACATAGATTCAAATATAAAAAATAGACCAATGTCTAAATACCCATTAATGGATTGTGCATTATTGATGGATCATTTGTCTTGGTCCTCATGATTGTTTCAAAATCATCTTCATACATATAACAATGATTAGAAGGTGTTCTCATGTTTAATTAGTTCTTATACTTTGACCTTGGGTAATATGAAAGCCTTCTTTCATATCGATGATGTTTCATGTTCCATGAATGACTGTTCATACATATAAGCTCCAGGGTGGATGGAAAATAATTAAGCCAATTAAGGCTTCTAAAAATGCTTCAAATTGACACCTAATGACCTAAAAACTGACATTTGATGCATCCCATACCCATAAGGAGTGTATATATAAAAAACACCTAAAAACCATGCAAGAAACTTCATTTTTTAATGTTATTCTTGATGTCCTATGTAATCATGACTGCCATTCTAGGTGAGTATTGATTTCATCCACTTGAACCTTAACCTCTTATCAAGCTATCTATCATTAAGAATTTGAATGTTCACCTTTGGCTTTGTTAAAATACTAAGATCAGATGTCCTCTTATTTGGATAGTTGAAGTCTTATGCCCATGTTCATCAGATGTTCTCTTATTTGGACATTCATCCAAGGCAGCATTATGCAAAGGATGGTACTAAAAAATGAGAAGTTTGGTAATGATGGATGATGGAAAGGTCAATGAGAAAAGCATGAATGGATTGGATCAATGGATTGGAATGGATATGGGCAGAGTATAGAAGAGTTTAGAATGATGTTAGAGTTTCTTGTGGATGAGAAGGCAGAGCCATAGTGCTTAGAGGAATAGTGTGATGAGTATCCCAACTAGAGAATCACAACTTGTAGAGTCACTGTCTTTAGAAATTGGTGAATAAATTAGATAACGTAGGGTATGGTGGAAGTTATTTTTGCAAGAGGATAAATCTCATATTGTTAATAGGAAATCTTATGCTCAAGGGAATTTTCTTGAGAATGGAGGAAGAGGAAGAGGATGAGGGGCTCTTAATTTTTATAATCAATTTATATAATTCTTTAAGTACTTTTTTTAGGCTCTTTGTGAATGATCTATAAATACTGTGCACTAAGGGTAGGGATGGTTTTTAATCTTCATTATATTCCATAAATACTCTTCAATAAGGAGGAGTGTAGCTTCTAATTTCTTTCATTCTTCTATATAATAGACTCTTCATTAAATGTAAGGGGGACTTTTAATCTTCACTATTTATCTATATTATTCTTTAAGTACTACCCTTAACTAAATGTAAGAATTCCTTTTGTCTTCACCATTGATCTCTATTTTGAGTATTCTTCACTAAGTTATATGATTTAGTTATTGGGTTGTGAGTTTGGAGATCTTTATCTCTGCAATGTAGAAGCTGAGAATAGGGGGTATGCGAGTGGAGAATCGGTGAAGAGAGAGATCAATGGGAATGAGATGATCAAATTAATATGTATGATGAATGAAAATAACAGTCTAGTTTTACATTTGATTCTTCTCTGTGATTGTTCAATGTTTCCTGAATGTTTCATTTTTATTATTTACAACTCATTTTGTTTGGTTTGCTCTTTCGGTTCGACAATCTAACACCCATATTGTCGTCATGATCGAGCACATATTTATTATGAATATGCTATGATGGAATTTAATAACAGAGAAAAAATATTTATTTTAAATGTTTTATGTTGCGTTTGGATGTAACTCAAGTCTTAGTATCGAGTTTATTGAAGAAGTTTATCAACTTGTGCAAACCGTTTTTGTGCGATAGAGAATGCAATTTAAATTTGGTCATTAATTGAGTCAAGAACAGCTTCCAATAATCATTGCACAATTATTACATTGGTTTGGAGTAATTTTATTTCATTGGTTTGGAGTCTTATTCCTTTTGGTTTGGAGTAATTTTGAATCCAATCTTGAACTTGATGATCCAATCTTCATTTAATCATTAAAATAATTTAATAAAACTACCATAACTTATTTAAAATGAAATAAAATTACTCCAGACCAAAAGGAATAAGGGTGGTAGTATTCAAAACACAATGAGAATTGGTAATTTTAGAGATCTAGGCACCCTAGCCTATCAACAACCTCAAATGTTTAAAAGATCTGACTTGTCAAGGCCTCCATAATACTACACAATGATGGATTAGGTTTCCTAGGCTTCAAACCACTTAGACTCAAGGAATTCTAAGACTCTATTTTAACTCCCATGCTTCCAATACACAAAGTTCTTTCAAACTGTTCCAAAGGCTTAATAGGCTGCCAATAACCTTGAAGCAAACTTAGGATGGTAATAACTTTGTCTTCCCTCAAAACACTTGATAAGATGAAAAAATTTATAGACACCCTTTTCAGAGTTCTATAACACACCAAAAGATTTTATAGGGTTACTTTGGACCAACACACCTAACCATGACTGAACCCCTATTTTCAATGCATGAAAATGACCAAATTTTCAAAGCAACTACTCTCCTCATATTCCCTTATCCCACCAAACCTTCAATAGAGTTATAAAATGACTCAAAATGGTTAAATCCACAAGCAATAAGACTCACGGGCCCTGCAACACCAAAACCCCCAAATCTTAACTCCAAACCCTGGTTTGCTAGGGCTTCCCCAATCTCCTATTACAACTCACTCCTGCATCAAATTAGTGATCGAATCACCATTTATTCAACATGAAAAAACATTTTCAAACATAAAAAACCTTCCTTATTTGGACAAATCATTCACTGCTACACATTGCATCCAATTTCATTGTATTTTCTCACTATTCTTTAACTATGATCACCTTTACTCCACACAACTCTGCATATGCATGGTTAAGGATCTAATAATATAGGTTAGAATTAACATTCCATGGTTAGAATGGTTCTCATTATTAGATATACCACTAGCGTAACAACAGTTAGAATGGTTCTCATTATTCTAAGTTCCTACTATAATAATAGTAAACTAAAATAAGAAATGCTATTAGATAGACCACTGGCATAACAAAAGTTTCAATATAAAATGAGACTCATTCGAAAATGGCATGAATTGAACAAAGAAACATTGCAATTCCTTTAATGCATCAGAATAACCGAGTTGAGACTTCAAGATGAATAAATTTTGTAGAAAATAGAGTATTTCTATTGCTTATGCTTTTATACATTTTCAACTTATATAAATTCTAAACAACTAATTCAACCAACTTTTCATAAATCGTAAATCCATAGATTATATATAGCATTTGATTCTTATTGGAAATTGATTCGACATACTTTAATGCTCTGGTTCAACTCTTCACCCTGTTAGCTTCTACCAACTCCTTCACGTGCGCTGAAATGAAATGCTCAAATGAAGTTTCAAACTTTTTTTTTTAACTTTATGTTATGCCCATGTTAGTTGAAATTTTGACCAACATGGGGCATGTATTAAAAAAAAACAAAAGTAATGTGACCAACCAAAATATTTCTATTTGATGGTCGAATTGTTTAGTCAAAATTTAAGGTCAAATATACTAGTGTATAATCTTACTCCATGTTATGCCATCAACACTTTTCATAAGATATATCACCATGAAATGTCACAAATTTGCATGTTTTTGATTATGATAAGACACTTTAGCTTTCAGAATAGTAGACCTATTGTTAATGAAACTTTTCATAACATTGTTCATATTGGCAGAGATCTCTTGTTTACTATTATACATCCTACTCTATTACTATCAAGAGGACATTCATAACAAGGTACAAACTAAGCACACATACTTCATTATAAGCATCAACTGATGTTCTTCCTTTAAATCACTATGAAAAACAACATCATATTACATTACAAGCAAACATTTAAATCACTATGAAAAATAACTTCAAACATTATGAAAAAAACTAGAATCTATCTATCAAAATCTAGACGAGAATCTATCTCACAGAAAATCATTTCATTAACTCATCAATTAATCCACCAAATTGTGGAATAGGAAAACTAATCTTCACATTTTTCTTGTTACTGAGACCTTTCATAACACTGTTCATAGTGGCAGAGATCTCTTGTTCATTGTCATACATCCTACTCTGTTACTATCAAGAGGACATTCATAACAAGGTACAAACTAAACACACATACTTCATTACAAGCATCAACTAATGTTCTTCCTTTAAATCACTATGAAAAATAACATCATATTGCATTAAAAGAAGACATTTAAATTAGTATGAAAAAAAACTTCAAATATTATGAAAAAGACTAGAATCTATCTATCAGAATCTAGATAGAATCTATCTCACAAAAAATCATTTCATTAACTCATCAATTAATCCACCAAATTGTAGAATAGGAAAACTAATCTTCACATTTTTCTTGTTACTGAAACCTTTCATAACACTGTTCATAGTGGCAAATATATCTTTTTTGTTGTCATACATCCTACTCTATTACTATCAAGAGGACATTCATAACAAGGTACAGACTAAACACATATTGCATTACAAGCAACAACTAATGTTCTTCCTTTAAATCACTACGAAAAAACAACATCATAACACATTACAAGCACACATTTAAATCACTATGAAAAACAACTTCAAAACATAAACATAGAGATGCAGAATGTTTAAATGGACTTAGAAACTGATATAAATATAAACAAGATTAATTACAGACTAATCTAACCATATCTACAAAATTTATCTATTCATACTTACTGTTAATCTATTAATTAAAGTTAAATAAATAATAATCTCCCAAGTCAGTAACAAACACTAAGTTTCACCACTAAATCATCAACCAAAACACAGTTGTATCAGTGTATGTGAATGAACTATGATAAGTTTCAACTCATGATAAAGTTTGATAAAGTATGTATAAAATAACTACAATCCACCAAATATGGTTGCAATCCAGTCCATTCTCTCCTCCTCACTCATCACAAAGAACCCTTTGTCTCTTTCACATTGAACCATGAAGGTATTGTATACCCTCAGGAATACACCTCGACTCAATTTGGGGATGGATTTGAGAGTGGTATATGCATCCATCAAAGAATTATCATCATCAGATTTATTAATTTTGTGAAGGTGAACATTTTTTATGCCATCTTTTATTTTCTTCATTGTTTCACAGATGACATCCAAGGAAGTAGCCATACTTTACTTCCTCCTCTTTCCCATCCTTGATGATGATGATGTAGTAATTCATCTAGCACTTGTAGTTGTAGTAGATTGATTGGAAGGATAAGGTTCTTCATCCAAATCAACAACACTATCAACATGTATATTGAAACCAATATCCTCTTCATCATGCACATTGAATGGCTCTTCCATAGGGTTCCCTTCTTTAGTCTCATTGGCCATCATAGCTGCATTACCTTCAACAATGTCATTACCCACAATTGCACCCAATTCATTGAAGTATTGGAAGGGCTGCCTCTTATACACTTTGGCATTTTTGAATTCTCTTCTCTACATGTTGGTAGAAATAAATGGATTAGGTTCTTTGTCTTTCATTATTAAATTTATAAGAAGGCAATATTATTTCCATCACAATAGTAGAGAGATCACCCTACCTTCAAAAGATCATCACACACTCTATCCTCAGCATCCATGCATTTAGTTGCCTCATTCCAAGTGAAACCACTTGTATTTCTCAGCTCTTTTATCACTTTATATGCAAGCTTCCATGTTTTCAACTTATTTTTGAAATTGTCCTTTGTTAGATTGAGGTGCATATCCATGTTGAACCTCCTTTCAATGGTGGTCGATGCTTCTTTTTTGAATCCCCTACCACCTTTTCTTCCAAGTTGTACTTGCTCAAGGAGAAATTCTAGAAACTTGTGTTCCATCTCTTTTGTCCACATTATCTTCTTTGAGGAAGAAGATATTTGGCTCATGTTACTAGTTTCTTCCATGCTCATCATTAGTTCTGTGTATTCCATGCTCTAGATCATTTGATCACTGATGAGCCAAATTATTGTCTCCATTTTGTTATAATCTTTATGCTTTGTTGACACTCTTTATGCTCTAATGAGACATTCCCAAAACATTTTATAGCTTATACCTATGTGAACTTATGTTAAGTGCAACTAGAGCCACAAAGACTTTGGATAGTATGAATGACATGTTTTTCTGACTACTATATATAGAATGCAATACTTCATATAATTTTTTTTAAGCTATGTTCTAACATTTGAGTAGGATTTGAAATGTTGACTTGTATATATATATATGTACACCAAATGCTACTAACCTGACATGTAAGAAAGGAGCAATACAAAGAGTGGTGCAACCACATTAAAGAAGGAGTGACATAAGACCAGCCATGGCAGAAGAATCCAGCACGACTCCAAAGGATATGCCACAACTAAGAAGGAGCTGACATTCTAGATGATATAGGGTATAGTTATGCGATATTCTCTCAGTGTTGTTATTCTATTATCTGCACTTATTGTATTATGTCGTGGTTGTTTTATCTCCTCCTTCTTTGGCGAGATTTAATCAGACTTTTCTATTATGTTTTTCAATAAGATTCAATCCTCCTTATAAAGGGATGGGATTGACTTAGTTATAAATAAGAAATATAGAATGATGTATTCAGTATAGTAGAAATTACTCCTTTTTGTTCTTCATGAGTTGTTCAATTGTTATGTAACCAGTTAAGAATAATTTAATGAAAGCGTGATTTTGAAGTATCTTCTGTGTTAGTAGTTAGCAAAAGCCAACCAAGAGGGCCCACTTGGGAGGTGGATTAGATTAAGTTAGAGTATAATTTCTTATTGTATTTCCTGTACTTTCAAGTAGAGGTTACTATTTTAATCCTGTAGCACTACTATTGTGAATTTTATTGTAGCACTTGCAGAGATAGGCATAGTGAATTTTTTGAGTTTTTAGACAAGCTTAGATTCATTTCACAAGATTTTGTAGCAATTTCATTAAGTAGCCATGTGTTTTTACTCTCCTATAGCAATAGCATAGGTTTCTTTCTTGCATTTTATCTTCCTACAACATAGGTAGTATGACTCTTAGAGGAACTTAGTGCACAAACTGTGTTGTCCCATTTCAAGCCTACATCCTTGGGTTGACAATCTAAATACATTTCATGATGGGGAAAGTAATCTTTAGTATGAATAAACTATTCCTAAGCAAGACAATGGCATGATTATTATTACCTATTATGAGATTGTTCATTTTTGGCACTATTGTTGGGGATGGTGTCAAACTAGGAACCTTAATGAGTCATTTATTTTTTAGACTAGTTTCCTATTTTCTTTTTAATCAATATAGAGTAGTTATGAGCTTTCTTCACAAGTTCATCAACTTACTTTCATGCATCAAAGAATGTGTGATATTCATTGTAGATTTCTTCCAAAAGAACCTGTCAAACTGAAAGAAGAATTTCAAGAACTTGAGTTACCATTCCTTGATGCAAGTCCCAAGTTTACTGCATCATCTTCAATAGAAGGAGAAACTCATGATCCATTTGACCTTCATCCTTTTGCATAAGTATTAGCCAGTTTCCATAGTAATCCTAATCTAGGACCACCTATTATCCAAAACCTTCTAGTTAATAATACTTTCCAGCCACACTTTCAATATCCAACACCTCCAGTAATGGTAACTCCTACATTTCCATTTCCTATTCCAAGTCTTATCACCAATCCCAACCTCAAGAACATACTTGCTTTAGCCCTTCCAAAGTTCTATGGCCTTATCATAGAAGATCCCACCACCTTCTTGTTTGAGTTTGGCATATTATATCAAATTTTTGACTATAATACTAACAGTCATAATCTTAAGCTATTTCCGGCAACACTGAAGGAGTCGGCTCTCAAATGGTTCATGGGCTTAGGAGAAAATGCAGTACCTGATTGGGACAAGATGAGAGATTTATTTCTAAGGAAGTATAAGGACTATTGTAAGGGGAGTGATTCAAAAGGAGATGACATCTTTCACATGTCACAAAGGGAAGATGAGACATTAGAGGACTACATATCACGCTTCTTATTTAACTTGCAAAAGAATCCTCAACATGCATTGTGGGAGTATTCGCAGAAGCTGATTTTTCTAAGAGGAGTGAATGAAAACTACCTTGAAGCCTTTGACCTCATGGCTAGAGGAGATATATCTCATTCTTCCTAGGATGACATTCAGAAGATTTGTCTGAATTATTCCAGAGTGACAGTAAAGAAAGGAAGGGGATTTTGACCAACACTAATCAAAGGAAGTGGCTCTATTATTTCAAAGATGGAGATTTCAAATCTATTGTTAGACTTTAAGTAAGACATCATTAGTGATGTCACAACACACTTGGATATGATGACTGCCAAGAAGAAACATGTAGATGTAGAGGTACAACTCACCGAATACTATCCCCATTGCTGCAAGCAGAAGAAGGATTGCTACTACAAGCTAGTTGCAAACTTGGAGAATCGACATCTTCCAATGAAGTACTTAAAGATAGAAGAGAGGACAAGCAAGTATTCTTTGTTGCTCAACATCAGTCATGGGCCATGAGACAAGGTATGCCTCAAGACCCGCTACAAATTTCAAATCCTTATAATAGTCAAAGGCAAAACTGGAATGTCCAAAGTCCTCCACAGTATAATCAACCAACTTGGAATAATTCTTGGCCAAATAGTCAATAGAATCAATGGTATCCTCCACAACAACCTTAATTGCCACAATTTACAAATCAATGGCAACCACCATAGGGGAATTGGTAGCCTACTACCCAGTGGAGAGGACATCAGCAATGGCCTAACCTGAATCCTGGATATCCACTTTTGCCACCTCCAACAAACACACCTACAATAATGCCACCACCTTCAAACATAGGTCCTCAAAAGTAGATGCAGTTTACTACTCAACCTCAACCAAATCCCAATAGTCAACAACCACAACAACAAATGTATGCTACCGATGCTTAGCAGTACCCTACCTATGCACTTAATGTAGCTAATATACATTTAAGATTCAACACTACCCTACCTACACCTAAACCACCTCTTATTACGGAAGTGCTAGAGACTCCTGTAGCATCAATACCGATTCTAGAAAATGCTTTGCCAAACACTGTTGCCCTAGATAATGTTTCCAATTCAGCTAATGTTCATACATCAGTTAAACCTCCTTTTCCTTAGAGGCTCAGCTTGGACAAACCTATACCAAAAGAGGATCAACCATTTGATATCTTGGACCAATTAAAGAACATGCATATCCAGATTCCCCTGTTTCAAGCAATAAAGGATGTCTTAGTCTATGGAAAAGCATTAAAAGAAGCTTGTCTTAAAAAGCTTGGAAGAAAGAAAAAGGATCCTACAACAGTTCATGTTATAGGGCAATTAGTTGATATTATGCTAGGAAAAATAGTAATTCCAAAATATTTAGATTCAGGGAGTCTAGTTGGGAACATCATCATTAATGGTCAGTCTATCAAAAATGAATTAATAGATTTAGGTGTTGTCATTAATGTAATGACTAAGGATACTATGAAAAAATTGAGCATAGATGGATTAAGAGCTACTCCAACAATATTGCAATTAGTAGACAGCTATTGTCACCCCTGATGGAATGATAGAAGATATAATAGTTTCCTTAGATTCTTGGGAGTACCCTGCTAACTTCATGATTCTATCACCAAAGGTCAATCTTGTTGGTTACCCTATTATTCTAGGATGTCCATGGTTGGTAACAATTGATGAAAACATTAGTTGTAGATCAGGAGACATGACAATCTCAAGTGGGCAAGCCACTAAGAAACTAGCATTATATCCACCAACTCAACCCCACCAGATTTAAGTACACCAATATGGACAGACTTAGGAGACAAGGAAGAAGAATTAAACGTTCAGCTCATGATGTTACAGAGGCAATGGTTTCTAAAGCTACAAGAGGAAGATGCAGTAATTAAGAGTATTCTACAAAATGACTATGTTGTGACCAAAGATATATCAGAGAATTTTGTGTTGGAGTTAATTACATATGAAGATAATTTTGAGAACTATGTTTTACTTTCAAAGCCCAATATTCTACATCAGTTTCTACCTAGTAAAGTTAATACAAGTCCTATCCCTGAAGTATCCATGCTTGACCTTATAACTACTATTGAGCTTTCTAAGGGTCATAATCTCCATGTCAATAATAACCTACCTTCACAACAGCTAGAGAACCTAACCAAACTGCTACAAACACACGAGAAATCCTTTGCATGGGATTATGGGGACATGAAGGGATTAAGCCCCACACTTTGTACTCATAGAATTTACATCAATGAAGGAAGAATACCACTCCGTCAGCCTTAAAGGAGGTTTAACCCAGCATTAAGGGAGATAGTCAAAACTAAATTGCAAAAGTCACTAGATGTTGGTTTTATATATATCCCATATTTGATAGTAAATGGGTATCACCTTTGGTTATAGTGCCCAAAAAGAGGGGTAAATAGAGAATCTATGTGGATTACAGAGAATTAAACAAAGCTACTGTAATACCCCAAAATTGGCACCTTACAATTCTAATCAATTTTGGTGCATTTCTTCAATTTCTACATCATCAAAGTCCTATTGTACTAGGAAAATTATGTCTCCTAATTGACTTTAATTGACTTAGTCTCAAATGTAGAAAACCTAAATTTGCATAAATCTTACACTATATTTAATTCCTAAATATTCAAGATTTATTGGCTAAAAATCCCTATGATTAATTAATTTAGTTCTAAAGTCCTAGTGCTTTTAAATTAAATTAATTCCACCCCTTTAGCTAATACACATCAAGGGAATTAAATATTATTTAGTTATTTGAATGGATTATTCCCACTTGAATTTAATAATTCAAATAATGTGAAAAGCCACCCATGTGGCAATAATTTATTTACTTAATTAAATAATTCATCCAATTTGTCTCACCTTCCTCCATGGAGATGAAGAGTCAACCGTTTCATTCCAAGAAACTCTTCATCCTCTCTCCAGGATCTTCTATATTATGAACCATTCTTCTCTTCATTTTAGAGGAGAGCAATTTTTGAGTACCAAAACTATAGCGAATTATTGTCTCATTTTTTTCATATTTTCAAGCTTTTGATTGCATATTTAGTATAATTTTATTTTAGTAGCTTAATTGCATTGTCATCTTAATTTAGTTTGCTTACTTGTTAGTAGCTTAATTCTCATATTTCTTTCAAGATTCTTAGCTTAAATCTGCACTTTCATGCTTAGATTATAATTGCATTTCTCATATATATTAATTTCAATTCAGTTATCTTAAGCTTTTAAATCCTCCATTTTAGCAATGGTCTATGGTTGTTGGCTCTCATTCGGAGATTAATTAAACACCCCAACTAAATAGGAGGCAACAAGTCAATTTGATCGATATTGTGGAATGAGAAATTCATGTTCATTATCACAATTCAATGATTAAGCAATGACTATGTTATGTTGTGGCTGAATTAGAGGTCAACATTCAAACATAAACATTTTGGTGCCCAGCGTGGGGCAAAAAAATTCATTTCTAACCTCACTCTCAAAAATTTTCTGACAAGATTTTACACTCTATTGTACATCTGTACTTCTCTATGTATGGATTCTCACGCGAGAATTCTGAGCATACCACACAAAGTTGTTCTTTCATTAGCATTCTCTTGCACGACAAAGCACTTTCTCACACAAGCTATTGCATTTCCTCGCATGAAGTCTTGCACTTCCTCAAATGAGATTTGCTATCAGTCTGCAAATTTCATAGTTTCTACAAATTACTGTTACTATTTTCTTGATTATTTTTCACATGCTGATGTTTTTATATCTCTGATTCCTCTAATAGCATAACAATGGGTTGTAGGTCACTTGACAAAGACATACAAACTTGCTAACAGTTTTCTTGTGGATGGTTGTCCAAGACCATTTCAAAAATGTTGTGCCTATTTTATTGCTTTCATCACATAGTATAATTAGGGCCTTGTTAAAATTTCTTGAAAATCTTGATAGAAAAATAGGGGAATAGGCTCTTCATTACATGGAAGTGATGCCCATGGATGAATCTAAGACCCAGACATTGATAGCATGATAGAGACCTAGGGAAGAAAGGAAAGGTAACAATTCTTTAGCACATCCATCTATTAGGGGATTATGCTCTTCTCTCTTTGAAAGAATCAGAAACCCAAAAGTTTGTGGATTGGTTGAAGAGGAGTTAGCTTGGTGATGAATATGTCTTGCATTTTTTGGGTAAGGTGAAGAGGTATAGAAGTATGCTCTTCTCTCTTTGAGAGAATCAGAAAATCCAACCCTTGAATCTGAGCCAAGTTTTGTGTCATCTTTAGAGGGCTTACTAGAAGTTGAACCTCCAGGAATGACCCAAGTGAGTACACACCTATCATCGGTGATTCCACTTCACTATAATAAAGTATTCTTTGTTGATTCTAAAGACTCCAAAGATATGGTAACTACTTTCTCTTGATTTTGACTATCATCTTGAGAGAGCTATGTCTGTCATACTAAGCGGAACCACTCCAAGCCCTGCTTGTGGGGGTGTATGACTTTCAGGTGTTGGGCTATGAGGCCCAAGCCCTATGTTGGGGACACTGAAGGTTATTGTGAATGGAAGCCCACTAAAAACCTTTCTTAGTTAGTTTCCTACCTAGATCACCTCTAAAAGGAGACATAATCTTTGTGCAGGGAGGAGGAAGAATCTCTCCCCTAGATTCGCACCATAGGTATGCACATGGATGCTTGAAGGTGGTATATGATGCTGGCCCCTACTTCAAGGGTAACCCTGAAACATATATTATTGAGTCCTTGGAAACACCAAAAACATGGGTGCCCTCTAGGGGGTGACATGGCTGTGTGAGGTGCATGCATACATATAAGAAGTAAGGCACAGATTTTGTCTTCTCTACCATTTTTTTTATAGGGATAACTAAGTGCTTGTTTCAAGTCTTAAACTATCCAATCATGATTAAACAAAGACTCCCATGATTCTTCCAAGTTGCTTTGTCCTTGGTAGAACTATTCATGACTACTTCTTGCATCACTATTGCTTGATCAAAACTTTGTGCTTGTTAATGATTGCTTGTCACATTCAAACTGAGTTTTATGATCTGAACTGTCTTAAAACTTTCTAAAACCTAGAAATTCTGTCAAAGAACAATCCTAACTATGTCTCAAAATCTGACTTTTATCTCAAAAACTAAGATGATTTGTCAAAACCTAGAGTTTTCCCACGCGAGATTTCAAAAATTGAGCATTTCCTCACACAAGCTTTCATTTTCTCACGCGCAGTTGAGCATTTCCTTACGCAAACAAGCATTTTCTCATGTGATTCTATACCCTGGTGTTCAAAATAGTGAGCTTTTTCCCATTGACTGGTGATTTTTCTGCCTAATCTAATTTTTGTCTGAGGTCTTATTGCCTATTTCCCTATTGTCTATAGTCTAAAATTGATTGTCTTGAGTTGTGAACCGACCTATTCTATCTCAAACTCATTTTGTCTCTTTGTTCTCTATCATACCTTTATGTGTTTTTGTACCTTGTGACATGATAGTCACATCTCGATCGTTCTAGCCATACTATTGATGATTTGTGGCAAGTGCATTTCACATCTTGGTTGTTCTAGCCTTTATCTCTTTTTCATTATTTTTAGAGACAAATTTCTATGCTAGATCCTAGGTCCTCTCTCATTTCATTTGCATTTATGCCTATTACAACTAGAAGCGGTAACACATTCCCAATCTATGGTACCGAAATAGGTAGAGGTAGATCTCGTAATCAAGGAAGAGGTCATTATGAACCCATTGTTCAATCTAACAGTCAAGAGGAATCCTCATGTTCTTCATCTTCATTTAGTATAGATCTTAGTTCGAATCAAAAACTAGTGTTTTAGCAGTTCTATAATCCCTTGTTTCAAAGATAACCTGAATTATTGTTTCAAGATCAAAAAAACTCATTTCTTCCAGATCAATAAAACTTTGGAAGGTCGCTTACTTGAGTCAGCCCTATTAACGATCCTTGCTACGTTATTGATCCTTTTGAACCTATCTATCCTTTCGAACACATCGACCCCTTTGACTCGCCAAAATTTACATTGGCCATGAACTCTCAACTCAATACACACACTCACACTGAACCTGTGAACGTAGCACAATCCCACATCAACAACATGGGAGGTCCATTCAACTTCCAATAGGGTCAATATAGCAAGACCCATGATGAATCTCAAAATGATCAGAATCAACAATCCTAAGGTGATCAACAAGCACATCACTATCGCCCTCCTCCACATGACTAGAGTCAAGATCGAGGCCCAAGCATTTATGAGATTCTCGGTAATGATGATGATCAGATAACTCAAAATGACATAGATGCTGCAAAAGCTAATAAGGGTTTCATCAAGATGATGGAAATTCTCCTTGCAGAGGATAAAGAGAAATATTTTCTAGAATTGGAAAACCAAGGAATTAAGCTACCCCCAAATTTCAAAGTAGAAACACTTGTGGCTAAAGAGGAAGAGACTGAGACTACCAAATTGAAAAAGATGGTTCAGGATATGCAAAACCCAGTTAGCCAACTTGTAAATGATAAGGACAAACCCGCACAACAGTTCATGATGGAGAGCATCTGTCCTTTTCCTTTTGATAAGAGTCTTCACATGCCACCTTTTCCCAAAGGTGTGGAACTCCCTAAGTGTGATAAATATTTGGGTACCACTGATCCTCAAGATCATCTAAGAGAATTTGGGGGCCTATCTATGGAGTTCATTCATGATCAAACTTATTTGATGCATCTCTTTCCTCAAAGTCTAGCTGGACCTGCCATGGAGTGGTTTTCTCAACTACCCACCAGCATTAAGACTTTTGATGAGATTGCTAATCTCTTTATCTAGCATTACTCTCACAAGATACATCATCCTGTCAACATCAAAGACCTTTGCAATCTCAAGCAAAGACAAGGGGATCCATTCCTAACATTTCTCTAGAGATGGAGATAGCTTTACACCAAGTATCCTTATAAAATACCCAAACCTAAGAAACTTGACATCTTCTTGGACAATCTCACTCCTAATTTTGGGTATCAAGTATAGCTTCAAGGTCCCCTCAATTTTGACAACATGATTAAGCAAGCTATGAGGATAGAGGCATTTATGGTTAAGAAAGGGGAATTGACTTTGCACAAAGATAACAAACAAGGTTCCTCCTCTTCCAACAAAGATAAAGGGAAGTTTGAAAACAAGAATAGGGACATTGTGAATGATGGAGTGATTCATAATGTGATCCCAACACCTTCAAAATCTATTTTTAATCTTATTTCTAGCATACAAGCGATCAAAAATATTGAAAAGGCTACAACAAACACTCAACCACCTTCAAAATTATCTAGCAAGAAACCTTGGGCCTCTCAAGCCAAGCATGAATTCACTTCCTTGGGAGAACCACTTGATGTAGTCTACAAGACTTTGGTGCAAAACCAGGTTCTCACTCTTTTGGACAAGTGTCTCTATGATCTGCAACTACGACCCTATTGGTGGAACGACAATGCATACTGTGACTATCACTAGAACAAGGGTCATAAGACTTCTACTTATCTTCAGTTACACCATAAGATCCAAGATTTGATTGATAATGGTGATATTGTTGTGGATAATCATAATAAGAATTCAGATCACCAGGCATTCAAATATCCCTTTCCTCCTCATGAGAAGGGTGAATCTTCCAACACTAAGAATACCAATGCCAAGGTTAACTACACATACACCACTAATAACAATGTCATCAACATGATCAAACCTATTGAGGTTGAGTATTGCCATGTGATTACTATCAAGGGGAGTGGGGATGCTCCTAAGCCTAAGAGCCCATTTGTCTTGAGAGGCCTTGGGTCTTGCTTGTCTGAACCTGAATCATCTTAGGATTGTACAAATGTCATTACTAGATCCCATGCTAAGATCACTCTTAAGGGTCCTGACCCTTCTGCTACTACATTCACACTAAAGCAACCCATAGATAAAGCTATTTTTGGCCCTACCAACAAGACCACAAAAGTGGTCCCCACACCCCCTACTGCTAATTATAGCATTCTCAACCAGCTGCCAAGAACCAACTCTCAGATAACCATATTTGAGTTGTTGAAGATCTCGCCTACTCATAGGCAGATTCTGGATAAAGCCCTTACAGAGGCTAACATACCCAAAGACATTAATCTTGATCAGTTTCAATCTATAGTGGGTCACTTGACTTCAAAGCATATCTATCTTTCTCAGAAGAAGATGACCATTTAGTCAGCTATCTGCATAACGCTCCCTTGCATATAGAGGTCATGATTGGCCAAAAGCATGTCTTCCACATCCTTATTGATAATGGTGTTGGCCTCAATATCTTCTCTGCTCACCTACTCACTCAGCTAGGCTATGATGAAGATCACATAGATTCCTGCAAGAAATTACCATCAAAGCCTATGATGAAGAGGAAAGAAAGTCTAAAGATCTAGTTATCCTACCTATCTGGGTTGGACATATTGAAAGAGATGTCACTTGTCAAGTTCTTGATATTCCTCTTGCTTATAACATCCTATTGGGTAGACCGTGGATCCATGAAATGCAAGTGGTTCCCTCTACATATCATCAATGCATCTAGTTTCCTTTCCATAGCATAGAAGTGATAGTTTCTACTAATATGGGCTATTTTTGTAATATGCTCACATAGTCAACTGATAGTTTTGTTCCCACTAATAGAGAATCCATAGAATTCTATGATGCCCAGCTTAGAGACATGGAATAGACTTTGAAAATCAAAGACACGGGCATGGGAGGATATCAAATGGAACCTATGCTATCATTAGTAGCTCAACCTTCATCTCCTCGTTCCTATGTGAGACCCTCTAAGAATTATAAATCTTCTACTACTCCTCCTAAAATAGTTTATTATGGTGCCTTTGTATGGGCTTCAACACCATTAGAAGATGAAGATGAGGAAAGAGTTGTTAAAGCTTGGATTTACAAAGGAAAAGATATATCTAAAAAGAACACCCTGGCTCCTGAAATAGATCCTAATTGTGAAGGGATCAAAATCATGAAACACTTTGGATACAAAGGAATTGGTCCAATAGGGATGAATGGTAATGGGCTGGTTGAACCTATTGAAGCTATGGGTCGAAGGACAAAAGATACAACTAGTCTAGGCTTCAACTGGTCTACTCTTCCCCCCATGGGTGAGTGTGGCCTTGAGACTCTCATAAAAACACCACAAAAAAAGGGATCTCAATCACAAAACTTCACATTTACAACACAACAAATAACTTACACAAAAACAACCACAAGATTTACATAAGCATCTACTAACATGCAAGAACAACAAAAATTTGAAAAACAAAAACATGAAGAACACAAAATACCATATTGTTCACATACAAAATATTCATCTACGTAAGATTTCAAGGGGAGCCACCAACCTAAGTCCAAGAAATAATGGCAAGTGTTGAAGTTGAGAGCCCCTTTGACCAAGCTTTCTCCTATCCAAGTTTCTCCAAATTCATCTAGCCTCTAAGTTAGAGAGTGGGTGTTCAAACTCTCCCAAAAGAAGAGTCCCCTCTAAAAAGGCCTCCACACACCTTCCCACAAACCCCTAGGGATAAGGTTTCCTTCCCATTGGGTGTTCTTCCCTAAGCTCCTTACAGGGTTACTAAAAATGGCCTCTTACAAAGGTAAGCTAAAAAGGTGGAAATAGGACTACCATTCTAATGGATGGTGTTCTTACCAAAACTTGGTCCCAAAAGTTGATTTTCGGCCATCTTGGAAAACCAACTTTTGGATGGGTCTTTTGGTTAACTATGGGTTGTCCTATGGTGAAAAATGACCCTTAACCATAGGTATACCAAGTGGGCTGACTAAAAATAGCCTAAACACACCCCTACACACCTTTTTAACCCCCCAAATACTCATGACAAGTTCAAATTCGAAAATCATGAAATGACACTACCTTAAGCTCCCTAACCAAGGGATTCACATGGGGATCCTCAAGGGCTCTATCTTAGGTTGATGGGCATCCAATCCTCAAGTAGACATGTCTTGGCCACAAGTACACTTACAAGTGTCAATTGACACTTGTGTTCTTACCAAAACTTGGTCCCAAAAGTTGATTTTCGGCCATCTTGGAAAACCAACTTTTGGATGGGTCTTTTGGTTAACTATGGGTTGTCCTATGGTGAAAAATGACCCTTAACCATAGGTATACCAAGTGGGATAACTAAAAATAGCCTAAACACACCCCTACACACCTTTTTAACCCCCCAAATACTCATGACAAGTTCAAATTCGAAAATCATGAAATGACACTACCTTAAGCTCCCTAACCAAGGGATTCACATGGGGATCCTCAAGGGAACTATCCTAGGTTGATGGGAATCCAATCCTCAAGTAGACATGTCTTGGCCACAAGTACACTTACAAGTGTCAATTGACACAACATGAATTACACATCACAAGCCATATGGCATATCCACTTGAGCATTCACAAAACAATTTACATTTACAATTAAACATATTAATTAAATACACACATGCTCATTATGTTCACAAATAAAACATGATACCATGATGTTTTTTCTCTTATTAGACACAACCTTGGCTAGCTTAATTAACATAGGTCTATACTTTGGTTCCCTAAAATTAACCATGGTCCAATTCCCTGCACACTAAAGTCCAACATTAGTAGTCCAAGAAAATATATAAATTCATAACATTCATTATCAAATAATTCATTTGCAACATTCCTAACAAGTCATAATTCACATGGATTACTAATTCATTTATGGCACATATATAACTCATCAGGGAATAAAACAACTTCATCACTTAATAAAGCTCATAACATCATTATTGCATCAATAATTCATTTGCATAATTAAATATCATCATGACATCATAACATTCATAAAACTGAATTAATCACACATGTAGAACCAAAAATATATCACAGTAATCATCAAAAAAAACATAGAATAATGTGCATCTAGTCTCTATGGTGATAAAATCCAAAATAAAAAGTGTCTAAAAATCATAATGCATCAAAATATAGTATCAAATAAGTCTATCTCAGATGTAGAAATTGACTATGATGAGCTCAGGGTGAGGCCTCACATCCTCCCCCCTAGGCATGAAATTCCTGCTAGATTTCATCAAAAATATTGGGGTACTGTGCTCTCATCTATGTTGCATCCTCCCATGATGTTGTAACCTCATCATAGCAATCCCACTAGACCCTAACCTGGTCTAGCTCTCAGCCTCAAAGAGCTAGTATCTGGCATGCTAAAATGTGGATGGGCTCCAAATCTAGCTAGTCATCTGACTCCACCTATAAGGCATCCTAATCAATAATATGAGACTCATCAAAGATATACTTCCTCAACACTGATACATGAAAAGCATCGTGGATGTGTGACAGGCTAGGTGGCAAGGCTAAATGATAGGCGACAGGACCTATCCGCTTAAGAATCTCAAAAGGACCAATAAATCTGGGTGCAAGCTTAGAGCCCTTTCCAAAATGGATTGGACTCTTATGTGGTTGCACTCTCAGAAAGGCTCTATCCCGAACCTAATAACTATGATCCTCCCTCTTAGCATTTGTATATTTTTTTGTCTATCCTGTACTTCCTTCAAACAATGTCTAATCAAAGTCACTTTTTCTACTCCAACTCTCACACTAACTCAGGTCCTAAAGCAACTCTATCCTCAATGCGGTCCCAAATCAAAGGTGTCATGCATGGTCTGCCATATAGTGCCTGATAGGGAGGATACCTAGGGAAGTATGATGCCCATTATTGTAGCCAAATTCAACCAAATGAAGGTACTCCTCCCACCTAGTCCAATGATCTATGACATACATGTGGAGCATATCCTCCAACACCTGATTTACCTGACCATCTATCTCTAGGTGATAAGAATTGCTAAAATTGAGCTTAGTGCCCAAAGCTGACTGTAATCCCTTCCAGAAGGATGATGTGAAGAGAGAATGTTGATCTGAAATAATATTACAAGGTATGCCATGAAGTCTAAAAATATCATGTAAGAAAACCCATGCTACTGCTGGGGCTATAAAAGTGGTCTGAATAGTTGAGAAGTGGGCTACCTTGGTCAATTTGTCAACTGTCACCATGATGGTATCATGGCATCAAGATGACATAGGAAAACCAATGATGAAATCCATAGAAATAACATCCCACATCCACTCTAGTATCTCATGAGGCTGAAGCAAACCACCAGAGTGATAATGCTCTACCTTAACCCTCTATCACTCAAGACATCATGCCACTATCTTACTATATCTTGTCTCATCCCTGGCCAATGGTATAACTCCATATTTGCATGCATCTTCTTGACTCTAGGATGTGCTTCATAAGGTGCTCTATGAGCCTCTAACATAATGAATGCTCACAAATCTCTGGAGGAGGGTACATAGATTCATCCTCTATGGCATAAAAGCCCATTGGAATCTAGGGAATCCCCAAAATATTTACCCTCAAGGGTACATTGAGACCATATGATATGACTAACCTCTACATACCAAACATCCTCATGCAAATGATGGAATATATGATCCCTCAATTCAGTACCTACATTCATAGAGTAGACCCCATGACATCTCCTACTCAAATAATTGGCAACTATGTTCTCCTTAACCTTGATGTAGTGGACAAAAAAATCATATTCATAAAGGAATTCCATCCACCTTCACTAACATGCATTCAGGTTCGGTTGAGTGAAAATATATTGTAAACTCTAGTGATCAAAATAAAGCTCAAACCGATGTCCCAAAAGGAAATGTTACCATCTCACCAAGGCATGAACCACTGCAGCTAACTCAAGGTCATGAGTGGGGTAATTAAGCTCATGAGTCTTAAGTTTCCTAGACTTGTATGCAATGGTTCACCCATTCTGCATAGGAACTACCCCCAAACCATCCAAGGAAGCATCTATGCATACAATGAAATATGTTGAAGGATCAGGCATTGCTATAATAGGAGCACTAGTAAGTGCCTTCTTGAGTTCCTAAAAGGACTTCTCACACTTCTTAGTCCACTCAAACTTCTTTCTCTTTTGCTGAAGAGAATTAATGGGATGTGTCACTCTTGAAAAGCCCTCTACAAAACACCTATAGTAACTTGCCAATCCCATGAAACTCCTGACCTCGGTCATAGATGTAGGCACAGGCCAATCCATGATGGCTCTAATCTTAGATGGATCTACTAAGATTCCACCTCCTGAAATAACATGCCCAAGGTAATGAATCTCAGACCTATAAAAACAACATTTGGACAAGTTTCCATACAACTGATTATCTCTAAGACACCGCATAACCTGTCTTAAGTGATCTTTATGTTCCTCCTCATCCTGAGACTATATCAATATATCATCAAGGAACACAACTGCAAACTTATCAAGGAAAGTATAGAAAACCCCATTAATAAGGCTTATGAAAACTCTTGGAGCATTTGTGAGACCAAAAGGTACAACTGTGAGCTCATAATGCCCATATCTAGTATGGAATGCAATTTTAGGGATATCGCTATCAACAATCTATAACTGGTGGTAACTCAACTTAAGATCAATCTTAGAAAACACCTTAGCACCCTAAAGCTGATCAAATAAATCATCAATCCTAAGAAGTGGATATTGATTGTTGATGATGAGTTTATTCAACTATCAGTAATCCATACATAACTGCAAGGATCCATCCTTCTTCTTAACAAAGATAATGAGTGTGCCCCATGGTGAAATGCTAGAAAGTATGTGCCCTTTCTCTA
Source organism: Chamaecyparis obtusa (assembly GCA_027943335.1). Classification (NCBI taxonomy): domain Eukaryota; kingdom Viridiplantae; phylum Streptophyta; class Pinopsida; order Cupressales; family Cupressaceae; genus Chamaecyparis; species Chamaecyparis obtusa. Next base: position 1,001,982 of record BSBK01000280.1, on the reverse strand, counting down.
GAAGTTCCTCTAACTAGATCTTGAGCTCATTAAGATTGCTAGTGGTCATCTTGTAGGGTTCCCTCGAAACTAGAGCAACTCCTGCCACAAGATCTATGTGGAAATCCATTGCTCTACGAGGAGGCATGCCTAGAAGCTCAGTAGGAAAGACATCTGCAAACTCATGAAATATAGGATAATCATCAAGAGATGGTTCCCTCTCCTCCTCATCCTCTCTATCACTGATGGTAATGGAAAATAACTAACATCCCTTTCGCATGCCCCACTTAAGTTGCATGGTTGAGATCATATAAAGAGAGATGCCTCTCTGAATTTCACAAATCATAAAAAGTGTACCATGACCATCAAGGAACTCAATCCTCTTTTGTTAATAATCTAACTTAGCTTTGTGAGCATAAAGCAAATCCATGCTAAGTACTATGTCATAAGAATCAAGAGGTGTGATACAAAGATCTATAGTAGTGATCAAATCACCAATCTACACTTGGTTATCCTTTACTAAGGAGTTGACTGACACTCTAGACCCTGATGCAACTCAACTTCCCAACTAATTTCCTATCTAGCTGCCATTAGCCCGTAACACTCCACTATAAAAGGGGATATTAAAGAATCAGTATCTCTAGAATCAAACAAAATGGTAACATTACAACCTCTGATCATACCTCCAATCTCTATAACTATGGCTTGATGTTCAGCCTGGTGGTTATCAACTGTTGCAAATACTCTATGAGACTTTCCATATTCTCCAACTATAGGCTCCAATGCTACCATACACTGACTACCTGCCATCTAACCTTGAGGACAATCTCAAGCTAAGTGCCCCATGGCACCACATGCATAACAAGGGACACATGTATGAATCTGTACTCCCTATGGCCTAGAGTACTGTTGTCCACCTATCCTACTAGATCTAGGGAAACCCCCCCGAGAGGACTACTTAGTTCATGTTGGGGGTGCATCTAAATTTTAATGACATTGATCCTTCCTTGATCCCTATGCCTACCACTATTTGGGCTTAGAGCCCTGCTGACCCTGTGATGGTTTCTGTCTCTGATTCTATTGGGACTGTTGTTATGGGTTCTTATTAAAAGGTCTCAAATAATTCTTGGTGTTACCCTTCCAATGTCTCTTTTGGTGACCCTGAGACTGAGATGTGAAGTTATAGTTTTGAGACCTATCATGAGCATCTCATGACCTACCCCAAAACTCCTCTAAAACCAATGCTATTTCTACAACCTCATGAAGATTCCCTGGAGTGGTCATGTGAACCTGTCCTAAAATCCAATAATTGAGTCCCTTGAAAAAAAAGTTGACTCATAATTTTTCATCTTTCACATAGTCAACATATGGTAGCAATTCAAGGAAATGACTCTCATACTAAAGTACTATGAGCCCTCTCTATTGTAAATCATGAAACTCATCGATACGATGCTGCCTATAATGCTCTAACAAGTACCTATCTTTGAATCTCTCTAAGAAGAATTCCCAAGTGACAATGTCCATAGCGATATTTTTCTTAAATTTCTCATGCTTCCACCATGTGGAAGGAACTCCTCTCAATAGGTGAACAACAAAATGATCCTTAAGGTTGCTCTCATAATGACACAACCCAAAACATCTATCTAAACTCAAAATTCATGCCTCAGCCTCTATGCCATTAGTAGACCCATGATACAAGGGTGGTTGTAACTGTAGGAGATCTCTAATCTAGTCTTTGGCATCATGGGGTACCCTTTGAACTAATCAGGATGGTGGTTCTGGCATGTGAATCAATTCCACCTCATGAGCTCCATGTCCCTCCTCACGATCATGTGGAGGGCTCCTAGTCCTCTCTCTAGCCTCTGATCTATGCCCTCATAAAAATTGATGTTATGACTAAGGCATCACTGGAGGCAACTTATTCTATATAACCCCAATAAGGTTCTGTAGGAATAGAAAAACCTCCTAATTATGATTCGATGGTGGCACAAGAGTAGGTTCCTAATTCACTACTAAAATCTCTACCCTCTACTCATCTTGCACATGAACTAAGGGGGCTCACCTAGGTCCTCATCCTCTATTACATCTTTGAGCTTGACGTGTAAGGGGAGGCATCCTAGAAATTCAATAAGGTCAAGGTTAGATGAGAAACGTAATGGGTTTAAAGGAACACCAACAATTTTTTTTTTTTAAGTCAATTTAATAGTTGTTTAAAGGTTAATGGTTTCAAACTTCTAATATGAACAAAGGGTCTCTCACAATGACCCTACTCTTGGGGTAAAGGTGGACCAAGTACCAAAGGGGAGAAAGCTCATTTCAAAGAAAAAAAAACAAAGAGACAAGCCTTCATATGGCCTTCCCAAACTCATCTCAACTATATACCCAAAATCACAACAAAGCCCTTATGATCCCCATGGCATCAAGCCAAAGACTACACCTTATGGCCCCCAATATACAAGAAATGAAATGGCTACATGGAGCCCATACTTCCATACTTTTTCCCTTCTCCTTTCCAAGGAGAGACTCTACACCCATGGCTATCCAAAGAAAAGCCTTCACCCCCAAGGTGACTCTTCCCCCTATGGGTGAGTGTGGCCTTGAGAATCTCATACAAACATCACAAAATAAGGGATCTAAATCACAAAACTTCACATTTACAACACAACACATAACGTGCACAAAAATAAGAACAAGATTTACATAAGCATCTACTAACATGCAAGAACAATAAAAATCTCAACAAAAAAAACATGAAAAACACAAAATACCATATTGTTCACATACAAAATATTCATCTACATAAGATTTCAAGTGGAGCCACCAACCTAAGTCCAAGCAATAATGGAAAGTGTATAATTTGAGAGCCCCTGTGACAAAGGTTTCTCCTATCTAAGCTTCTCCAAATTCATCTAATCTCTAAGTTAGAGAGTGGGTGTTCAAACTCTCCCAAAAAAAGAGTCCCCTCTAAAAAGGCCTCCGAACACCTTCCCACAAACCCCTAGGGATAAGGTTTCCTTCCCATTTGGTGGTCTTCCCTAAGCTCCTTATAGGGTTACTAAAAATGGCCTCTTACAAAGGTAAGCTAAAAAGGTGGAAATAGGACTACCATTCTAATGGATGGTATTCTTACCAAAACTTGGTCCCAAAAGTTGATTTTCGGCCATCTTGGAAAACCAACTTTTGGATGGGTCTTTTGGTCAACTATGGATTGTCCTATGGTGAAAAATGACCCTTAACCATAGGTATACCAAGTGGGATAACTAAAAATGGCCTAAACACACCCCTACGCACCTTTTTAACCCCCCAAATACTCATGACAAGTTCAAATTCGAAAATCATGAAATGACACTACCTTAAGCTCCCTAACCAAGGGATTTGCATGGGGATCCTCAAGGGTACTATCCTAGGTTGATGGGCATCCAATCCTCAAGTAGACATGTCTTGGCCACAAGTACACTTACAAGTGTCAATTGACACAACATGAATTACACATCACAAGCCATATGGCATATCCACTTGAGCATTCACAAAACAATTTACATTTATAATTAAACATATTAATTAAATACACACATGCTCATTACATTCACAAATAAAACATGATACCACAAGGTTTTGTCTCTTATTAGATACAACCTTGGCTAGCTTAATTAACATAGGTCTATACTTTGGTTCCCCGATATTAACCATGGTCCAATTGCATGCACACTAAAGTCCAACATCAGTAGTCCAAGGAAATATATAAATTCATAACATTTATTATCAAATAATTCAATTGCAACATTCCTAACAAGTCATAATTCACATGTATTACTAATTCATTTATGGCACATATATAACTCATCAGGGAATAAAACAACTTCATCACTTAATAAAGCTCATAGCATCATTATTGCATCAATAATTTATTTACATAATTAAATATCATCATGACATCATAACATTCATAAAATTGAATTAATCACACATGTAGAACCAAAATGATATCACGGTAATCATCAAAACAAACATATCATAATGTGCATCTAGTCTCTATGGTGATAAAATCCAAAATAAAAAGTGTCTAAAAACCATAATGCATCAAAATATAGTATCAAATAAGTTTATCTCAAATGCAAAAACTGAAAGACTATGATGGGGTTGGGGTGAGGCCTCACAGTACTCATAAAAAGTCTTTCAAATAGCAATTTCATTCAACATGCCTGGCTGTAAAGCCTTCTAGGTTATGATCAAATACAATCAAGGACTAGTTCTACAAGATCAACAAGGATCTAACTCCAGACCCTAACCCTAACCCTAGCTAGCCAAATCTATAAAAATAGGCTACAATAATCTAGTAGGAACCTCAATAAGATCTAAACTTGTGCACACAAGTCACCAAGCAATCTTCTTTTTCCTAAGCTCACAAGATACTAACTCTACTAGTCTACAATCTAATTATGCTCCTCAATCCTCATCCCTCATCCCAAAAACTCTACCCAAGACTCCCTTAACTACTAATCTTTAGCCACAAGTCGGCAGGAAGAAACAATTAAACCCCAAGCCAAGTTGGCTTCTTCAATAGAAAAATATTAAATGCAATACAAGTTAGCTCTCAAATAGCCTTACAATCATTTAATTCTCCATCTTACCCTCAAGATCCACATAGGAGAATACAACAAAAACTACCAACATTAAATACATCAAATTGACCCACCAAATCCATAATAACTCTAGTCAGTAAGCCAAATTAAAAGCGCCAGTAAAACAACCAAGCATAATAGGCATCAACGAGCCACATGTCAACTGAGCACCACAAGCATTGTCGAGCATAGGTTCTGCCAAGTGCTAGAGTTTACCAAGTTCCTTTAGTAATTGAGCTTCCTTCAATGACCGAGCTCCTCAACTAACATTGCAACCAAAAAACACAGGGACAAAACATTCCACCAAAACACACCAACATCCAAGATTGTCAACTACCCTAGGATGTTCCTTCATCAGACAGCCCAGGTGCAAAATATGTTCTCAATGGCTGTAAGAACATCTTTCGGGATTCAACACACAAACCTATAACTGGTTCTTCACATACATATCCTCTAATTCTTCAACTTGCACACTCTTCCACTTCTATTTTCTCTTCCTCTTCAAGTCCTTCCTTGACAATCCATGGGTTTGTTCTCCATACTAATCTCCAATCCTTTCAAGATCATTCAACTCAACTCAGCTTTCAAAGCTTAGGTTCCTCCTACTGAGTGTTGTATCTAGAAAAGTCATCAGGGAAAACTTCATGCCATCCTTCTCAATATTAAACACATTCTTGACACAATCTTGTACATCCCTGCAATCATATTGCCAAGGTCTACCAAGAAAAATGTGACAACTACTCATATCCACAATATCACACAACACTTGATCCTTATACTATCCAATCTTAAAATCAACAAGACATTGATCCATTACTTCCAGAGCATTAACATCTTGCAACCAGCCAATCCTATAAGGATAAGGATGTCTCACTCTCTTCAAAACAAGTTTCTAAACCATCTCCTTAGCTACAAGGTTATCAGTGCTACCACTATCCACAATCACATTACAAAGTTTACCTCCCAACTTGCACCGAGTTTTGAACAAGTTACTCCTTTGACAAGGTTCTACCTTTGTACCAAGCAATGTTTTTCTAACCAACAAGTTCTCTAAATCCACCTCTAGTTCATTCTATAATTCTAATTCACCACAACATTTCTATGATCACCAGTCTTCTTGGAACATTTAAAAGATCAATGACCTACTTCACCACAATTATAGTAAGTACCCTTAAAGGAAACCTTACCTATCCTCTTCCTTGGTTCAATAGGTTTTGGTTCTTCTTTAGCAGTCAGTTTATCCTTTACCAAGTGATCAATCTTTTCCTTCCCAAAGGAATTTCCATGTTGTCCTCTCTTCATCTTATCTTCTTCCTTTAGAGAAAACTAATAAGCATCCTCAACCAAGTCAATCTTCAACATACCAAGCTCATCCTAAATATTGAATCTCAAACCATTCACATACCAAGCTACCTTTTCCTTACCAAGTTCTCTTTGACCAAACTAAATAGTCAACTTACATAATTCCTCGGTATATTCTTTTATAGACATTTCTTTCTGCTTCAAATTCTGCAATTTCTTAAACAACTCAAGTTCATAGTCGACATATATGAACTTAGCTTTCAATTTTTATACCATCAACCTCCACTGATTAATCATTTTACCTTCATCTTCTCTTTCCCTCTATAATTCTTTCCACCAAAGAGTAGTATGTCCTCTCAACTAAGTATGTGCCAACCTTACTCTAAGAGGATCTTCAATTTCTTCAAGCTCAAAGAAGTCTTCTAACTCACCAATCCAATCAATCAAGTTCTTGGGTCTCAAAGTACCAAAGAAGTTAGAAACTTCCATTTGATAACTACTACTTAACCGAGCTCCAGATCTCTGCAACTGACTAGTGCTATCTTCACCTAATCTATCCCTCTAATTGGCTCTATCATCTCCACTAGATCCAATAGCTTCAAAATCTTCAACAACTTCCTCATAGCCATCATCAGTACCAAGATTCCTTAGAATTCCATCAATATCCCTCATAATCTAAGTGATTATGTCATTCTTCATTAATTCCATCTCAGATCTAAAATCAACTTTAACCTTCTCTGTAATCTTTGATTCCATAGAATCACAGAGATCATCAATTTCCCTAGGGTCCAATCTTCTTGGAGGCATATCCAAAGATCTTCAAAAACCAAAGGCAACAAATCACCAAAAGATCAGGAACTTCAAACTCAAATTTTTCCACACATAAGATCTTCAAGCCACCAGCTTAGAAAGATCCTTGCTCTGATACCACCTGAAGCAATGCAAGGCCTAGAGAATCCCCAAAGGAGATGTCTGAGCCCCTAGCTAAAAAAACCATCGCAAAAATTCAACTCACAACAAGATGTACTCATAAAAAGTCTTTCAAATAGTAATTTTAGTCAACATGCCTAACTATAAGGCCTTCTAATCTATGGCCAAATACAATCAAGGAATAGTTCTACAAGATCAACAAGTATCCAAATCCAAACCCTAACCCTAGCTAGCTAGATCTTTAACAACAAGCTACAACAATCTAGAAGGAACCACAACAAGATCTAAACTTGTGCACATAAGCAACCAAGCAATCTTCATGTTGCTAATCTCTCAAGCTACTAACTCTGCTAGTCTAGAATCTAGATGATTATGCTCCTCAATCCTCATCCCTCATCCCAAAAACTCTACCCAAGACTCCAATAAATACTAATCATCAGCCACAAGCTACCTAGAAGAAACAATTAAACCCCAAGCAAAGTTAGCTTCTTTAATAGATAAATATTAAATGCAATAGAAGTCAGCTCTCAAATAGCCTTACAATTATTTAATTCTCCATGTTGGCCTCAAGATCCACATAGGAGAATACAAAAAAAGATACCAACATTAAATACATCAAGTAGGCCCACCAAATCCACAAGAACTCCAGTTGGTAAGCCAAATTACTGAGTGCCAGTAAAACAATCAAGCATGCCAGGCATCACTGAGCCACATGTTGATCAAGAACAACAAGCATCACTGAGCATAGGTTATGTCAAGCACTAGAGTTTACCAAGTTCCTTCAGTGACCGAGCTTCCTTCAATGACCGAGCTCCTTAGCTAACACTTCAACCGAGAAACATAGGGACAAAATACTCCACCAAAACAAACCAACATGCAAGATTTCCAACTACCCTAGGATGCTCCTACATCAAAGACCAAGAAAGGGATTTGGATAGGTCAGTAATAGGATAAGGATAAGACAATGATAGGATATGGATAGGACAAGTAAGATCAATAATAGACAAGGGGATATGGACTAAAGATGGTGATAGGATAGGAAATATAGATCAAAGGGATGTGAAAATGTAAGGTAGATGTGACATGTGATGCTTCAAAGGAGATCCATAGCCTTGTCAATATCAGAGTTGGGAAAAAGGAAACATGTACGTTAATAGGATAAGTGATATGACTTGTTGGAAGTCTTAGTTGGGAAAGTGAGATACTGAGAGAGGGGGGGTGATCAATTATCCATAAAACTTTTATACTTTGAAATCAAATCAACATATATACTATAATCATAAACTTCAATGCTGAAATGAATATAACATGTTAATCACATCCATGAAATGAAACACATAACACAAATATTTGGGAACCCATAAACCCTTGAAAGGTAAAACTAGGGTAGGGATGACACTCAAAAATCTTCACTACTATAGTAATAAAGTGTTCTTGTTAGGGCTATAAAGTTTTGATCACTTCTGGTTATCTACTTTGTTAGGGGTCTACCCTACTAAGATCTTACATACTTATACAATCTACCTTGATTAAAGGATTTAAAACTTACAACTAAGTAATCACTCTATTAAGGGATTTACAAAGGTCTGTTAGGGCCACTCTGTTAAGATATTTACCCCGATTCACTTGCTATAATGTATTAGTACCTGATCCTTCAGTTTGTACTTCAAATGATGATAACAAATCTCCTCTTTCCAATACTTATCTAATCTCAAAATCAAATATAGCTCTATTCTATCCTTCATTACTCTACTCGGTCACTTTTATTGATCTTTGTATTTGACAATGAAAATAATGCTTCCATCTACATACATGAGATCTCTTGAATGTTACTATATTTAGAGTTATGATTGTTGGAAACTGCAATTGAAACAATTTTTGTATTTTCATTGATGTCAAACCTTAATTGGTAAGACTGTTGCTACTTAGGAAAGTACTATATCTATTGTATTATTGTGGAGAAGAGATAGAAAGGATGGTAACAATAGCACCTAGGGAAAGGTTGAGTTATCTTGATACTGCAAAGTGTACTTGACTATCTTATACAATGATGAGATAATGTATTATTTATCTTAGTAAGATTGAAGACTAAACTAGTAGGCTTAACCGAGCAAAAATGGAGAAATCATGTTTAAGCTGAGTGATGTTAGTGTCGACTGAGTCAGTATATGCCGAGCAAAATTCTAGTGTCAACCAAGCATCAGTTAATTGCCGAGGAAGACAATGTATGCCGAGGAAATAGTTTTTAGTAATGACCGAGCTTTCTACATGAAGACCAAGTAGTTGATCTCATTATTGACCGAGCATCAACATTTTTATATTTGAAAAAAATTCAGATTTGGAGCCGACATTGTTGAATTATTGGATCATGTAAAATGTGTTGACTTTATTTTTTGGTTGTTTGAAAGCATTTACTGCATTGTAAAATGTTGTATTGTAAATCTTTAAGAGATTTGAGATGATTCTAGAAAAGGAGCTGAAGAACATAAAGTGGGTAGATTCATTGAATCTGACCTAACCCTAAGATCTATGAAGGAGATTGAGTGGAAAAAGATAAGGTAACCTAATTGAGAAAGTATTAAGGGAACCTAAGCATTAGGTATGTGGTATGCATGGATGAAGAAGATGCTGGAAGATCAATAGATTTTATTGACTGTATAAGCAGAAAAGGCTGAAGGAGAAGTGTGGTGATTGCTTGAAGAAAAGTTTCGAGCAGATCAGAGATGGAGATGGAAAAGTTTCAAAGTCAGTAAACCAACATTTGTGTATGAAATTGGATCTGATATTTGCAAAGTGAGTTGTATGTTTTTCAGATCAATACTGCTACTACTTTCTAACCATTGTAACAGTCAAAATCTTTTTAACAGAGATTGACCTAACAGTCATATGTTTAAATCCTTTGAACAAGGTTGCATTCTAATTGAGTGTATGTAAGTCCTATAACAAGGCTCACTTTTAACAAGGTGATTGAAATCCTTTAACCAGGTCACACCCGACAGTGTGTATTGTAACCTTTGATAGGGTTGGCTTTTAACCGAGCTCACTTCAGAAGAGTGAAAATAATAGTAGCATGTTACAAAGTGGTTTTTGCCAGATTGGGTTTCCACTATAAATCCTAGTGTCAATGCTTGTGTGAATGTTTTGGTTTGAACATTTATGTTCCTTACAAGTTAGATACAGCTGGATAGTGGACTGCAATGTTATATGTTTCTATTATTGAATCAGTGATGACCGAGTTGGTTTTGGTTGCTTGATCTAATTTAAGGAAAAGTTTTTGAAGTTATTGTATACATCAGGACCTGAGAACAATTGATTCACCCCCCCTCTCTATTGTTCTAAATCATATTAACAATTGGTATCAGAGTTGTGTGTCTTATTGGTGTTTACAGAAAACAATTTTAAAGGGACTTGTTCAAATGATCAAGATGTATAAGGAGGTACCAAAGCTAAATAAGGAAAAATCCCTGCATGGAAAAGCTTGATGAAGATGCATCTGGCTGGTATTGGTGATTCTGTAAAGTACTACATTGAGAATGAATATGTCTCTCTTGTTGCACCTTTGATTGCCAAGCAAATGAGAGCTAAGCAAGAACATAATCAGGCAATGCTAGAAATTGCATCTGCCCTAAGCTGCTCAGAATTTGAGGACATTAAGGATTGCACAACTGCTAAGGAGATGTGGGACACTCTTGCAAAGATCTATGGTGGTGACTTATATGTACTGAAAGCTAAAGCCAAGATTCTCAGAGGTAAGTTTGATGAGATGAGAATGCAAGAAGGTGAAAACATTACACAATATTATGGTAGAATAAAAGAAGTTGTGAATGATATTAGAGGATCAAATGGAACTATTGATGAAGAAACTATAATTGGTAAAGTATTAAGAACCCTGCGTCCTATATATGCTATTAAGATCTTAGGTATTTAGGTATCTAGATGTAACTCTACTAATGTGCTTACTTTGGAAGGTTTGGTTGGCAAGTTGACTTCTTTTGAACTCTCTAACTATGATAACTTCACTGTTGGTAGTATTGGAAATGTTGAAACTACTTTCAAGTCACAGTTAGTTTTGAACAAGCCTAAGAAGGAAAAAGAAAGATGCATAAGTGAAAGTGAAAGTGAAAGTGAAAGTGAAAGTGAAGGTGACAATGACACTTTTGATGAAGAACTTGAAAATTTAGAAGCTCTTATGGCTAGAGGACTGAGAAAAGGAAAAGGAAGGTATAAAGGTAAACTTCCTATTATATGTTTTGCATGTAATAAAGTTGGTCGTATAGCTGCTAGATGTCCTGATAGGAATGATAAAGATGAAGAAAGAAACAAAAAACACAAAGAGAAAAGAGATGACAAAGGCTACTGAAGGTACAAAGACTACAAAGGAAAAGGTAAGAAATCTTGTTACATTGCTGAAGAAGAGACTGACACTGATAGTGATGATTTTGAAATTGAGGTAGTCTATGTTGCAATGAAAGATGAATCTGATGAGGATGAGAAAACTGCATTGATTTCCTATGTGAACAAGAATGACAAATGGATCATAGACAGTGGTTGTTCACATCACATGACTAGTGACAAGAGTAAGTTTGAGACCTTACATCATTATAAAGGTAAAAGTGTAAAATTTGGTAATGATGCACCATGTCCTATTATAGGAAAAGGTTTGATTAAATTGACTGATAAGATCTCTTGTGAAAATGCATATTGGGTTGAAGGATTGAATTATAATTTGTTAAGTGTTTCTTAGCTCAACAACACTAGTTACCAAGTGGAATTTCATCACAAGAAAGCTAAGATATTTGATGCTACTAGTGAACTAATCAGAAGTGGAGAGCAAACTAGAGGTAATTTTTTCTATCTTGACCTATTTGAAGAAATATGTATGATTGCACAACTTGATGGCATTTGGTTATGGCATAAGAGGCTATGTCATGTTAACTTTGAAAATATAGTAGAGATAAGTAAGAAGAAGAAAGTAAAAGGTCTACCTAGATTGAAGAAACCTGAGAATGTGATGTGCAAAGAATGCCAGTTAGGAAAAATGACTAAGTCAAGTTTCAAGAGAAAATCCTCAACTTCTGAAAACATTTTAGATTCGGTTCATACTGACGTTTGTGGACCTATGGGTATACAAAGTTACTGTGGTGCTAGATATTTTATCTTGTTTTTTGATGATCATACCAGGATGATGCATGTAATATTTCTAAAAGAAAAATCTGATGCTTTTCAATTCTTTAAGTGGTATTTGGCTAAGGCTGAGAAGGAGATAGGAAGGAACTTGAAATGTCTTAGATCTTATCAAGATGGAGAATTTACATCAAATGAATTCAATCTATTTTGCAATGATAGAGGAATCAAAAGATAGATGTCTACACCCAGGACACCTCCACAAAATGGTATAGTAGAAAGAAGGAATAGATCTATCTTGGATTGTGCTAGGACATTGTTAATTGAAAAGAATGTGGCACAAAAATACTGGAAAGAACCAATAAGTACAACTATCTACACTCTTAACTAGGTATAGATCAAGAAAGAAAGAAATGAAGCTGACAACAAAAGAGAACCAAAAGATTATAGATCTTTTGTGTACATTGAGGAAATAAAAGAGGCAAGTAATAGACTTTCACCTGATGCCGAGTCTCGAGCTAGCAATGTCAAGCAACAGGAAAATGTTGCTGAGTATCAGGAAAATAGTGCCAAGAGAGAACAAGAACATGCCAAGCTAGAAGATAATGTTGTCGAGTATCAGGAAGAGGTTGTTGAGCATTCAGAAGCTGAATCTAACAATCTTGTTGGGGAACCTGATGAAATAGAAGAGAGAAATGTTGAACTTGTTTTGGCAAAATATTGAAGAAGACATCACAAGCCTGAATAGATAATTGGAGACAAAGATACTAAAATTCAAACCAAAAGTAAGATAAAGGATCCAACATGTTTACTGTGTGAGTTTGAACCCAAGTCAACTAAAGAGGAATTAGAAAATGAAGACTGGATACATGCAATGAATGAAGAAATTGACCAAATTAAGAAGAATGATACCTGGACTCTGGTGCCGAGACCTGAAGATAAAAATGTTATAAGAACAAAGTGGGTGTTCTAGAATAAGCTGAATGAAAAAGGTGAAATCACTAGGAACAAAGCTGGGATGGTATGCAAAGGCTACACACAAGAAGAAGGAATAGATTATGGGGAAACATTTGCCCCTATAGCTAGACTGGAAGGAGTAAGAACTCTACTTGCATATGTTGCTTATAAAGATTTCAAGGTATATCAAATGGATGTCAAATCTGCATTTTTAAATGGTGTACTCAAAGGAGAAGTTTACATAGAACAGCCAAAATGTTTTATTGATCCAAACAGAAGACACATGGTATGAAAATTGAACAAAGCCCTATATGGATTAAAACAAGCTCCCAGAGCATGGTATAAGAGGTTGCATAAATATTTGATACAGATTGGATTCTCAAGATCAAATGATACAAGCAATCTGTACTTGAAAGATGAAGAAGGTAAAGGTATTCTGTTGGCCAAAATTTTTGTTGATGACATTATTTTTGGTGGACAAGATGCATTGTGTAAAAAATTTTCAAATGAAATGCAAACTGAATTTGAAATGAGCATGTTTGGTGAGATCAAATTCTTTGTTGGTTTACAAGTATATCAAATGAAGAAAGGTATTTTCATTACAAAATCTAAGTATGTTAATGAAATACTAAAAACTTTTGGGATGGAAGATGCTAGACCAGTGAGTACTCCTATGGTTACTGGACAAAAGTTATCTAAGAATGATGATGTTGCAGAAGTGAACCAGACTTTGTACAGATCCATGATTGGAAAATTGCAGTATGTTGTACATAGTAGACTAGATATTGCACTATCTATTGGGATTGTGGCAAGATTCTCTGCTAATCCTAGGGAAACACACATGATGGTAGTGAAAAGAATTATGAGATACTTGAAAGGAACTGCTGACTATGGGCTATGCTACAAGAAGAATGACAAATTTGAACTTAGAGTATATACAGATGCTGATTGGGTAGGAAATGTAGATGACAGAAAGAGCACTAGTGGTGGAGCTTTCTTTCTTGGATAGAGATTAGTCTCTTAGATGAGCAAGAAATAAAATTGCACTTCCCAATCTACTGTTGAAGCTGAGTATGTTGATGCTGCAGTAAACTATTCAAATTTGGTATGGATAAAATAATTGTTGGTAGGAATGAAAGAAGAAATCACTGAATCTATTATTATTTTCTATGAGAACACAAGTGCTATCAACATTTCTAAAAATCTAGTGATGCACACTAAGACCAAGCATATAGCAATCAAGTATCACTATTTGAGAGAATTGGTACAAGACAAGGAAGTCCGAATGGAATATGTGAATACAAAAGAAAAATTGGTAGACATATTCACTAACTTTACCTAAAGAAGCTCATGAGTATTTGAGAAGTCAATTAGGTGTCCTTCCCCTAACTAAGGCTTCCTAGTCAAGCTAGGAGCACTGCATCAAATATGCTATAGTAGAATATTTGACAAATTGATGCAGAAGATTGTCACACTTGAGGACTGGCCTAAAGTTGTGAAGAAGAAGAAAAAACAAAGAATCAGTCATAAGCAAGATGATAGAGGGAGAAAAATTAAGCTACACAAATAATATCTACATCTGTTGGATGTAAGTTTTAGTTGCTACTTTGGCATTTTTGTCAAAGAGGGAGATGAACTGAAATGATACAATAACACATGACACTGAAAGAAAGGGAGATGATGAACTAACATGAAAGATTAGGATAGAGGGAGATCCAAATACTTCTAACGGTCATAGAAGTGAGGTTTACATATTATGAATCAGAATGAAGCTAAGCATATTACATATTTTCTCTGATGGACAGATAAGTTTTTTTTGGATTGGTTGGTAATCCATGTGTTATTCAAGTGATATCATATGGTGTTGCCATCAATGCCAAAGAGGGAGATTGTTGGAAACTACAATTGAAACAATTTTTCTATTGTCATTCATGTCAAACCTTAACTGGTAAGATGGTTCCTACTTAGGAAATTACTATATCTATTGTATTATTGTGGAGAAGAGATAGAAAGGATGGTAACAATAGCACCTAGGGAAAGGTTGAGTTATCTTGATACTACAAAGTGTACTTGAATATGTTGTACAATGATGAGACAATGTATTGTTTATCTTAGTAAGATTGAAGACTAAACTAGTAGGCCTAACTGAGAAAAAATGGAGAAATCATGTTTAAGCCGAGTGATGTTAGTGTTGATCGAGTCAGTATATGCTGAGAAAAATTCTAGTGTCAGTCGAGCATCATTTTATTGCTGAGGAAGACAATGTATGCTGAGGAAATAGTTTTTAGTAATGACTGAGCTTTCTACATGAAGACCGAGTAGTTGATCTCAGTATTGACTGAGCATCAACATTTTTATATTTGAAGAGAATTCAGATTTGGAGCCAACATTGTTGAATTCTTGGATCATGTAAAAGGTGTTGACTTTATTTATTAGTTGTTTGAAAGCATTTAATGCATTGTAAAACATTTTATTGTAAATCTTTAAGAGATTTGAGATGATTCTAGAAAAGGAGCTGAAGAACATAAAGTGGGTAGATTCATTAAATCTGACCTAACCCTAAGATCTACGAAGGAGATTGAGCAGAAAAAGATAAGATAACCTAATTGAGAAAGTATTAAGGGAACCTAAGCATTAGGTATGCGGTATGCATGGATGAAGAAGATGTTGGAAGATCAGTAGATTTTATTGACTGTATAAGCAGAAAAGGCTGAAGGAGAAGTGTGGTGATTGCTTGAAGAAAAGTTTCGAGCAGATTAGAGATGGAGATGGAAAAGTTTCAAAGTCAGTAAACCAGATTTGTGTATGAAATTGGATATAATATTTGCACAATGAGTTGTATGTTTTTCATATCAATACAACTGCTACTTTCTAACCATTATAACAGTCAAAATCCTTTTAATAGACATTGACCTAATAGTCATATGTTTAAATCCTTTAAACAAGGTTGCATTCTAATTAAGTGTATGTAAGTCCTATAACAAGGCTCACTTTTAACAGGGTGATTGAAATCATTTAACTAGGTTACACCTGACAGTGTGTATTGTAACCTTTGATAGGGTTGGCTTTTAACCGAGCTCACTTTAGAAGAGTGAAAATAATAGTAGCATGTTACAAAGTGGTTTTTGCCAGATTGGGTTTCCACTATAAATCCTAGTGTCAATGCTTGTGTGAATGTTTTGGTTTGAACATTTATGTGCTTTACAAGTTAGATACAGCTGGGTAGTGGACTGCAATGTTATATGTTTCTATTATTGAATCAGTGATGACCAAGTTGGTTTTGGTTGCTTGATCTGATTTAAGGAAAAGTTTTTGAAGTTATTTTATACATCAGGACCTGAGAACTGATTCACCCCCCCTCTCTGTTGTTCTAAATCATATTAACATTGATATCATCTTATATAAACAATTGATCAAGCTCATAGATCAAAATCAACAATCTAGATTCATTACTTATGCCGCTTAAGAATTCATTTTTTCGATTGGTTACATGGCTTACATAGGGATTAATGATTGAAATAATGATGTGTAATCAACTCCTTAATTCTCTCAACAATAATTAAATCATGCATAGAATTCATCAAAAATAGTTTACCTAGGTTTTTGTGCCATTACAAACATGTATATCAAAACTAGTTTACTCAACATATGAAACCTTTGATGCTTGGTCAAAATGATTCTCCATATACTGGTGCTCAACACAAATTCTTCTATACAACTCATCATATATACTGATCGGTAACTACTAAAGTACTCAATGGCCTCTAACTTGCTTGGCATATATACAAAATACAAGTCTAGTATATTACTTAGCCTTAATAGGATGGCTCAGTCGCAGTGATGACTGGCCAACTCAAGCTTGATTATGACTAAGTGTTAGACACTAATAGACAACATGACTTAGAGATAAACAATCTCCCCCTTTGAAATTAGTGGCAAAAACACTTTGTCGAGACTTTTCATTACATAACCAAAGTAGTACTTAGTACTTCAGTACTCCCCCTAAGACTATGACTTGGTCTTCATTACATTTACATGATATACATGACTCTGAAATACAATGATTATATATTTACATTTTGAAATAGTATGTTATACCTTTATACTCTTCATCCCTATTTTCCCCTTGCTCTACTCTATATCCCTTTGTTCTTTATATATACATGACTCTATTTCCCCCTTGTTTTTGTCACTTTGAGCTTCTGGGGTGTTGGGGTTAGATAATACTTATCCAAAATAGTTTGTGAAGCTATAAAATTATTGCTAAAGAATTTTCCCATCCATATCTAATAGACTCCAAAACCTATATCTTGATCTCTAGCTGAGCAACTAGATCAACCAAACTCTCAGCAATAGAGAGATGAGGATCTCTTTGTACTAACTCCTTTGTCAATGCCAATTCTCTCTGCATAATCTCCAAATGATATGTCAACATTTTTTTTATAGAGATTAACTTTTCTCTTATCCTTCGATCATTAGCCATTAGCTCAACTAATCTCCCTTGTGCATGAAGCAATCTAGTAAAATGAATAGAGCTGGAACTTGCATCCGTGCTCAATGAGTGTCATGTTGACTTTAAGTCTAATTATAGCTTCTCAATAAGCTCTTGATTATCCTTAGTTAATGTCTCTACATTTCATAACCATTTGTACAAATAATAAACATTTTGTACAACCTCTTCTGGGTTACTCACTAAGTTAGAAATTTCAACCTATTTCACTGCAATCTCTATTGAGACTCATTCAAGTATCTTGGTCTCAAACTTTCTTTTGGACCACTACATTAGCTTCTCATTTTCTTCACTCTCATCATTGTTCACCTTTTTGACAATATGTACTAATTTCTCTAGTATAGGTGAAGATTGATTTACATCATCTAATTCAAAAGCCTCTACAAATATGTCCTTAATCTCATGTAGTACCTTCTTTTGTTGATGTTCTCTTTTGAGTTCCTCTTTCTTTCTCTTCTTGATCAAGATATCTTGCAATATTTTTATTTTTTCATATGTTAAGTTATCAGTGTCCCACTTTGGAATCACTATAACTTCATCTAATGTTACTTGTGTGCCAAGAAACTTGTCCTTTTTATTATGTACCTTCTTCTTCTTCAGCTTTGGTGTATTGTTGCTTGGCAGCTATACTAGAGCTTAAATAGCCTCTTGCTCCTTAGGCTCTTGATTCTCCATGATTACTTTATGCTCAATCTCATTTTCTTTAACATGAGTCTCTCAAGATTCTGTTGCGGACTTATCTTCTTCTTCTTTTATGCTCTCCTCTCCTTTTCCTTTATTGATTTCAATATTTTCCTCAGTAAGTGTATTCTCTATTTTTGTTGGCTTAACCTATTCCTTGGCACTTGTTTCTTGTGTGTCTTTTTCTTCAACTATAACTATGTTTGAGCTTGTAGGTATTGAGTCCATATTTGGTGCACCCTCAATCCTTGTATAATCATGTACTTGAATTAGAACTAGATTGGTGCTTGGTAGAAATGGATCTTAGGCTGCCTCCGTAAGAATTTTACTTTTTTCTTCCTCAGTCAAGGAATTGATATTCATTTGTGTATCCTCAGGTACATCCTCAATAGTTATCATAGCCTACGGTTCACTCTCCTCTACCTTCTACCTTATCTCTTCGTTAATATTTTCTAGCTCATCTACATCCTTGATATTGTTTAGATGTGCTTTCACCTTTATGTGCACTCTTATCAACTATCAATCCAAAAATTATCTTCCATATCAGTGTACTCTGTGTAACAACTTCTTCAACATTATTTTTCAATATGGAATATGCCCTCAATTTAGGAATAAACTTTTTTCTATGTTGCTCAATAAATTTTTCTATCGTCTTTGGTGACAACGCGGGCATAATTTGTGCTAATGTGTCTTCTCTTATCTACCTCTTTGTTATAATGGCATACTGCTATCTCTCATCAATTTTTCTAAATAGTTCATCAGGGATCAGATTCCCTATCTCCAGAGGTGTCATCTTAAACATACACAACATTTCTATCAAAGCATCTTCAATCTTTTCTTTATCAAGTTTTCTTAATTTTTCAAACTTAATAAACTTAAATCTTGTCAAACTTTTTGTGCTCTTGATGTTGTGGTAGATTTCATCTACACTGGTTGGATGCCTATGTATTTCCACCTTGAATTTTTTCTTCTCATCTATATCAGTCATCTCCTCCTCATCATCATCATCCTTTTGGAGTACCAATTTCCTCCTTAGCTTCTTCTTGTGGTGGCTCTACTCTACCTTAGTTTGAACTTGTTTCCTTTTCCCTGAGCTCTCCCCTTCAGTGTTCTTTACTGGTTTTTTCTTTTGGGGCTTGGTAGCTGTAGAAGTTGAAGTTTCCCTTGTTCTAGGTCTTATAATTGTAGGAGTAGGCTTCTATTTTTTGTTCTTCTTCTTACTGGGCTCTGTAAACATTATCTTGTTTCCCTTCTTTTGTGTATCTACTTCCTCCTCTTCTCTCTCTTTAGACTCACTTGATTGGTCCTCACCCTGACCTTGTGTAATTTATAATGGTACATTCTCCTCTTCTCCTTGGCCTAGCATTTTCTCAAGAATTTTAACTAATTTCTTTCTCTTCCTCTCTAGGGCTGTATACTTTATGCCCATTATTATCTTTGACTTTTCTTCTTCATAATTCCCAAAAATATTGGCTTTACTATCAATCTCTTCTGCAAGTAAAGCAGTTATAGCTATTGATGTCTCATCTATGTTCATTTCAAATGGAAATGGTCTCAACCATGCTACCCTAGGTATAATAGCTTGTACAAATGAGGGGTTAGCATTCACAAGAAAATATACATCTTCGTAGAATTTCTCTACTAGGGATACTAGAATTCTGCTTCTCTTCCTCATTTTCTTCTTAAACTCTACAAAGTAATTCTCCATCATACTATCAAAGTTATCACCTAGTTGATGAATAAACTCACCAATCTGTTGTGTCACAGGTCAGTCCTGACTCCATACTACATCTCCTATTGTAGAAAAAGTATTTTTCACATAGAAAAATATACAAACTATCAAGGATCTAAACTTACACATTGAGTTCTTTTTTTTCTTGATTGGTGTAAGGTTCTTGACAAGTTGTGTCAGTAGTAGCTCAGCAAGATCATAAGTATGATCCTTCTTCACAATTTTCTATGTCTGATCCACTACAATTCAGGGAACATTATCCATTCTACTTGACAAGTAAAACTTGTGAGAAATTACCCTCACTACAAAATCAATCTCAGGATCTGTGATGGTAGCTCAGATAGTCATTCCATGCTTATTCCATAGTGTTATTGTGTTTTCTTGAATGACTCCTTTGCTTTAAAATCTCATACTATTCTTCATGGTAAGAATAGGGTAACCTGTGACTCAGTGAATGATTTCCTTGGTGATCTTTTTTGGACCATTCTCCAACCATAATTTCATGTCGTGGAATTTTCTTAAAACAATATTAATCCATTCTACCTTAAAATTGTGAGGGAATTCTAGGGCATGCACTAACCCTTTCTTGGCAATATGTTGATGCTCTTCCTTCAACACTATATTTATATACAATATGTTGTATGTCTCCCTCATCTTGTAGTCTCTAATCTCGCTAATCTTGCACATGTAAAATGTGTGCACATTGTGTATCATCAAAACTTTGGGCACAATCGATGACAAGGCTCCTGAGAGATCTCCCTTCACCGCACTCTCAGGTACAACACAAAAATTAGGTGGTTTGCATGAATCACTTATCACTAAATAAACATTTTTTACCTCTTTTCCTTTCTTTCTTACTATAGTAGATGAACTTGATTCCATTTTTCAATTTAGGGTTCGTAAAATAAGTTCTGAGTAGCTCGGTAATACCTGGTTTCAACAGTTTTTCACAATGTTTACTGACAGCACATTGGATCTTCACAAATTATCTTTGCACAAATCACTCTTCTTAATCACCTTTGAATCACTCTTGTAAATTCTCAAATCATTGGGGAAATGAAAATGAATGGTAACTTTCCATTACATAGATTCAAATGGTCAAAATAGGTCTTCATTAAATGATCTGTACAGCAGTAGGTATAATATAGTTGTCTTGCCTTTCACATGATAGCTTGGTTAATACATACCCATACTTGGTTAAAACCATGACTCAGTCGATATTGACATTTCCACTTCATCTCAGTAGATATAACATCTCAGTCATTATAAGAGCTCGACACATACTGAGTGACTCGGTCACTATAGACATAAATATTGATGCTTGACATCAATTATGCATAACAACTATTTTCTCAAATCTATCCTAATGCATCTTTACTTATGTGGATATGGACTTTAACACATCTAATGTTAGGAAATGGTGTAAAATATATCATTTGAAAATACAATTCCTCACATACCTTCTTTTCTTAATTAGAATTAGTGTGATCACCTGATCCATTGGATTGGGTTATCTTAGGTTCACTAGATCCACTACTACTCACTTCTTCTTTCTTTCTCCATGTTTGATTCATCTAGTTCTTTATCTGTTCAATAGTCTCTTCACGTTTGCATTGTTCATTACTCATTGTTTGTGCTCTATGGTCTCTTTTTATATGACCAATCTTATGGAATTTGTAACAGATCAAACTTCCATTCATCCAACTCTTGGATTTACCTCTAAAATGTGTCCTTATATAGTTTTTTTTTATATGACCATAGTCTCCACAATAATGACAACTATACCATGTATTGTATTACCCAATTGAATGTGTTACCTTTCCTAGGTGCATTAACTTGATTCTTGGATGTCCACTTTGGTTTAGCATTGGATCTGCATTCTTGTTATCTATGACCATATTTTTGATAGTTGTAATAATGACCTTGAAATCTAGGTGCAGTAGGTGAATTACTAGCCTTTGACTTGTATTCATGTGCCTAATGTCCATTTGTTTTATAGTTAAAATAATATCCATTGAATTTAGGCTTAGGATTTAACTTACCATTTTTGCTTCTACAAATGTTTTTTGTGTTTCCTAGTTTCCCATAGTGATGGCATGTAGGTTTTTTGTTCTTTGGCTTTGCATTCCTCTTTTATCCACATTTTGATGATTCTCCTTCTTCAGTGGATGATAGGTTCTCAATATGGCCTAGTCCAAAGGTGTCACTAGATCTTCTTGGTGATCTCATTAGTTCCTCAAAATATCTCACAACTTCATTAGGTTTTTTCATACTCTCATTGAGTTCATTTTCAGATCTTAACTCATTCTTTAGTTGATTGTTCTCTTATCTTAGATTTTTAATCTCCATGTCTTTCTTGTTTAACTCTTTATTTTCATGTAGAATTTTATTTACCATGTCCAATTGATTTTTTATCAGCTTCTTCATATCACATGTCCTTTCATCAAGTCTAGCAGCCATTTGTCTCTTATCCTCTTCTAACATTGTCTTTCCTTCTTCAACTTTCTTTTTTTGTTTAATCACTTCACATAGTCTCACTAATTGGATTTCCTCTTCTCTCCTCATACTTCTAACATATTCAATCAGAAAATTGTTTCTTCTAATAGATATGCTATTGGTGCATCACTTTCACTGGAGTTTCCATTATCAAATAGACCTTTAGTGTCTTCTTGGTATTGAGTTTCATTCTATTGGATTGTTAATTTTTTCCTTCTCTTTAAGGATTTCTTCAATTATTCTCTTATTTCTTCAAGTTGGTGCAATGCAAGCTGGATGCAAATCTTATGATTCTCTATGGTCTTTCCCAACTTATAAGCCTCCATCTCCAAGATCTTAACTCTCAAGTGGTTAGATTCCTTCTAAGAGAACATGCTCTGATACCAATTGTTGGAAGTCTTATTTGGGAAAGTGAGATACTGAGGGGGGGGATGAATCAATTATCCATAAAAATTTTATACTTTGAAATCAATTCAATATATTTACCATCATCATAAACTTCAATGCTGAAATGAATATAACATGCTAATCATATCCATGAAATGAAACACATAACACAAATATTTGGTAACCCAAAAACCCTTGAAAGGTAAAACTGGGGTGGGGATGACACCCACAAATCTTCACTACTACAACAATAAAGTGTGCCTATTAGGGCTACAAATTTTTGATCAATTCTCCTGATCTACCCTATGAGGGGTATATCTTGCTAAGAGCTTATAGAATTATACAATCTACCTTCATTAAAGGATTTAAAACTTACAACAAAGCAAGCATTCTATTAAGAGATTTACAAAGGTCTATTAGGACCACTCTGGTAAGAGATTTACCTTGATTCACTTGCTAGAATGTATCCGCACCTGATCCTTCGATTTAAAATTTAAATTTTGATAATAGATCTCCTCTTTCCAATACTTATCTGATGTCAAAATCAAATATAGCTATGTTATGTCCATCACTTCTTTTCTCAGTCACTTTGCCTGATCTTTGTATCTGACAATCAAAATACTACTTCCATCTGCATACATGAGATCTCCTAAATGTTACTATATTTAGGGTTTTGATATCATCTTATATAAACAACTGATCAAGCTTATAGATCAAAATAAATGATCTAAATTCATTTCATATGTCACTTAAGCATTCCTTTTTCTGACTGGTTACATGGCTTGCATAGGGATTAATGATTAAAGTAATAATGCGTAACAAATCCTTAATTTTCTCAATAATCATTAAATCATGCTTAGAAGTTGGCCAAAATAGTTTACCTAGGTGTTTTTTCTATTACAAACACATATATCAAAATTGGTTTACTCAGCATATGAAGCCTTTGATGCTCAGTCAAAACTATTCTCCATAAACTAGCACTCCACACAAACTCTTCTATACAACTTGACATATATATTGCTCGGTAACTACTGAAGTACTCAGTGGCCTCTGACTTGGTCGACAGTAACTAGTTCTTGGTATACATATAAAATACAAGTCTAGTATATTACTCAACCTTAATAGGATGGCTTAGTCACAGTAATGACCAACCAACTCTACCTTGATTATGACTAAGTGTTGGACATGAATAGACAACATGACTTAGAGATCAACATGACTAGCACAGGATATTGGATGAAATGAAAGGGATAATAGAAGATAGCATGGGTGCAACCTAACACCATGTATAGAATGCAATAAGTTTATAAATTAATCATGATGCGTGTTTATTAGTTTTTCATCATGGTACTCCCAAAGCATTTGCTTTCTAGGTTTTCACTAATTGATGATTTTTTTCTTTTTACTCTTTTTTTTGTGTGTTACCGAGATACCTGTTTGCCAAGTTTTCATCAAGAAAATAATATTTTTCTTTTTCTTTTTTTTTAAAATTTAATTTTCACTTTTTTTAATTTTTAAACTTATTTTTTACTTTTTGACATTTTAGGAAGATAATGGATGCATGACATGACATGGACAAAGGGCTCAAGCGCCTAACCCTTGAAATGGTTCTTTTGAAGGATATCTAATAATGGGTCATATCTATTGATGGTATGCTCAAATATATTGGTAGGGTAATGATAAAGGGATATTAAATGGATGGTTGGATAGAATAGGATACATATTTATGCAAAGGATTGAATAAGTTGGATGAAAACCTATAAATTTGGCATTTGATAATTGAGAGACTGTTAGAAGGTTTGTTGTTGAATGGATGGGAATGTGGGAAAGAAAAACATTGAAACACACCTTGAGGGGTGACGTAGTGATGGAGGAAAATGAGATTTTAGAGGAATGGATATGAATTTTGGGACATAAAGACTCTAAATGGATTTGGAAGAAGGGGAGATTTTAAATAGAGGGGTAACAATTTTGGATGCCAACTTGGATTTTTCTTTGGGACCTTGTGCTTTAAGAAGATCCTTGGGAATCCACATGCACTTTGATTTTTTATTCTTTTGTGGGTCCTTGGAATGCATTGCTTATACAAGAAATTTAGGAACCCATATTGCTTTTGAATTTTCTTTTTATGAATGGGCCTTTGTGGTCTTTTGGAAATTTCTTTTTCTTTTTTCACATACCAATTAGAATAGACATGTTGATCCTTGACTACATGTGGATTACTTGACTTATGGACTTTATGGTTGGCATAAAAATTTCTTGGAAAAGGAATATGATTTATGGATGGATAGAAATTTTATGGAGGCCTTTTGGATGGGTGGAAGGTTCTCAAAGATGTGTTCCTTTTTTGATATTGAAATAGGAAATGATACGTGAATTGTAAGATAATGGATGGAGGAATATAGGGACCTAAGATGGATGGAAGGGGTGAAGGGAAAGCTATATATTTGGATTTAGATTTGGGAGGGATGCCAATGTCTTCAAAATGAGATTTGTAACTAAGGCCATGGATTTCAAAAAAAAATTAACATGGAAGGGTTTTAATATACCCCATTCAAAGAGTCTTAACCTTTGACTTGATAATTCTTGCTTTGAGTATTGGAATACTTGCTACAAGATGTAATTCTATTTTTTAGGTGGATATGACATGGAAAGAATGATAGGATCATGAAATGGATTGGAGTGGATGGAAATGGAGGAACCCGTTTGACATGTATGGTTTTTATGAATAACTTGAGAAAATGTTTTCAAATCATGAAGGGTATCGAAAGGAATAATGTCATACTGCAATGAAATAGGAGCAATGACAATATCATTTGGTATGATAGGATCTTCTGGAGGATATGGAGGATTAGAATATGGAAATGAAGGGATGGACGGATCTTGAAGATCTAGAGGGATGATGGGATGTTATGATGGACATGAAGGTGAAGGGATACATTGATCTTGACTTGAAAGAGAATCATTTGAATCCATCCTAAAGGCATGCCAAATATACAAAAAATTGAAGGGAATTATGGGTAAATAATCCTAGCAATGTCTTATGCTAGGAGAAGGGCTCTAGCCTAAAAGGTCGAAATAAGTCATGAATTCAAACCAAGAACTATTGAGCTCTTCTACAACACCAAAAAATATTAAAGTCTCAAGTTGTGCATAGAAAGGTCATCGAAGCTCTGTCATGCCCAGACACCAAGGACAAGAGCTCAAAGGAAAGCCTTGGAAAATATTACACTAGGAAAAATGAGCCACTACAGGTACCACTATGGCAGACTAGATCGTAAGAAAAAAAAATTTCCAAGTAGACTACTTGAGGAATGCAAATGTCATCACTAGTTCAAAGTAGGGACCATAGGAATATGAGGAA
Organism: Chamaecyparis obtusa; assembly: GCA_027943335.1. Taxonomy (NCBI): domain Eukaryota; kingdom Viridiplantae; phylum Streptophyta; class Pinopsida; order Cupressales; family Cupressaceae; genus Chamaecyparis; species Chamaecyparis obtusa. The sequence continues at coordinate 975,898 of BSBK01000280.1, read as the reverse complement.
ATACCTATTGGTAGCCCATATTAGGCTTGGAGTTGCAAAAATAAGTACAAGAAAACCACCACTAGTCCTTCCGCTATGGCTTGACAAAATGAATGCCAAGATTTTGAAGCATATTCAGAGGTAGTACCAAGACCACCAAGTTGAAATTCTAGCAATCTGGGTGAGTTAGGGAGAACAAAGCCTACATATCTTCCCAAGTGTGAATATTCATGGTAGCACAAAAAAAGAAATCTTAGAGAGTGTGAATGTCATGCTTGTGAAAATGAAAACCATGGAGGCTAGAAACTCTAGCTAAAGGGAGTCTTTCAAACTAGATAAGTGGAGACCACCAAATTTTGTGTTAGTTGAAAGAAATTTCATCATGAAAATTAGCCCCATCTCAGAAAATCCAAGGTTTGACAACTTCTCAAGCACACCAAATATAATAGTGCATTGGAGCTAGACTACATCTTTTATTATAAGAAGGGTTTGAAAGCTCATCCCCTTACATGATAGTCTATGAACTGGGTAGCCAAAAGAAATGTAATGCTTGAGAAGAATTATCTAGGTCTCATTACCAAAAAAGGCCTAAATAACCCATTTAACACACAATTCCACATCTTGTTTCTAGGTGGATAAGAGGCCAAGGCCTCTAAAATCTGTAGGGAGATAATAATACTCGTAGGTGACTCTATAAAATCCATGATGGTTAGCACTAGAAGCCCATCAAAATTTATGCAGAATCTTTTAAAGTTTACTATAGGAGGCTTTTGAGGGATTCCAACAAAAATAATAGTACACATTGGTGGAAGCCAACATTTTTGAATAGATATAAAATTTATCAGCTAAAGAAAGTGGTTTGGTAATCTAGTAAGCAAGTCTTTTCTCTATCCAAGAAAAAAATGCATTCTAGAGGTTAATAGTAGAACCCTATAAAGTAAAAGGGATTCCCAAGAACCTAAAAAAAAATCCATTTTTAATCCACTTTCACCCATACTAGAGAATACAAGGTGTAGCAAGAAGAAAATATTGCATGTCACACTAGGTTTTGTGTCATTGAAAATTAACAGAAAGTTTCAAGGCAATGAAGAGTGGCCTAGATATTTTCTTCATCCTCAATAAAAGGGAGGAAAGAGTCCTTATAAAAATGGACATTGTGGATATTTTTGTTTGTTATGATTGTCTCTACCCTATGGCCATAGTTTCTCTACTCGTCACTTACATACATTGTTCTCCCTAATGGGTCAAGATTAGGGCCATGTTTCATATGTTTTATTGCTATGTTTAAGACTTTCTTGTTAAGTGCGGTGTTTCATGGTAGTCACCAGAAACTCTTATTAATTATTTATGCTCAAGACTTTTAATTATAATAGTACCATATGATGGTTCATACCTTACCTATTTTTTAGGATAAGCTAGGTTTAATAGAACTATAATTACCTTTATGAAATTCATTGTGAATGGATAAAGTGTGATATAAGTTCCTACAACCAAGTGATTCATTTTCCTATAGCCATGTGGTGTATGCATGATTAATTTAGATTAATGTAATAAATGAATGGATGAGGAATAAATGATTTGTATATCTTGTGTTGTTAACCTCTCTATGCAAGAATAAGTCAACAAGGGAGGAGCAAATTCAACAATTTATAAAAAGTATGCAGCAACTGAGAAAGACCAGTTCAAGATATCATAAAGAGAAAAGTAAAAGATGGAGTGTAGTTTCGACTAGGCTGATTGGTTCATTGGGTGACTTGGTTATGCTATCTTTATTGATAGAAGATATAGGCACTTGAGTTTTCTATATTCTCTCCTATGACTGTGCATCGAATAATTATTCTTCCTTGTTGAGTGAATCCTCATGAATTTATTAATTTAAATAACTACCACCATTAATGAAAAGGAGTGGTCAGTAGTATTTTAAGGTAGATAGTTTAGTTAGGTGTATAAATAAGTTTCTATACTCTTCTTCAAAGTGGCAAGTAGAAAGAAGCAAGAAGAAAGTAGCAAGTAGAGATAAATCAAACAATTATATTATTATGTTGTTTTCAGTAACATAGATTGATTTCAGCTCCAATATGTAATCAATACCTTTGTTATGAATCAAAGAGGAAAATTTATGTTGATTTCATAGATTGTTAGTAACTTTTCTTTACTCACCCAAGGGGGCCCAATTGGTGAGTGAACCTTAGCATTTTCCTTTCTTTCCTAGTTAGCATTCAAACCTTCACCTGTTCCTATAGCCACTTGAAAATAGAACTAGTGATTGTTCCTACAGCCAAGGCTGGCAGAGTAGTTCCTTTCTATAAAATCTAAATTTGTTATTTGTTGCAACTTTTTCCTCATGTTAATAGGTTAATAATTCAATTCCAGTATTTAATTTTTGTAATTTTACTTGTGATTTGCAAAGGCTTCAAAAAGGAGCTTAGTGCATATATATTGTTGCACCATTTCAAGTCTATGTCCCTAGTCCAATATTTAAATGCACCTTGAAATAGGAAAATATATGCTTAGTGGATGTCTAATCTTTAAGTAAGGGAAGTTCTCCTAATTATTAACATGTTCTCAAGGCCAAAATTTTTGGTAGCATTTTCAAGGATGGTGTCAAGATAAAAAAAATTAATGAGGTCATTAGTTGAAGTTTTTAGTTCAAATATGTGTTCCACATTTATCTAGGTTTTCTATTTATTCATTTTTAGCTCAAGATAGTTATCAGTAAAACCTATATGAGTATAATAAGACCAAGGGATGATTTAGGAATATTTCTTCACAATAATCCTAATAGCTAGTTAGGAAAAATATTTTCTTATCAAGAAGAATAAGAGAACCCATTTGTTGGCACTACCCAAGATTTACCAACAACCTCATCATCCTCAGAAGAAGAAGACCCTTTTAGCCTGAACATTTTTAAAAGAACCTATTGACCTAAATCCTTTTGTATAGATCTTGTCCAACCTCCATCTTGATCCTCATAATCAACAAATCAACCAAGAAAAATTTGATAATAGACTAGCCTTAGTCATCTATCAGCGAGGAGGTCAAGCAGGAGGTCCACCAAGAATGGCATCTCCTCCCACTTTTCCATTTTCTATCACTAGCGAGCATGATAATAAAAACCTTAAGATTATATGATCCTCAACTCTTCCCAAATTATATGGCCTAGTCATAAAGGATCCTGACACCTTTCTCTTTGAGTTTGACATCCTCTATAGGATTTATGACTATACCATTGATTTCCATAGACTCAAATTATTCCTTGTAACTCTTAAAAAGTCAAGTTTAATATGGCTCATGGGCCTAGGGAGAAATTTTGTGCATGATTGGGGAGAAATGAAGGATGATTTATTGACAAAATACAAATAATATTGTAGAGGAAATGATTTAAGAGGATATGACATTTTCAAAATGAAACAAAAGGAGGATGGAAGTTTGAATATTACATATCAAGGTTCTTGTTCATCCTACAAAAGAATACTCGACATGAACTTAATGAGGAGTCACAAAATATACTCTTCCTTAGAGAGGAGTAAATGAGGTATGTATTGAGGAATTAGATTCAATGGAGGGAGGAGACATCACTCAGTCATCTTGGGATGATATCAAAAAGATATGCCTTAATTATTCAAAAGATCTTTTAAAGAAACAAAGTAGAAATCGACCTAGAATGAGAAAATACAATGGTGTTGGTATTTCGATAACATATATCACTCATCTGTTGTGTGACTTCAAGCACGATATAATAAACAATATGGTAACTCAGTTAGACACCATGCATGCTAAAAAGAAACATGAAGAGGCTAAATCTATGTTGGTTAAATATTATCCCCATTGTAGAAATAAAAAGAAGGATTGTAGATGTAAAAAAGTGGCTAACTTAGAGGCTAAGAAGATTCCCATTGAGTTCAATCAAGTCCTAGGAGATGATGATTAGGTCTTATTCATTTCTCAAAGGTATCCATGGGATCAAAGACAAGGTATGCCACAAGATCCTTTAAATTTCTCTGGTCCATTTTCAAATTCTTTTGTCAATCAACAAAAATTTCCATATAATTCTAATGATGGGTATAACTAGAATCAGCCCTAGAGTAAATCCTAACCCCAATGACCAAACTACCAAAATATTGCATGGAAAAATCCTCCCTAATTGGAAGCCACCACCGAACAATTGGTAGCAACCCCAAAGCCAATGGAAAAGCCCATAAGGTAACTAGAAGTAGTCACCTCATTGGAAAGGTGGACATTAGTGGCCTAATAAACTATTTAGTTACCTACATCAACCTCAAAAATAATCTTTGATGCCACCAAGAACACCTCCTACAATAAATTCTCCTCTAGTTAAACCTGAATAATTACCAGCTCAACTAACTCCCAATCCAAATAGTAAACCTTAGTAGAAACAAAATTATTCTTCAAAAATGAATCAATAGCCTAGATATGCCATCAATATCAATGATGTTCATCTAAGGTCAAGAACTGCCCTCTAAACCCCATCTACACCAATAATTACATAAATTCCTCCTAGGGAGACAATTCAAGAAGAGCTAGTTATCCAACCAATCCAACAAATCATGTTTCCTAAGTCTCCCCCATTCCCTCAAAGACTAGTCCATGAGACATAAGAAGCTCAGGAAGAGTCTAGTGATGATTTTCTTGATCAAATGAAACATATATGTGTCCAAGTACCTCTATCAAAAGATATCAAGGAATTACATATTTATACTAAAGAAATTAGGGAATCATGCATGAAAAATCCTATAAGGAAAAAGAAGGATCCAAAAACTATCCATGTTTTAGGCCCGTTATCTGACTTAATGCTTGAAAAATCTTGTGTTCCCAAGTATGTTAATCCTAGTATCCCAGTGGTAACTTCTATTATAAATGGATTCAAAGTGATGAATGCACTATTTTATCTTGGCATAACCATCAATGTTATGACTAAGGATATCATGTTACAACTTGATATTAGAGATATAAGAGCTACCCCAACTATCATGCAACTTGAAGATAGTTCTATAGTAAAGCTTGATGACATGGTGGAGGATTTAGTTGTAACAATATATTCCTTGGAAATTTGGTTTTGTTATCCTATCACTAAAGGAAACTTTGGGAGGGTATCCAATTATCCTAGGAAGACCGTGGTTGGCTACTATTGATTTCTTTATAGCATGTAGGTCCAGGAGTATGACCATCTCATATGGGCTCTCTACTAAGAAAGTAGCACTCTACTCTCCTAAACAACCCCAGTTAGAGGAACACCAAGATTTGTGGCTTGAAGTAAGAGATGAGGAAGTTGAAGTGAAATCAGTAGCCTAACTATTGATATTAACAAGGGAGCCATTTTTTTCTATCCATGGTGAAGATGATATCCTGACTTCTATAATTGAAAACAACTATGGAATGACACCATCAATCTGTGATGAAGAACCATGCCATTTGAAAACCATATTTCCCTCATGAAATTCACCACACTATCCTAAATCCACATATTACCTTCACACTTTACTATCTCATTAGTTACAATCGGCATCTCTAAATGAAGTTTCTATGGTTGAACTAACTACCCAAATTGAAGTTTCCCTAGACAAGAATTAAAATGTCAATAATAATTTTTCTAAAGCATAATAATCCTTTTTAATGTAGTTACTTCAAGCTCATCTAAAATATTTTTCATGGTATTATAGTGACATAGAAGTCCTAGACCCTAAAATGTGTACCCATAGAATCTATTTCAGAAAGGGCTACAATCTAGTAAGATAACCACGAAGAAGAATACCTAAAGAGAAATAGTCAAGATAAAATTGTAGAAATTTTTGAATGATGGATTCATTTATCCAATCTCTAATAGTCAATGGTTGTGCCCTCTAGTGATAGTACTAAAGAAATGAGGAAAGTGGTGAGTATGTATAGACTACAGGGAGCTTAATGCTACAACAAAGAAAGATCATTTTCCACTACCATTTACTGATCAAGTATTAGATAACCTGGAAGAAAATAAATACTTCTCCTTTCTAGATTATTTCAATGGTTACAACTAAATAATGATAGCTCCAAAGGATCAGGATAAGACAACTATTAGGAATGGGAACACTAAGAGAGGGGGGTGAATCGGTATTCACTTAATTATTACTTTTTACTTTAACTCTTGAATCTTATCTTAAGTGCTTAAGTACTAAAATGAACTTCAACATAGAAAAGATACACATGCACAACATATAACACCAATATGGTTATGGGGAAACCCAAATAGGTAAAAACCCCAGTGGGAATTGACACCCACTAAGAATTGCACTAGTGTCTTATGATCCTTATCAGAAGATCTACAACCCTATTAGGAGTTGTTCTTTACAATGCATTTAGTACAGTGACATGGTCAAAGGTCAAACCCTATTAGGAGTCTTTTACAATAACCTTGTTAGGGGTGTGGACTCACTGTCCTAGAGCTCACTGCTCAAGTGATGAAGGCTACAACCTTCTGATGTCAAATACACACTATATCTGTTAGATGAACTATTTCTTGACACTACTTGTCTGATCAGTTCCTTTTGTACATTGATGCTTCAGCCCCTTGTAAATCTATAATTCATCTTATCTTCACTTTTAAAGTCTCTTCTCTACTTATCTCAACTGTATATCAACTTCCATACAAAATTACAAAGGCACATCTAATATTTATATGTGCTACCTAAATAATTAACTAGGTTGACCTATAACCGATTACACACAATGCTTCCAAGTGAATTGGCTCAAGTGTGTTTACAAAAAAAATTAATTATATGTTTATAACTCAATTACAATAGGTGCATAGCCTTTGCAAAACAATAATAGAACCATACAACAAAATACTACTAGTCAGCTTCTTGCTTTGTTCTCTCTGGCATTCACTGTCTGTGCAACTTGAACTGTATGTATCTTCGTCATACTAAATCTTTTGATAATGTGCTCTTATACTTAGCATGAGAATACTCTTACCAACTTATCTTCTATTGTTCATACCATAATTCTACTATATGCACTTGTGCTAATGCACTGACCTTCAGGTACTCTGTTCACTGTCCAATCTTCTGTACTTAGCCAATTTTTTATCTTCTTATCATGTGCGTTGACTCCAAAACATTATATGACTTTGTTGTCATAATGAAAACACTATATTAAGTCATATACAATATTATAGTCAACTTTCCAACAATCTCCCCCTTTGTCATTGATGGCAATAAAGGAATATGAAAAAGTTACTATATGTCCCCTTATACAAAAAACTCTCTATCTTATATCTCCCTTAGACTTCTTACTATACATCTTCTTTACATAGCTATAACTCCATATTCTATACATACTCCCCCTTTGACATTAATGAAAAAGGTTCTACAAAATTGAATCTCTATAAGTACTTACATGGAAAGTACATCCAGATATGCTATCTATAGATTGTGGATTTCTTGCTTCCAAAATGCAATCAATGCATTAACTGTTTGGAGATGGGTGCATAATGCATAAGTCAACTTCTCCATCTTCTCCAAATCTGAGCTAGGACATTGATCATATGTCACTATGGTGGCATCAATCTCCTTGATATTTTGATTCAATACATCTAATGAGGGTGCAAGATCATTTCTAAGCTATGTTTGCCTAGCCCTTATCTTTGACATCTCCTTCTCTGCCTTCTCAATCTTATCAATTTGTCCTTGGTATACATTATTACATATTTTAACATCAATAGAGGGATCTTCCACTAAGTTCCTTACATTCTCTATCATAGCCTCTACCTCTTGGATCTTTTGGTATAGATCAGTTGTCAACTTGTCTTGATTCATGCAATCAACAATTATCTTTCTGCCTTTTTCTACAAACTCTTTCAAGGATGCTTGACCAACCTTGAGTGAACTTAGGTCAAGTGAAAAGTTACTAACCAATTCATTGAGCCTCTTCTTCATGTACTTTTCCTCTACAACTAAGGATGTTGATTCTTCCAAGCTACAAAAATTTGTCTTGAAATTCAAGAGGATTGTGCTTACATCATCAATAGAATGTACCTTAGACACTTTCTTGTCTAAATGTAACAAGTTATTCAAGATTTTCACTAAATATATAAACAAAGGATTCCTCATCACCTATTTCTCCTTGGTCTTCTCCATAGCTAAGACACTGGTCTTGATCAGCTCTTCTTCTCCCCATGAATCCAAACTAGTGGTATACAGTGTCAAACTTGACAACAATGATGCTGAGGGTAATGGAGTGATGGGTGTAATGTCCATCACTTCATGCTTTACCTAAATTTCCATGTCAATAGATGGCTCATCTATTTGCATACTTTCTTTTATTACTTCATCTTTCTCTTTTTCTGCTTCCTTTTCTTTTTCATCTTCTTTTTCTGATTCTTTTTCTCCTTCTTCACCAGTTATATCCTTAATCAATACTTCTTCTTGCTGATTGGGAGGAGTGTTACCACATAGAGTCTCAACCTCTTGAGTACTCACAAATGCTTCTTCAAATTTGTCCAAATCAATATCTGAGGCTGCCATAGCAATCTCAACATTGTCAATGAATATTGTGTCATATTTCTGAGATTCTTCCATAGGCGCAGGATTCTCTACTTCTGTAGGTGCTTCAACTGTGGGTGTTGAATCCCAAGGACCTATATTCTATACATTTATGGACTCTAACTCTTTTTCTACCTTTTTGGGCACTTGATTTGTGGGTGCAGTAGGTGGGAACATGTGCCTATTTAGGAAACTACCTCAAAGGCTTTCTCTATTTCCTTTGCTACTAACTCATAGTTTTTATCTATTATGTGCAATATCCTTGACTTGGTTCTAAGATGTGGCTTAACTAGATATAATAACTTTGTCTTCTCCTCTAGAGAACATATTTAGAGGCTCGCATCTAAGATCTTCTCTCTTATCCTCAAATCCTCTTCTATTGCTTGTCTTTTCAAGAAATCTAAAATACTCCACACATTGTCTGGGATCACAGTCTTTAATTCTAGCACTATCTTCTTAAACTTAAGCATATGTTTGATGATCATGCTATGAATTTATGACTTGTCTATTTCACTATATTTTTCATAGAATTTACCTATCTGATCAATTCTTCCTTCCTCAACTATTCTTGAACTTAGTACTTTTAGACTAGGTCTAAAACTTACTTGGGGTGGTGCTTGAGTATTCTTTCTTTGACTCCTAGTGGTGCACTAGGATGGATGACTTATTCCTGTCTCTTTCTTCCTCTTTTCCATTATCTTATACTCCAAAGGAGCAGTAAGATCAATATTTTCCTTGTGCGTAGAAGCGGTAACATCAGTTTTACCCTTCAGATCATCAGACTTCTCCACTTTCACCTTCATCAATTTTGGATCATCAGGTTCTGCTTCTGCTATAGATGTGCTCTCAATTCCCAACTCAATCTTCACTTGCCTTGCTTTGTCAAGGTCTTCTTGAGTTATTCCATGAATTTTCAATATCTTGGAAGTAATCTTGGAAAATTTTCTTTTAGTTGCTGTGATGTTCAATACTGCATCAACTTCCCTTGTTTTCTCCTCATAAGTCCCCCATCTAGGCTCATTAGGGTCCTTAGGTGCTATCAATAGAACTTGTGCATATGCCTCTAAGATAGGCTCCTCAACCTCATATCCAAGTGGATGAATCTACTTTGTCCTTAGCTCAACTACTTCCATACATGTTGTATCAATCTCCACCATAAAGCAAATGATGTCCTTGTATTTTTCAACAATCTTCTCAGGTATCATGTTCCTCATATGTATTCTGACTTTGAATGTCTTCAATTCTATTTCCATATAATCCTTAAGGGTACTTTCAGTAGATGCCTTAAAGGATATCTATGGCATAGTAGGAATAGTCTTGTCCAAATATAAATCTGATACCTTTTCAAGAATATGGAAGTACATGTATATTATCAAAGACCCGAACCTGAATATCTTGGTCTTGTCATGCTTAATGGCTCTTATGTTGTCTATCAATTATGCGTGCAAGATCTCACATAGGTTAAACTATCCATTCTCTCTTACCAACCTTATTTCTACAAGAATAGTGGCTGCAAACATACTATTCACCCTACTGGTGTGCTGGAACCTATATCCCAGTATCATAGACATCAATTTGATGTCTTTCTCCTCTATAGGCTCAATTTCCATTCTACGCCTATCACTTCTTGATTTGCAAGCCTATTCTACTAATTTCCTTACATCCTTGCCCACTGGAAGAATGGTGCATGTCCTTAAGAGGCCTATCATCCCATGAATTAGGTCTCCTATTATTCTAACCGGTACTTCACCTATCCAAAATAGGTCATCATGGATCCTACTGAGTAAGATTTTAATCCATTCTAACTCATAGAACTCATATGTCGTAGCATATTCAACTATAGGGTGGTTTTCAAACTGCACATACTCATCCATGAAGGTTTTATCTGGCTTCATCATGGTTTTTAAGTGCACTCTAATTCTATCTAGACCTACTAGTTCCTTCTTACAGTATATGTATGCCTTGATGTCTTCTACATGCATAATACCCATAAGAGTGTAGGAGAATGCCCCTTCTAGGTCATCCAATGTAGATTTGAATGGATGCATCTTAAATACATATCTTTTCTTCTCTGCAACATCAAATACAATAGGAGTAGCCATGACTTAGTTGTGTATCACTTTCCAAATGGTTTCCAAGAACTTTTGAATTGGCACGATGGATTAGGGCTTCCACAACTGATCAAACACATTGCTTATCACTGGTGAATCAATCTGCAATCCTTCACAATCAACTACTAGTGCTTCTTTTCTCTCCAATCACTTTAAACTCTAATGAAATGAGTGATCTACAAGCTTCTATGTACTTTAAAGTGAAAATTCCACCACTAATGCTTGTCGCATAAACTAGACTTACATTGAAAATCTTCAACTTTCATTATGTTATCAATCAAGTGGTGCGCTCTTGCACACAACCTCTAATAGTCTTCAAAAGGTTAAGTCCAAAGGCATATACTCTAAGAGTGAGTATACCAGTCATGCAGGGGTCTAGAGCTAAATTAGCTCCCCCTCAGACCCTGCTGGTCACTTATCTAGATGTAGAGGGTGCATCCACTGAGGATGCATCCAATATAATCTCATCTACATTATCCTTCTTTGCTTCTAACCAAATCAAGCTCACACCTTCTGTCTCTTTCATAAACTTAACTTCTCCTTCGGTATCTAATATTGAGACTCCTGGATTTTTAGGGCTTTTGTGACCTTGTGTCCTTGATCTACAAAACTTTGAGATATGTCCAACTTTGTTACAAGTTTGACAAATAACTAGAGGCCTTAAATTCGTCATCACATTCATGTGGGTTACCATTTTACACTATCTTGCTGAGTAACCATTGTAATTGCAAATTTGACATGTAACATTCTAAGGGCTTCTTACATTTGGTTGATTCTAATTTCTCTAATTATGTTAATTCTTGTTCTTTTGAATTATTCTACAATTCATAGCTCTATGACCAAAATTATTGCATGAATAATAGTAACCATTGAAAGGTCTTACCCCTTTACAATCCCTTGCAATAAGTCCATGTTTGTTACAGGCATAACAAGTTTGGTCTACTAGCTTGCGCTCATCCTTGGATGGTTCAATATTATCTTTAGTCTTCTTTCCAGTCTCCTTAGTATATGTAGTGTCTTCTAGTGCTTTCTTCTTTTCTCATATGTCATCAGTCTGATTATGTGCTTCATTGTATCCAATACCTTTGTTATCTCCTTTAAGCTTTCTTGCATATAAATGTGATTCTACCAAATCATTACTGGTGTGCAATTTGTCAATATGATCCCTTACATCCTTCAATTTAGATTCCAACTTTCCTTTTCTATTCCTTAGCTCCAATATTTCCATGTTTGCTTGTCTCAATTCTTCATTTAGTTGAACATTCTCTTTGATCTATTTATCATATACTTCTTGATTGTTTGTTAGCTTTTCATCCAATTCTTCAATCTGATCTTTAAGAGATGTTTACTCCTCATTTATTTTCTTGACCATCTTTCCCAAATCATTTCTTATACAATTCTTCAAGTCTTGTCTCAGTTTCTTGATGAAGGTTTGACACCCACTGACTTTCAACTTTAGTTCCTCAACTACTTTTTCAGATCTGTCAAGGTCTTCAAGAGCTGCCTTAAGATTCTCCTTCAGATTATTTGCTTCTTCTAAACCCATTGATCTCCTCAAGTGGTTAAACTTATCTTTAGAGGACCAGAGCTCTGATACCAATTGTTAGGAATGGGAACACTGAGAGGGGGGGGGGGGGTGAATCAGTGTTCACTTAATTATTACCTTTTACTTTAACTCTTGAATCTTATCTTAAGTGCTTAAGTACTGAATCAAACTTCAACATAAATAAGATACACATGCATAATACATAACACCAATACGGTTATGGGAAAACCCAAATAGGTAAAAACCCTAGTGCAAAATGACACTCATTAAGAACTGCACTAGTGTCTTATGATCCTTGTTAGAAGATCTACAACCTTGTTAAGAGTTGTTCTTTATAATGCATTTAGTACAGTGACCTGGTCAAAGGTCAGACCCTATTGGGAGTCTTTTACAATAACCCTATTAGGGGTTTGGACTCATTTTCCTAGAGCTCACTGCTCAAGTGATGAAGGCTACAACCTTCTGATGTCAGATATACACTATATCTACTGGATGAACTGTTGCTTGATACTGCTTGTCTAATCAGTTCCTTTTGTGTGTTGATGCTTTAGCCCCTTGTAAAGCTCTAATACATCTTATCTTCACTTTGCAAGTCTATGCTCTTCTTATCTCAACTCTATATCAAATTCCATACAAAATTACAAAGGCGCATCTAATATTTATATGTGATACCTAAATAATTAACTAGGTTGGCCTATAACCGATTACACACAATGCTTCCAAGTGAATTGGCTCAAGTGTGTTTACAAAAAAACTTAATTATATGTCTATAACTCAATTAAAATAGGTATATAGCCTTTATAAAACAATAATATAACCACACAACAAAATACTACTAGTCGGATGCTTGCTCTGTTCTTCTCTGGCATTCACTATTTGTGTAACTTGAACTATCTGTATCTTCATCATACTGAATCTTCTAATCATGCACTCTTAGACTTATCATGAGCATACTCTTACCAACTTATCTTCTAGGGCACATACCATAATTCTATCGTATGCATGTGCATTGATGCTCTAATCTTCAGGTACTCTATTCACTATCTAGTCTTCTGTACTTAGCCAATTTATGATCTTATCATGTGCGCTGACTCTAGAACATTATATGACTTTTTTGCCATAATGACAACACTATAATAAGTTATATACAATAGTATAGTCAACTTTCCAATAGACAACCTTTACCTATCCATGGGAAACATTTTCTTATTCAGTCCTTCCTTTTGGTCTGTGTAATGCTCTTGCAACCTTTCAAAGGGTTTTTATTAGTATTTTCTCAGACATATCCTTTGAGTGCATGGAAATATATATGGATGATTTCATTTCTTATGGTTTCACATTCAAAGGAGCTCATGAAAACTTGGAGAAGGTTCTACAAAGATGTCAAGATCACAATCTGTCCCTCAATAGTGAGAAGTGTTACATGATGATGGAAGAGGGGGTTGTACTAGGCCACTATATATCTACAGCAAGAATCCAAGTAGATCCTTCCAAAATAGAGGTCATCTATATCCTTCCTATACCTATGAATAAAAAATATAATAGGAGTTTCTTAGGACATGCAGGATACTATAGAAGGTTCATAAAGGATTTTAGCTAGATTGTAACTCCCTTGTATAATATTCTCAAAAAGGATGATGAATTTGAATGGACAATAGATTGTGGAAAATAATTTGAGAGTTGTATGTCAACAATTACACAAGATCATAGTTTAAGAGGTCCTAATTGGGCCTTTCCATTTCACATCCACATTGATGCCTTAGATTATGCATTAGGAGTGACTTTGGGATAGAAATAAGGATTTCTGGAGTATGTAATCTACCATGTAAGCAATAACCTACAAAGAGCATATTTTAACTATATTGTCACAGAGAAGGAGATGTTGGAAGTTATCTATGCACTCAATAAATATAGACACTACATCATGGTTTATGAGATATTTGTTCATACCAATGATAAAGCTATAAAATATCTCATGAATAAGTCATCCCTCGTAGGAAGGTTGGGAAGGTGGATACTCCTCATGCAATAATTTTATATAAAAATAGTAGATAAACTTGGTAAGGCCAATGTAGTGATAGATTCTCTGTCAAGAATTCAATTGAAAGGTGATCCTACAGCCATAGACAAAATTTTCCCTAATAATAATCTATTTTCAATTTTTGCCCACAACCCATGGTATGTGAAAATAGAAAACTACCTTTTTGTTCGTAAGACTCCTCCACATTCCTCACCTAAGGAAAAGAGGTTGCTAATTGAGAAGAGCTTTAATTTTTTTCGATAAAAAATTATATGTTCTATACTGGCCCAAATTAGTTTATGAGGAGATGTGTCATATACTCCATGTATTTCATGATGAACATTATGGAGGACATTTTTTAGCTAAAAGTACTACCATGAATATTCTCAAAATAGGGTACTATTGGCTAACTTTACACAATGATGAAGCTAAGTACACCAAAAAGTATGATAGCTTCCAGAGGATGGGAAGGCCCACCAAGTCAAATGAGATTCATTTATTTCCTCAAGTTGTGGTTACACCATTTGATAAATGGGGGCTTAATTTTGTACGACCCATTGAGCCTTCATCAAATGGGAAGTCCTATATTTTGGTTTGTACTAAATATGTAACTAAGTGGGTAGAAGCTAGACCAATGAAACATGATAGAGATAACAAATTTGTTGAATTTATCTATGAGGAAATCTTTACCAGGTATGGAGTTCCTAGGGAAATCAAAACTGACCAAGTAACCCAGTTTACTTCCACTTTTATTAAAACACTAGTGAATGAATACATTATAAGGCATAGGAAATATTCTCCTTACCATCCATAGGTTTATGGTCAGGAAAAAATCACTAACAGGGAGATAGAGAACATATTGAACAAGACAGTGGCTCTCCATAAATGAGATTGGGCCAATAGGCTATAGAAATAGATATGGGCCTATAGAACAATATGGAAAACAAAAATTGGTTTCACCCCATTTGAGTTGGTCTATGGTAAAACTACAATGATGCCTATTAATTTTTAACATCAAACTCTATAAACTAATATCAATCTAGATATAGATCTTACCAAAACTCAACAAAAAGGGATCCTACAACTTAACACCTTGTATGGATATAGAAAATCTTCCCTACAACACACAAAAATAGTACAAAATAGAGAAAGCAATGGCATGATAAATTCATAAAAGACAATAAATTTCACCCCACTAATTAGGCTCTTGTATTTGATTCTAGGTATCAAAAAAACCCAAGTTTCAGACATGGTGGCTTGGTCCTTATGAAATCAGCCAAGTCTTCGATAATGGAGAAGTGCAGCTAACCACGATCGATCAAATAAGATTCAAGTTTCTTGTGAATAGGTGCTGATTGAAATTGTATAAAAAACCAACCAAAAAAGTTGAGTTCCTGTAGAGGTCCATGGATGAAGAATAAATCGGGTCTCTTGTAACAAAAGATGCTGGATGTCATGTCCTGCCCTCTTCAATCTAATCAATGTTTCTCAAGTCATGATACATATTTTCACTCTCCATAGAAATACTTTTTCTTCACAATAAATTTACATATTTTGTATCATTTTTCTTTTTCCATGATTTCCATTCATCACCACCTTTTTTCTCATCACTCTTATCCATGCATCACATTGGCAATTTCATTTATGACTCCCATGAGTGGGAGGTAAGTATGTGTGTATTTTGTGGTACCTATCAATCTGCAACACAACACTTCAATAACTCATTATATCAATTGTTAGTACATGAAAAGCAATTAAAATCATAACAATTAAAACTGAATTATTGCTTCTTAATCATAAAGAGTTTGATCTATGTTAGTATGCTCTCATAATTGTGCATAGATCAGTGACATTACAAATATGAAATGGAAGATTTAAGTGAAATAGACATATTCATTTAACATGAAAGAAATTAAGATGAATTGATAATCTAGATTGATGAATTGATAAGAAATAGAAGAATTGATCTAGATTTAGAATTCAAAATGATAGAGTTTCCTTATGTAAATGATCTAGATATGAAATAAATTAAATGAGCTTGGTTTTATAGATTTCTTCTTGGGGCGAAAGGTTAAATTTAAATTCAATGGTTGATATTCATCCTTGATGGATGGTTGATATTGATTCTCACTTGATCCATGTGAGTGATCCTTGTGATTAGCTCCCATTGGTTGGAATTAATTAACTCCTTTGTCCTTTTGTGGGTTGAAAGGATAATACAAAAATTAATTAATTCACATTAATTAATATCTAGCCATAGGTATAATTAATTAAGGAATGATTCATGATGATTGATCATAGATTCTTCATTATTGACAAATTATCTAATTAAATCGATCTAACTCAATTACACAATTATGCTTGAGATTAGCTTGATTTGGTATTGATTTGATCAGTTTATTTGAGATTTAGGGCATATAGTTTAGCTAGACCATTTTTAGGTAATTACATTTGCCCTCTTTGAATTGATGTGCAAGAAACATGTTGGTTTAAAGAAAATTGATGTTTGATGTTGATCTAATTATGATTGAGCAAACAGTTTGATATGATGCGATGAAACTATTCTTGATTAGAATTTGATTTTAAACTTGATTGAATGAAATATGATGAGATAAGAAAAGATATCAATTCTGAACTTGATTGGACAATAACCGATCATACCGACTCTGAGCTTGATTGAAAAAAGATCGATAAGAGATTTGGATAGATTAAGAATATTCAACTTGATATGGAACTTGATGAAGTTAAGATTCCCCTGGAAATATGATTATGTTCAATTCAATGATTAGATTTAATTTTTAGCTTGATAGATATTTTTGATAGATTCGATTTGATGAAAAAAATTTGATATATCAGATTTGGTTGACAAGATTTTTGATGTTCTAGATTAGAAGATTATGATATATGATGTCCCCTCGGGAGTGAGATCAAAATTTGATAGAAAATATTTAATGAAATTGGATGGTAGTTTAGATTAGATTAGAAGAATTTTGATAGATTTAGAAGATTGGATTGATGTAGTATTGAGAAGGAAGATTGATTTAGAATAAATTTCAATTGAACTCCCAATAATGTTATTGCAAAGATAATGATCAATAATGAAAGAAAGAATCTTAGATGTGATATTCAACCATTTTGAAAATAGATTTCTCTCCTTGAGGTGATTTGGATCAAGTCAGATAAATGAAAGAATGCAAGAATGAAAGTGAATGCCCCTAGAATGATATGCAGTCTTCCATGAATGTCATTCTTTTGATCTTTTTGTTATTGTTTTTCTCATCATAGATCTTTTGTTATAAGCAGTAAGTACAAACATTAGTGACTTTCAAAGTTGATGATGAATGAGAGTACTTACTTATGTTGGTGTCAGTTACAAGCAATAAAAAAAATAAGAGTTCCTTATATTCTTGTGCAATTATTGTGTTGTCCACAATGACCTGTACATTCATATCCTTGGACTAACTTTTTGATGTACCCACAATGACCCTTTATCGTTCATATCCTTGGGAAGATTTTTTCAACTTGCACAATAAGAAGAAATTACTCAATGAAAAACAAACAAGGAAATAGTTCCCAAAAACTGTAATCAAAGAAAGAGATCATGCCCCTTGTCCTTGTTCCTCTAGTTCATAGACATCATTGAGTTACTTGGGAGACATGATAAGCACAAGTTATGATAAGTTTTTTTGTGATAGGTGGTGTTCAGTAACATAATTTATTGATTGTGTTTTTTTTCATTTTTCTTTAATGATCATTGTTTATTTAATGAGTGTTGAGAAACACTATTTCTTGAGTGTGCGGAGTGTTGAGAAACACCATTGTTCATTGGATGATTTTGATTTTGTTTTACATTTAGGATTTTGTTTCCTTGATGAGTGTTGAGATAAACTAATGTTTGAGTGTGTGGATGTTAGAAACACCATTTTGTATTGAGTGGTATTGAGAAATACCATTGTGTGTTTAGTGACAAAACACCTGATAGTTTTGAGGTATTTTGGCTTACTCCACTCAAGAAAATGGTTGGTGCTGACTAGGAATTGATTCCACAGGATTACTTAGAACATGCCCCTAGCTATATATGATTGTCTTAAGGATGAGATTCAGACTAACTTGCATATTGAATCCAAGCTATGCACCAGGATGCAAAGAATATACAAGATATGTACAAGCCATGAAGATATATGCAGATGCAAATGCTAAGAAATTGATAAATAATTTTTGGATTTTTAATTTTCTGATTTGTTTGGATTTTTAAAGATTTCTACATTTTTTTAGATTTTAAGACATTTAATTTTTTTGGATTTTTAAGATATTTAAAGTTTTTGGATTTTTTTTAGGATCATTTTACACTTTTAGATTTTTTAGAGATTTCACCATTTCTCAAGCAAGACCACATTGAAATGCCCCCAATGTTTAGCAAGAAAATGGAGAAAAAGAGAATAGGTCATGATGGATGAAGCACATGAATGTGACCCTCAAGGATAGTCTCCTCAAGATTACCAAAGCTAGCGAAAAGGATATAACAATGTGAAAAATATTTTGGAATAGAAATTAAAGCCAATGATGCAGTGTCAAATGGTATATAGGATAATGACTTGATGTCATGAAAGCACATGGTCCAAAAGAGTGGACATGCCAATAAGTTTTTGAGAAACTATTTTGTATTTTATGTTCTTCATTTTGATTAAGACCAAGGGGTCAATTTGGATAAGATATGAATAGGATAGAACCATTAGGATAAGGGGTGAATGTAGCCTATGAGGTAATAGTGTGGAATTATGGAAAGGATTCTTAGGATAATGGGGATTGGCTTGGGATAAGAAAGATCATGATAGTTTAGCACAAATATAACAAATGAATAAGCCAATGACAAGGACAAAAAATGTCAGGAAGCATGATGCTCATAGATATAGCTCAACATTGTCAAGATCAAAGGTAAAAGAGAGAATATGGATGCATGTGGGATAATTGGATGATGGAGGATATGATGGATAAGATAGCATGGATGGAACTTGTCTCAAGGATAGAGTACAAGTAGAAGAAATTATGCATGACACCTGTTTGCCAGGTTTTCATCAAGGTACTTGTCCAAAGAACCACAAGAAGTGGTTTTCACCATAAGACAAATTTATTTCTCTTTACTTTTTCTACCAAGGTGCTTGTTTACCAATTTTTCACCAAGGCACTTTTTCTCTTTTTTTTCAATTTTTATTTTCTTTTCTTTTTTTTTATTTTTCTAATTTTTGGAAGGAACGCAAGCCTCTTAGTCTTTGGATAATGCTCCTTTTAAGGATATGTTATGATGGGCCAAGGCCGCAAGAAGGTATAATCAAAGATGTTGATAGGCTAATGGTAGGGAATAATATGGAAGATAAGGGAGATGGTAGAAAAGGAAGATAAGACTAGGGCCACCACCCAATTTCAAATCAATCTTCAATCCCATGTAATCAAGTAATCCTCAAGAAATCTCACAACCCCTTGTGCCAATTTTATACATAATTCAATTAATATCAATGTTACAAATATTTTTTCCTCTGATAAAATCACATATCAATGAATGTCCTCTCATGTCATCATATTCACCACAAAGGTTTTCCCAAAAAAATACATGATCAAATATTCCATCTTTTGGACATCAATCAAGCGTAATGAATGAGAAAAATATTCAATGAATAAATATTTTATAATATGAAAACATTGATGTGGTATCACCAATAGGATCACCCAAGTAGCAAAAATTCAAATCTAAAACATTAAAGATTTTGTTTCAAAAATTGGATTGTACATATGAAGAGCATGAAAAAAATGATTTACATGTGTCTAGCAATGGCTCATTCCAAAATAATCGCTTGGATAAAACACCCATATCGTATGAATAAATTTAATTTCAAGAAGCCTCCATATATCTCATCTTTTTGTCATCCCATAAAGCTTCAAAAGAGAAATCTCTGCCATCTCCATCAAGTGACATATCTAGTGATGAAACCTTCCAAGGGATATCCATATATTTAATCCAAGATACTCCATTTCTTGATACAAGTCACTTTCATGCTTCCCAAATACTAGAGCTAGTGCCACCATTTCCTCCATTTTAAAGAAATCCCATTTTATAAGAGCACCCAATTCAGAGTTCATCTCCTTCATGTCAAAAAATTGACCCCTTTCCATATTCTCCATGCATATCCCAATTAATAGACCATGTCAAGAGGATAATCCAAAACACAAATAAATGAGTCCTAGAAAAATCAAGACCAATATCCCAACAATGACAAATCCCATCTAATTGTTGACCAAAATTATATTTCCCTTGAATCTCATGATGATCATATTATCCCTAACTCTCATATACAAGATGATTCCCTTCCAGCTCAAGAAAAAAATGTCCTTCAAAGTCCCATTTATCTTCCACTTCCTAATAAATACCATGACCTCTCTTCCATTCTTCCTAATGATTCTATCCAAGCTCAAGAAAAAAACACCTTTAAAATGGATTCCAATGATCCCTTTCCAAGTCAAGATCAAGGTATCCCTCACCATCATGTCCACAATAATATTTCATCATCCCTATAGATCCTTCTCCAGATCCATATATCCCTTCATTTCCTTGTCCTAATCCTCCATATCTTCCACATGATCTTATCCTACCAAATTATCATGTCATTATTCCTATTCCATCATAGGATCCTATTATTCCTCCTAACCCTCCTCATGATTCAAACACATTTGTACAAGTTATTCATGGACCCCATACATGTCAAATGAGTTCTTCCACTTCCATATAGTTTACTTCATTTCATGATCCTATTGTTTCTTCCATACCATGTTCACCTCAAAATGGACTTACATCTTGTAGCAAGTCTCATAATGGTCAAAAGCATAATCAAGTCAAACAATTAAACATCCATGAACAAGGTATATTAAAATCCTTTCATATCAAAGAGTATGATGGTCTTGGCCTCAATTATAGAGTCTATCATCCATATATTGGTATCCCTTTCAAATCCAACTCCAAACGTATACCTTCTCCTTCACCCCTTCCATCCATATTAGGTCTATATATTCCTCCATCTACTAGCTCACAATTCACTTACCCTTTCCCAAATGCAAGTCAAGAAAGGAACACGTCTTAGAGAACATTACACCCATAAAAAAGGCCCTTATTTATTTCTTATCCATCCAAGAATTAAATTCCCTTTCCAATAAATTTGGATGCCAATCACAAAGTCCATAACTCAATCAATCCACATCTAGTCAAGAATCAACATGTCCAATTTAATTGACATGTAAAAATAAAGAAAAATGATCCAAAAAGAAAAAGAAATTTCCAAAATGCCACAAAGGCGAATTAATCAAAAAGAAAAGTCAAAATCAATATGGGTTCCTAAATCTCTTGTGCAAGAAATGCATTCCATGCTCACAAAAAATATTGAAAAATTAAAATGCATGTGGATTCCCAAGAAACTTCTTGAAGTACAAAGTCCAAAAGAAAAATCTAAGTTGGCATCCAAAATTGTCTTCCAATTCCATTTTGGTTCCTTATGTCCAAAAATCCATATCAATTTCTCCATCAAATCAAAAATCTAATTTTCCTTCATCACTCCATCACCCCTCAAGGTGTGTTCTAACGTTGATCTTGCCTACATTTTTTCCCACTCAAAAGAGAGTCTTCTTACACTCGCTTCATTATCTATTTTTTCTTCATCCACACTAAAAGAAAGATAAGTTGGGGGATTCAATATCAACCCAACTTGAATAGAATTGAGATCAGGTCCCAATACTTTTTCATAAGAGTGATCCTACCACGTATGTTAAATTGATTATTTTAGTTGATCTTCTTTTAATAATCACACATCTAACTTAAAAGGTGAGGGTAGGATTTCCTAAATGAAAACATTGAATTGCATCTTCTTATGTGCAATGGAGGATTCTAATATTTTAAGGAATTTACTAGTATGAAAAACCACCTCTCTATCTTTGATCAACTCCCCATCTCTTATTGCCTTCAATCTCTTGTCATCAATCCTGATAGATGACAAAATACTTTCATTTTTCACACATAGTTTCTCAATCGGACTCTTTGCTTCTACAACATTAGAATACATATTTTTTTGGGTGTCCCCTAAGGTGGTTCCTACCTTGGTGTTAAAATCTAAAATATCGAAAATAAACCTAAATATTGGCATTAGATTTAGTGCAAATATCTATATTTTATTCTATAAGTATATATGCAACTCTTGCACCAATGTGAAACAATTCACTAAGGTAGGAACTGTAATAGAAGCCTAAAGTCATTATATGTGGTTGTCTCTCTCCTCAATTATCTCTTGAAGCTTATTCATTTGTGCCTATACATTTCAAAGTTCTATTTCTCAAGCTCTAATGCACCTTCAGTATTTTGTATCTCAGTTTGGAAATGATTCTCTTTATCCTATAATTCCCGTGCAATTTTTGCTTGAAATACTATGTTTGAAACCAAATCCACTTTTTCCTTTATGAGTTACTCTGATCTCTCCTACAAATCTTTATTTAACATCTCTTTTTATCTCTTCTCTTCTTTCAATTAATCTTGGATCTCAGAAAAGCATCAAGTAAAACTCTCTCCTTCTTGGTTTTATTTTTGTTCACTATTATTGATACTCATGATACCATCATCTAGAGATATTATAAATTAATCTAACTATTGTTCCTTCATCTGCAACCTATGACTTAGATAACTCTTCTCTTTATTGACTATTATTTTGAATTTATCTAGCTCAATATCGTAATCACCTAAAAGTGGACAAAGCTAATTCATGTGAGAATCAAGGAAAATCAAAGCAAAATCAAAGAAATTGAATTGATACAAGTATTTAGCCAATAAAAATTAAAATCAAGCTCAAATTCAATATAAATCAAAATCGAGAGCAATTTAATCAAGTGAAATTAAATCAAATTAACCCATTCAAGGGGTACACTTGGCTAAAGAAATGATTTTAAATCAATTAATAAATCCTAATTTCCCTCAACCACCAAATGGGAGGAAAAAGCATCAACCAATAGGATTTAAGAAGAGTGCTCATATGGATCAAGCCAAAAATCAATCTCAACCACTCAAATCAAAAGAGCATCTTGTCTACTTTTCCCAAGCTTTGAGGACACAATCTTTACTTTGTCTTCAAAGGGTGGAACCAAAAACTCAACTCAAGCCTAATCATGATCAACTACACTACACCCCCTACCCTTGCCCAATCCTATAAAAGCAAGGCATAAATCAAGCATAATCATCCACAATCCACGTTTGAGAATTGCTTGAACCTCTTGTAATTTGAGTTTAGAAAGGAAATCTAGAAGTTAATTAAGCTTTCAAATTGGAATTCAACAATTAGCTTCAACTTTAATCATTTATCTTTCTCATTCTAGGACTATCATTAATGGAAGCTTGCTGAGAGCTTTGCATTAACACTCTTAGTTAGAGAACCATAGGATGCTTAATTATCAATTTCTAGCTTAAATAGATTTCTTTATTATGGTTAATTTAGTTTCTATTTCACTTATTGATGATACTAATTCTATGAAGGTACAATTTCTTGTACACAAAATGGCACCCACCATGGGACAGTAAGCTTCACATTTGATTTTTCTCAGATTTTTCATTTTTCTACATATTTAACTCTCTGGAATTTTGTGAAAAAGTGCTTTTGAAGGTTTAAATAGCACTTTTGAGCACTGTTCTAGCACTTCCACGATAAAGTTTTACACCTTTGCAAAGGGAAACAACGTGTTTAATTCCTTATATCTCCTATCATCATTCTTTTAGTGCTTATTCCCTAACTACAGAGTGCTTATGCACAATTCTCTAGCACTTTTGCAAATATTTTACCACCTTTGCTTAACTAAATAGTGCTTTTACTCTCTATTTCCATGCCTTTAAAGTTTTAGATAGCGCTTCTGAACCGATCAGTAGTGCTTTTGAGAATTTAAATAGCGCTTTCAATCATTTCTATAGTGCTTATACATAATTTGCAATTTTTTTTGTTCTGACTATTAGAAAATGGTTTTTATGTCTCTACAGGATGTTGGGACCTAAAAAAATTAAAAGTCCAGAGAGCAGATTTAACATAGAAAGCAAGGTTTTGGCAAGGAAAATCAAGAAGGAGAACTTAGCTCACATCAAGATCATTTTGGAGAATTCACAGCAGGAGGTAAAGGTATTTGAACACTACCTTAAAGTTGTAGAATTGTATAAGGCTAAGTTTGTATCATTGAATTAGATCTTTTCACCTTAATGAAATTTTGTTAAAATTGATAAATAAAGTCTTAAATTTCAATTTAATTTTGCTTTGTTCACTTTGGATCTTGGTGTTGACTAATTTGTTGGAGGATAAGCACATTGGAAAGGAGAAATTGCCAAGGTAAGCATTAAAAACAATGAAAATCACTTAAAAATGCCCCTAGCCTTTGCTAGCTACAAGGAAAAGGTAAGCCTAAACTTTGTCAAATTTTGTGCTTAAATTGTGGCTTTGGTGCTTTTCAAATCTAGTAATTAAAAATAGCCTCTCTTTGTTTAAGGAAATTTAACATTAGGCATATGCTCTTCACTTTTATTAATGAATCAAAATGCCAAAAGTTTTAAACTCCTTAATTAAGAAGAAAGGTTGAGGGAATCAAACACATAATCAAAAAAACCCCTTGTTTGTAGAAGAGAGTGGCAACACTTAATTCTCATTAGTTAGTGGGTTGGAAAATTGAACCTTGTTATTTGTGTTTGGGAATAGAAAAGTGGATAGGGATATGCTCTTCATCTTTTTGGTGAATCAAACTCCCACAACCTACTTTTCCATTCCATTTTCCATGCTTTCAAGATGAACATGCTAGAACATTAAATTGGGCTTGCCTCCTGAGATTTGCCTTAACAAGGCCAGTGAGAGGGACATCCCAAAGAGGGATACATTCACTTTTTTCATGAAAATCCAACCCACTCTAAAACAAAACACATGCATCCTTAATGGGGTGTGTGACAAAAGGATATTAGATATTTTGAACTTCCTTAAGTAGTCTTTCAAGATTGCGCAAAACTCTGACATACCGGTGGTGGGAAGCCTCTTAACATACTTGGAGGATGAAAATCTAATGTCCATTTTGAATAAAATCCTGAAGTGAAACACTTTATAAAATAGAAAAATCACCTTATAGATCCATGTTTACGAACCAAATTTTACCTAAGGTAGATTTCTTGTATTGTTCTTTTTGTGCAAAACCCATGATAACGTTCTTACAATTGCAAACATCTTATGTTAGAAGGGTAAAAAGAAAAAAGTGTACTTATGGTTGTGTTGTTTGGAAAATACATACAATAAGTGAGAATATCCATTTACAAACTCATCTTACACTTTTAAATCTCACCATTAAACCAAACAACTACCAAGTGGGAAGATCATTTCAAATTCAAAACTTATTGGATGTCGATTTCTACAAGATCTCAAGCATACAAACTATGCTTACAAGAGGACGGCACTTACATCATGGACAAGATTCCCAAATTCAAATACCAAATTCCTTTCAACATTCAAGACCAAGGGGATAGCTTCCCAAATCTATTTGAAAAGACTACTAATCTGATGGATAGACACTCCACTTATCACGACTATAATAATGGAGGAAATCGTGATGACCAAACTAATCATGCAAATAAAGCACCAAAAGAAACCTTGGAAGAAAGAGCCAACCGAGTGGCTCAAGATAATGAGTTTCTTGAGGTTATGGATCAACTTATAGACCGAGATAGGGAGAAATTCTTCCTTAACCTAGCCCATAGAGGGGTAAAGCTTCCACATGACTTTGATGTGGGCCAACTTAAAAAGAAAAAAGAAGAGGAAAATCCAATGTATGCCATGACACAATAACTTAATATGTTTCAAGAAAAAATAGATTCGATGAAAAAGGTCATCGAGCCTAAACCCTTTTCTATTGAGGCATTGTGCCCATTCCCATTTGACAAAAGCCTAGTCATGGTGCCCTTTCCTATTAACACTATATTTCCTAGATATGATAAATACTTGGATAAATCAGACCCACATGACCATATTAGGGAATTTTGTGCCCTAAGTATCAAATTCATGCACAACCCTACATACCTAATGAGATTATTCCCAAGAAGTTTGGGAGGACAAGCCATGGAGTGGTTTTCCAAACTTCCATCGGGGATCAAAACTTTTGAGGGGCTAGAATCTAAATTTGTCACCCATTACTCCTATAACATTGAACATGAGATCACCATGCTAAAACTATGTGACACAAAGAAAAAACATGGTGAATCTTTCTTAGGGTTCCTTAAAAGGTGGAGGACCATTTTCACAAGGTATCCAAGAAGCATACTAGAAAAGGAGAAAATAGAGATTTTCATGAATAACTTAAATTTGGAGATGAATTATAGACTCCAACTTCAATGTCCCCCAACCTTTGAAAATCTTATTGAAAATGGGATCAAGATTGAAGATGTATTGGTTAAAAGGGTTGAAATCAAATTGTTTAAAGACAATAAACCCAACACCAATACTAGTAATAACCACTATGTATCTAATTATTCTAATAATAAAGGAGCCTCCAATCACAATGATAAACCTAAGTTATGGCTAAAGAATAACAATAAAAATCTTGTGAATGATGGAGTTGTGGAGGCTCACAACTTGAAGGCTACCCCTTTTAACTTATCAAGTGGAGAAAATTCAAATTATGTGAATCAAACAAATAAAGCTCCTATGAATAATACCAATTCTAACAACACTCCTTGATATTTCAGAAATAATGCCAATAACAACAATACTAATGATCCTACTGGCAACAAGCCTAAACCCTTCTTTTCCACTTATCAAAGGAGGAAATTCACCTTTTTAGGTGAACCATTGGAAAATGCATTAAGGACTTTGCTAGCTAACAAAATCATTACCCTACCTGAGCTAAGGCCTTATGAACCCCAAATCAAACCCAATTGGTGGAATGATTCTCATCATTGTGAGTATCATCAAAATAAGGGTCATAATATTAATGAATGCATGAAATTGAAACACTTGGTGCAAGACTTAATTGATAATGGAACAATCCAAGTTGAAGGGCCTCAAAATAATGGAGATCACATGGCCTTTAAAAACCCCTTTTTAAATCATGAAAAGGGTGAATCATCAAACAATAATCAAAACAATAAAAGAGGTAATGAGAAAGTCAACTTTTCTCATACTTATGATAACACGATCAATGCTTTGAGTGATAATAAAAGAACCATTAATATTATTATAGTAAAGGAGAAACTGATGGAAGCAACATCTAATGTTGTAACTAGGGGGCAAGCTTCAAAGATCATTTTACCTATGAATGCTCCTAGAATTGTTCTACCCAACCAAGTCTCATCTTCATCAAAACAATACAACTTGGTAGATCAATTACAAACATGATGCAGGAGCATCTTGGGTCCCTAGCAATCTTGTGTCACCAAAAAGAAGTTTGAAGATTTTAGTGTTGGTCAGTTTCTTCTTTGACCGAGTTAGTTCGGTAGTTGGTCAGTTTCCTTTGGTTACCGAACATGGTTAGTTATCTCCAGGGTCATCAGTTAATTCACTAGCGCTCAGTGATGCTTGTCTGGTGCTCGGTCATCACTACTTATCGAGTAGTGTAGATTTAGTTTCTTTCAAGGCTGACTTATGTAATTGTTTTTGATCGAGGTTTTAATGTTTGTAACCACTATTGGGAAGCATGTGGACCTATATTGGTCATCCCTTCTGTGATTTGTGGATCTGAATGCCAACTCAATATTGGTTAGTTCTTGTATTTAAATAGATGTTAGGTAGGAGATTAGGCAGTTCAGTTGGATGGTAGCAGATAGTAGATAGGTTTGAGATTGTGGCAAATCCTTGCATGTTTGAGCATTTTTGTACTTCATTTTAATATCTAGCCCTAACCGAGAAGGCCTTACAGCCCGACATGTATGATTCTAATTCTGATTAATATATGAATGATCCTACATTTCCTTCTCACTTTGTTGTTGTGGCTTCTACATACTTGTTGAGCAGGGTGGTTAGATAAGGTGTGCCATCAAATTTGGCCCTTGTCCATCCTTCCTTGCATCAGGTGGTATTAGAGAGAGGTGAGATCTGGATCTAGGTTTGTGAATCTAGGTTTTTTGGTTCCTTCTTGCGAGTCTTAGTTGATTGTTGTAGGGTAGTAGGTTGTGATCTAACCTACAACTGCAGAGGATCCAAGATGGTTCATGGGAAGAGAGATGAAGATCTAGGATTAGCTGAAATGCTAAGGTGGATTACTACAAGATTGGAAGTTGTTGAGATGGCCCAACATAGAGGAAGACATCTTGAAGATGTTAGTGATGATGAAGTTGAGGAAGAACAAGTGAATGTGGAACCTGCACCTATGATGGATCAAGGTGAGGAAATATTATTGAAATCTTTGACAAGCCTAAAATCTACACCACATTTCAATCCTCCTGATTATAGTGGCAAATTGGATTCTGATGAATTGATGGACTGGATCACCAAGATGGAAAAGTACTTTGAATATGAAAATGTTCCTGATGACAAGAAGGTGAAGATTGCAAGCACAAAATTGAAGAGTCATGCATCCTTGTGGTGGGAACATCTGTAATTGGATAGAAAGAGGAAAGGCAAAGAAAAAATCAAGGTATGGAATAAGATGGTCAATAAATTAAAAGGCAAGTTCTTACCTTGTGATTATCAAATTAACCTAGTTAGGAAAATGTAAAGTTTGAGGCAGAAAGATAGCTCGGTAAAAGAATATACTAAGGAATTATATAGATTAGATATCAGATCTGGACATGATGAAGATGATGTAGAAAGAATTGGTAGATATTTGAATGGACTAAGAGTTTCTATCTAGGAAGAGATCAGCATGATCAAGTTGGAAATCCTTGAAGAAGCCTATCAATTTGCTTTGAAAGATGAGGAGAAATTGAACAAAAGACATGAGAAAAGACAAAGAGATCAAAGTGGTAGATTCCATAGACGAAGAGGTAGATCCAATGGTGAAGATGGTAGATCTAAATCTGAAAAGAAAAATCTAGATAAAGGAAAGACCGAGTGGAAAGGTGAAAGTTCTACTAGAGGAAGAGGTAGTAGTTACCGAGGTGGTTATAACTGAGGTGGATTCCAAGGAACTTGTTACAATTGTGGAGGTGAAGGTCATAGATCATTTGAATGAAAGAATGCAAGTAATAAGGTTGGCAGTAGCAGAAATGCTTTTGTGCAAGAGGATTCACTGAATGAACCTGAATTGGAAAAGAACTTGATGGTCTGAAGAGCACTTTGGAGTGAAGGTAAAAATGAAGACCCGGTAAGGAAAAGTTTGTTCAAGACTAGATGTAGAGTTTCTGATGAAGTTTGGAAGGTAATCATTAATAGTGGTAGCTCAGAGAATTTGGCATCTGAGGACATGGTTACTAAGTTGCATTTGAAAAGATTGAAACACCTAAAGCCCTATCAGATCTCATGGATCAAGGATAGACATGCACTCTTGGTAATTGAACAATGTTATGTGAATTTAAAAATTAGAAAATACTACGATAAGGTGTTATGTGATATCATGCCTATGGATTTTTCTCATATTTTTTTGGGTAGACCATGGCAATATGATAGACATGCTATATATGATGGGAGATTACATAAGTGTACTATTTGGGCTGATGGTAGAAAACTGATATTGTTGTCATTGATTGAAGAGATTGTCAGTAGTTTTTGTATGTTTGTGAAAATTTGTTTGATGGAAGGAAGAAAATTTGTGAAAGATTTGAAAAATAATGATGTATGTTTTGTTGTGATTCCTAACAAACTGAGTAAGAAAATAGAGGACAGTACCCCTAAGGAGATTGATAAGATACTCACCGAGTATAAAGACATCATTTTTTATAATGTACCTGATGGATTGCAGCCAAAGAGAAGCATTGATCATTGTATGGATTTGACTCTGGGAGTTAGTTTACTGAATAAGGCACCATGCCGATTGACACCTACCAAGAACCAAGAATTGAACTGATAGATACAAGAATTGTTGGAGAAAGGTTTGATCAGAGAAAGCTTGATTCCTTATGCAGTACCTATTGTATTGGCACCTAAGAAGAATGGAGAATGGAGAATGTGCACTAATTCCAGAGAAATCAATAAGATAATAGTGAAATATAGGTTTCCTAGACCGAGAATGGATGACATAATGGACAGTTTGACTGGAGGAACGTATTTTACCAAAATTGATTTAAAAAGTGGATATCATCAAATTAGAATCAAAGAAGGTGATGAATGGAAGACTACTTTCAAGACAAAAGAAGGTTTGTATGAGTGGTTGGTTATGCCTTTTGGTTTAACTAATGCACTGCGTACATTTATGAGGTTGATGAATGAAGTTTTGAAGAAATTTTTGGGTAAATTTATTATTGTGTATCTTGATGACATTTTGATATTCAGTAAGACTAGAGAAGAACATCTGTTGCATGTTAAACAAGTATTGTAGAGATTGAAAGTGAAGAAGTTGCTGATTAATTTGCAAAAGTGTTCCTTCATGAAAGAGGAGATTGTGTATTTGGGATTTATGATTTCAGCTGATGATTTGAAGATGGATCATGAAAAGGTTGAAGCTATTTTGAATTGGCCTACACCAAAGAATGCTAGTGAGGTAAGATCATTTCATGGATTGGAAATTTTTTACCAAAAGTTCATTAAAAATTTTAGTACTATTTGTAATGCTATGACTGAGAAAATGAGGGGAGACAAGAAAGAATTCAAGTGGACACATGGAGCTAATAAGAGTTTTGAGGCATTGAAGCAAAAAGTTGTTGAATTACCTGTTTTGGCTTTACCTGATTTCAATAAAGTTTTTTCAAGTTGAATATGATGCAAGTGGTAGTGCAATTGGAGTTGTGTTGAGTCAAGAAGATAAAACTATTGCTTTCTTTAGTGAAAATTTGAATGATGCTAGAAGGAAATATTCTATGTATGATCAAGAATTCTATGCTATTGTTCAAGCACTGAATAAATGGAGACATTACTTGATACTGAGTGAATTTGTGTTGTATACTGATCATAAAGCTTTACAATATTTGGGTAGTCAGAATAAGTTAAACTAGAGACATATGAAATGGGTTGAGTATTTGCAAAGTTATACATTTGTGATCAAGCATAAAAGTGGAGTCACTAATCGAGTTGCCGATGCATTGAGTAGAAGAAGATCCTTGATGACAAAGATGAAAGTGAATGTTCTTGGTTTTGATGACATGAGGGATCCTTATGAATTTGATCCTAATTTTTTGAGCCATGGAGAAAGTGCAGAGCACCTATTCAAGATCAACCAAGTACAAAATGGGAAGACTATTTCATGCAAGAAGGTATGTTGTTTAAAGGAATTCAATTATGTATACCGAGAGGAGCAATGAGAACAAATTTGATAAAAGAGAAACATATAGTGGTTTGGCTAGACACTTTGGAATTGATAAAACATTGAGTTTGCTAAAAGAGAAATACTTTTGGCCATAGTTATATAAGGATGTTCAGAGATTTGTGAAGAGTTGTGCAGTTTGTCAAGTTGCAAAAGGAGTAAGTTAGAATACTAGATTTTATGTACCAATAGCTATACCTAAGAAACCTTGGACTGATATTAGTATGGATTTTGTTCTTGGCTTACCGAAGACAGTGAGAGGTAATAATTCCATATTTGTTGTGGCAGATAGATTTTCTAAGATGGCACATTTTATACCTTGTAAGAAGACATTAGATGCAGTGAATATATCAAATCTTTTCTTTATGGAAATTGTAAGATTACATGGATTACTAAGGAGCATTATCTCTAACCAAGATAGTAAATTTGTTGGATACTTTTGGAAAACTATTTGGAAGAAGTTGGGTGCCGCATTAAAATATAGTTCTACATTTCACCCATAGACTGATGGATAGACAGGGGTTGTAAACCAAAGTTTGGGAAATCTTTTGAGATGTTTAGTTGGAGATACACCGAGTAATTGGGATTCTATGTTGGCACAAGAAGAATTTGTATATAATTATTTAGTGAATAGAAGTACTGGAAAAAAACCTTTTGAGATTGTAAATGGAATAAAAATGAGAGGTATGTCAGATTTGAGAGATGTTGCTGAGGAAAAGAGAAGTGTTGAAGGAGTTAAATTTGTTGAGTACATGAAGATGTGAAACTCAAGCTGGAAAAGAGCAATCAGAAATACAAAGACAGAGCTGATAGATCTAGAAGACATAAAACTTTTGATGTTGGTGATGAAGTGATGGTTCATTTGAAGAAAGGAAGATTTTCTATTGGAACATATGGGAAGCTAAAATGAAGAAGTTTGGTCCTTGCAAAATACTAAGAAGATTTGACAGTGGCAATGCATATGAGATTGAGTTACCTGATGACATGGATATTTCATTGATCTTCAATGTTTCTGATTTGTATGAGTTCCATGAACCTAATGAAGACATGATAGTACTGACAAATTATCCTAAGAAGTAGAGAGATCAAGTGGAATAGATTTTGGAGCAGAGAAATAAAAGAAGCACAAGAGGAAAATAGTATTTGGAATATTTGGTTAAGTGGAAGAATAGATCAATGGAAGATAATTCATGGATTTCACAATCTGAGTTGGATGCATCTCAGGTTGCTTAGACTTAATGATTCAAAGAATCATTCCAAAACAACCCTAGGTGTTTGATGTAGGAGCATCTTGGGTCCCTAGCAATCCTGTGTCAGCAAAAAGAAGTTTGAAGATTTCAGTGTTGGTTGGTTTCTTCTATGACCAAGTTGGTTCGGTAGTTTCCTTTGGTTACCAAGCATGGTCAGTTATCTCCTGGGCTTTCGATTAATTCACTATTCCTCGGTGATGCTTATCTAGGGCTCGATCATCACTTCTTACTGAGTAGTGTAGATTTAGTTTCTTTCAAGACCAACTTATGTAATTGTTTTGGGTTGAGGGTTTAATGTTTGTAACCACTATTGGGAAGTGTGTGGACCTATATTGGTCATCCCTTCTATGATTTATGAATCTAAATGTTGACTCAATATTGGTTGGTTCTTGTATTTAAATGGATGTTAGGTAGGAGATTAGGCAGTTTAGTTGGATGGTAGCAAATAGCAGATAGGTTTGAGATTGTGGTAGATCCTCGCATGTTTGATAACTTTTGTACTTCATTGTAATATCTAGCCCTAACCGGGAAGGCCCTACATCCCAGCATGTATGATTCAAATTTTGATTAATATATGAATGATCATGCATTTCCTTCTCACTTTGTTGTTGTGGCTTTTGCATACTTGTTGAGCAGGGTGGTTAGATAAGGTGTGCCATTATATTTGGCCCTTATCCATCCTCCCTTGCATCAAAAGAACTCCCACCCAAATCTCTATCTTGGAATTACTAAAAATCTCACCAACTCATAAGGAAATCTTGGAAAAAGCCTTGGTGGAGACAAGTGTGCCTCTAAATTTAGGCTAATAAATTCCAAAACATGGTGGGACACCTAAACCTAGTGAAAGCCTTAGGATTTTTTGAGGAGGCTATTGACCCTAAGAAAAATATCACCATTAAATCCTATGATGATGAAGAAAAAGCTTCCAAGGGTGTCATAGTGCTTCCTTTTAGGGTTGGCCCAATGCAAAAAGAAACCATCTGTCAAGTTTTGGACTTAAAGCTAACCTATAATATCTTACTAGGGAGACCATGGATTCATGAGATGCAAGTTGTACCTTCTACTTATCACCAATGTTTGAAATTTCCATATTTAGGCAAGAGATCATGGTAAGTGGGGACTCAAACCCCTTCCAATATTGTAATAATTTAAAACCTATCAATAATTCTCTAGGGCTGCACAATGTAGAAGGGTCCATACCCTTAAGAAAAGAGCAAGGTCAAAGCTCTAAAGATATCCCATCTTTAAAGAGAAAAGAAAAAGAAGAAATTGAAGACATTATTGTTGAAGACATCTGGGATCCCACTAACCAAATTACATCGACTAAGGGAAAAGAGAAGGTTAGTGAGGAGAGTACCCCTAAGTAATTGAAAGAAGACCAAGCTAGGTCTATCCAAATTTTAAATAAGGAGGCCCATTATCAAAAGATGGACCATATGATGAAGAACTTTGAAAAACAATGTAAAATCAAGCAAAAAGAAGTAAGTGAAAATTCCTTATCCATGATGGACTTACCTCTATCTCCAAAATCATATGGAAGACCAACTAATCTACCCCATAAGTATAATGATCATTTTTTGAGGGAAAGCACATCTTCATCCATGGATGAAGAAGACAATGAGATTCTAAACTAGTTATACAAAGATGAAGAAACAAGTGCTCATGAAAAATGAGTCCAAAATATACACATTCACACACATCAATATGGGAAAAGCTTTTCAATCATGAAAAAGATGGGCTACAAAGGGAAAGGACCCTTAGGAACCAAAAATGAAGGACTTATTGAACCTATCGAGATGACTTGGAGGGATAACAAAGAGAAGACCAAATTAGGATACCTTGAACAAGGGTACACACAAAAGCACTATCCCACAGACTATGATCAAATACTACAATTAGAGTCACTTAGTGATGAAGACTCTAATGATTGGGAATGGGATACATTGTCTAATGAATCATGTCAAGATAAGAGTATTTATGTCATTCATACCTATACTTCTAGCAAAGGGAAAGAGCCTATTCTAGCATCTAATCAGAATCAAGCATCAAGTTCAAGCCAAGGGATCATAAATGATGTACCAAGTATAGAAATCAAGATAAATCAATGAGTAGGTGAACCCTATATACCTTCATGGAGACCTACTATAGGGGAATCGAATGTTAGGTTTAACCCACAAGACTTTTTCTCAGCAAAAACGTTAGAGGATTCAAGTGAGGAGGATTTTGACCCTAGTTCTCTAGATCATCTAGAAGAAGCACACATTATAGACTTAAAAAATACAATGTTTGAACCTTCTAATGAGGTGTTATCTTTAAATCCCATTGAACCAAGCTAAAGCATTGATCCCTTAACCCTCATATACCCGAAATTAATTGAATGGGATTCCATTGAACCAACCATACTCCCAACCTTTTTGAATGACAACTATGTGTCCCAATACCTCAATGTGGTTAAACCTTCTTTTACCATAGAATATCAAGAAGGTGAAGCAAGGGGAGGTATCCAAACTTTCAATTCCAAAATTGAATTTGAAAAAGACAAAAAAAAATAAAAAAGAAGAAAAATCAAATGTTGAAAACCACATTGTGGCAACATTAAAAAAAAGAAAAAGAAATAAAGAATGTTTCCAAAGGTGAAAACCCAACTATGGCACCTAAGGAAGAAAGTTTGGATATTTTACCTAATCATCATGAAGAAAGATCTCCCATTTTAATTGAGCCAACAGAAAAGGTGAATATTAGGATAGAATCAGAGCCAAAGTTTATACATCTAACCACATCTTTATCCAAAGAAGAGAGAGAAGACTTCATCAAATTCTTCAAAGAAAAGAAAGTTAATTTTGCATGGTCATACGATGATATGCTTGGATTAGATCCCAATCTGATCATGCATTATTTAAACATAAAGGAAGGAGAAAAACCAGTAAAGCAAAAACTGAGAAAGATGCATCCCCATATAGCTTTATTTGTCAAAGTGAAACTAGAGAAATTACTCAAGGTTGGGTTTATTAGAGCCATTGATTATGCATAATGGATCTCGAATATTGTCCTAGTATCAAAAGTAGACAAGTCCATCAGGATTTTCATAGATTTCAGAGATCTCAACCTTGCTTACCCAAAAGATGATTTTCCATTGCCAAGCATAGATGTCATTGTGGACCTAACAGCGGGACATTCCATGTTCTCATTAATGGATGGATTTAGTGGTTATAACCAAATAAATATTGCACCCAAAGACCAAGACAAGACCACATTTACATGTGCATGGGCTACATTCTATTGGAATGTGATGCCTTTCAGTTTGAAGAACATCGGAGACACTTATCAAAGAGCAATCATTACAATATTCCACGATATGATGCATAAGTTCATGGAGGACTATGTAGATGATATACTTGAAAAATCACACTTAAGAGAAGAAAATTTACCTATTCTAGAGAAAATCTTTGAAAGGTTGGATAAATTCAAGGTGAGATTAAATCCGAAGAAATGTGCATTTGGAGTGTAATCAGGAAAACTATTGGGCTATATAGTGTCAGTAAAAGGGATAAAAGTACATCCAAAAAAGGTCAAAGACATAATGGAAATGGGGGCACCTAGAAATATCATTCAAATGAGATCTCTCCAAGGTCACATTCAATCCATCCCAAGGTTCATCTCCTAATTGGCAAAAAAGTGCCATAATTACAATCAACTCCTTCATAAGGATGTAGTCTTCAAATGGGATGAAAAGTGTGAAGAATCTTTCAATCTATTGAAAAATTATCTAATGAATCCTCCCACATTAATGCCACCTATAAGAGGAAAACCTTTGATCCTATATATTTTAGAAATTGAAAATTCACTAGGGGCACTCTTAGCACAAGAAGATGAATCGGGTAAAGAGAAGGCCATCTATTATATCAGCAGGACTCTAGTAAAATATGAGTTAAAATACATATTCATAGAAAGAGCATGTTTGGCCATGGTTTTTGCTTCACAAAAATTATGCCATTATATGTTATCTCACAAGATCAAACTCATTGCAAAAATTGATCCTTTGAAGTATCTCCTTAGCAAAACATCATTAAATGGAAGGCTAGCCAAATGGGTAATGGTGCTAAGTGAGTTTGATATAGAATATGTGGACTGAAAATATATCAAAGGAAAATTTATAGTAGATTAGTTGGTGGAATCACCATTGCAAGACACTCACCCAATACAAGTGGAATTTCCTAATTCTAAAATTGTAAATATTGAGGCAAAAATATGGAAACTATACTTTGATGGTTCTTACACACAACATGGATCAGGAGTAGGCATACTCTTGATTACTCCTAAAGGATCTACTATCCCAAAATCATATAGATTTCTATTTCAATGTACCAACAACATAGCAGAATATGAAGCACTAGTTATTGGAATCAAGATGGCTTTAGAATGGAAGGTCACAGAATTGCAAGTATATGGGGATTCACAATTAGTCATTAATCAAATCAATGATGACTATCAAACCAAAGATGATAAGATGATACCTTATAAGAATATGGTTTAAAATCTAAAGAAGTACTTTACTCTTATCACTTTTGAGCAAGTCCCAAGAGAAAAGAACAGAGCAGCAGATGCAATGACTACTTTGGCATCACTCCTTCAAGCACCAAATTAGAATGATAGATACAAATTCCTGGTAGAAGAAGTGACTCAACACACATTTGATCCTACCCATCCTCATAACATATGCTTATTAACTGGACATGAATCACCCTAGTATGGAGACATCCATATGTACCTACAAGACCAAACCCTTCCCATAGACCAAACCCAAAACCAAAAGAAGAGCTTCATTCATTGAGCCTCCCGTTACACCCTAATATCTAAAACATTGTATTGAAAAAGTCTAGATGGTATGCTTTTAAGATGTTTAGAAAAAGAGGAGTTAGAATTATCTTTATGAGATATCCACAAAGGGATTTTTGGATCACATTCAAATGGGTTGAACCTAGCTAAGAAACTTCTTAGGATAGGATATTTTTGGCCAACTATGGAAAAGGACACTTGTAACTTTGTAAAAATTTGTAAAAAGTGTCAATACCATGGTAACTTGATTCACGTGCCCGTGCAAGAATTACACCCTATGACAAAACCTTGGCCATTCTATCAATGGGGTCTAGACCTAATATGGATGATCCATCCTCCTTCTTCAAATGGTCACAAGTTCATCATCACTATAATGGAGTACTTCACTAAGTGGGTGGAAGTTGTACCCCTATCAACTGCAACAGGAAAATAGATTTCTTTGTTTATCTTGAACCACATCATATGTAGATATGGTATTCCACATGCCATAATCATGGATAATGAAAAGCACTTCAAGAATAAAGACCTAAAGGAATTGTGTACTAAGTTCAAAATGATTCACCACTCATCCTCAATCTATTACCCCCAAGGTAATGGGAAAGCAGAAGCGAAAAACAAAAATATTTTAAAGATATTAAAGAGGACAATGGATAATTCAAGCAGGGATTGGCACATAAAGATAAACCCAACCTTATGGGCTTATAAGACTAGCATCAAAATGCCAACGAGGGCAACTCCATTCTTACTAGTGTTTGGAACTGAAGCAGTTTTACCTTTGGAGGTAGAGCTACCTTCATTAAGGATATCTATGCATAGGTTGATTAGTGAGGAAGACTATAGAGTTGCTAGGTTGCATGAACTAGAATTTCTAGATGAGAAACAATAATGAGCCTTTGATCACTTGAAGATATATTAGAATAGAATGTCAAGAACGTACAATAAGCATATCAAATCAAGGACATTCCAAATAGGTGACCTAGTTTTGTGAGAAAATCCCAAAAATCAAGCAGAAAGAGAAAAGAAAGGGAAATGGGAAGCAAACTGGTTAGGACCCTTTGTGATCACCTCATCTTTTGGGATAGGAACTTACACACTAGCTAATTGTGATGCAGAAGAAGTGCAATAACCTATCAATAGTATTCATTTAAAGAGATTCTATACCTGAAGAAAATCAGAAGAGCATAAAGAAAAAGAGTATCAGAATATCAGATGGAGAGCATCATATTTATTGTACATAGTCAAAAGAGATCTTGAAAATATCAAAAACATTGAAAAATAGAAAAGAGAAAACAAATCAGAAAAGCATAAAAGATCAAAAATAGTGGAAAATTGAGCATGAAGAAAGCTAAAAACATTCATATATGATCATCAAAGGTGTTGTCTTGGTGAAAACCTAGCAAATAGGCATCTTGATGATATGACCAAAAAAATTGAAAAAGAAAAAAATACAAAAAAAAATAGAAATAGAGAAAAGTGCCTTGGTGATAACCTAGCAAATAGGTGCCTTGGTAGCAAAAAAAGGAAAAAGTTTTAAAAATAGAAAAAGAAAGAAAGATTCAATCAATCGGTGAAAACTTGGTAAACAAGCACCATTGAAAGTCCAAGTCAATCGCATACCGAGATAGGTCATCCTTGTAAATATTGCATTCGTCAGCATTTGTACATATTGCATAATAAAACCTCACAATTGCATTTGCAAGTACCCCAAAGATTTTGGTCACCAAACTGCCAATTTTCCTAAGTCCAAATTTGAAATCATATCAAATTGGTGGCAATCTACTCTAAAGGAGAAAGGATTCATCAAAAACAAATTTCTAATCAATCATCAAATCAATTCATCAACACAAGTAAGACACTCAATCAAATCCTAGATCTGAATCCAATTTGAACCAAACGATAATTTTGATCCAAGATCTTACACGACCTTATCTTTATCAAGAATAAAAAATAAATTGAAATGGATAGAACTATACTTAAAAATATGGATTTGAAAAGCATTGCTGTCTTTCTAGTTCTATCATCTTAAAATGGAAGCACTTCCATGATAAGAGAATTTATCCCTCTGAGTAAGTGGTCTGGGGTCATGTTAAGCACCTTGATCAAGTCTTTGCATGTATTTGGATTTTCCCCTTGTTCTGCTTCCCTCTGCACCTATTTTTCACTTCATATCTACATTTCCTGGCATTCTGGGCTGGGGTCCTGAGGTTTTTGACCTCAAGGTCAAATTCAACCTTGAGGGTCAAAGTCAACATTGACTTTGACCTAGGTCAAATTTGACCTAGGGTAGAGTCAACCTCGTTCCTAACACCTAGTTCAAATTTCAAATTTTTCTAATTTCCAAGCATCGGGTTTCAGAAATATTCTTTTTTCCACCTCTGGGTCGACCATTTCAAGTTTTAGAATGGTAAATCCTTAAATTACATTTAATATGGGTCCATTTCTAGGGGTTAAAGTTAATTGGGATTTAATTTCCCAATGTCAGCCTTCTCTAGAGGTTTGTGCCCTAGTTCACTATAAAAGGAGGCCTTCCTCCTTCATTTCCACAATCCATTCTCACTAAGCAATCTCTCAAGCTCTCAAGTGCAAGCAAGTGAATTCAAGCATTCAAGCAAGCCTTCAAGCATTCAAGTGTTCAAGCATTCATTCATCAAGGAGATCCATTGATAGCCATTGAAGGATTCAATCTCTTTGGAGCCCCCTTGAAGATCCATCCTTCTACATTCATCCAAACCTCCTCATATGCAAAGAGCAATTCAAGATTTGTGTTGAAGATCAAATGCCATTGATTTGAGACATCCTACATTCATTGGAGCATCCCTACTTGTGGATTTGAGGATTTGAATCCTCTACAAGGACTTCAACATAAGCGAGGTGAATTATTTCATTTGCTTTGTTTATGCACATTACAATTCAATTCAATTTCAAGGTTAATTCCTAAATTGGGGTTTGACCAAGGCAAACCCCCCATACAAACAACAAAATCCCCTTTTTCTTGCAGATATAAGTGCGAAACTTTAGATCAGAGATTAGATTTGGATACCCTTTTCAGAAAACTTCTAAGATCTACGAACAAAGTCAAAGTTGACCTTCAGAATAAGAATGTAGCCTTTGACCTTTTATGAGGGTCAAAGACTACGTGCTTTCAAAAAGATAAAAGATTTCTAAGTTTTCTTCATCTTGGCATTTCTAGTCCAAAATAGGTTGTAGAATTTCCCTAAAATACACACAGACATCAGAAATTGGTATTTTCCAGATTTGCCATATTTTGAGGTTAGTATTTTCCTTTCAATTATTTCAGATTTCAAGCACAATTATACTATAGGAAATATAAGGTTTTTCTCTCTCTTTCATATTCTCCATAGATTGATTCGATTGTTTATTAACCTTTTGGTTGATCAAATTGGATCTATCCTTTAGGAATTTGGATTTAGAAGTGGATCTCATATTTCCCACATACATACATTTAATAGAGATAATTCCATTTTTAACATCATTCATTTTGGTGAACCCGACATACTTACTTTCCTTTCTTTTGTGAAATTGGATGCCCTATTGTGTTTTGTGGTTTTATTGGTATTAGATTTCTCTTTTATGTTAAATCTTGCATGATAATTAGATTTCAAAAATACAAAAATATTCATGCTTTATGTGTTCTTAGTTACATTGGTTTGCAAGCTTTACTACTACTAGTCCTACTTATAACATTCTAGTTAGAAGAAGTCATAGACTCATGGGTGCCTTTGATCCTGAATCTTCCTCTCCTTTCCTTAAGATCCTGAATGACAATTTAATTCTTCATGATTTCAATCCTTCTATGGATCAAAACTCTTCTCACTCATCTCATGATGAGGATGACACTTTAAGAGTTCCTCTTGAACAAATTCAAAAACTTTCAACTGAACTTGATTAAATGGGTAATTGGCTTATTCAAGAGAACCATAATCAAGATTCTATTCAATCTATTGAGGCTCTTAAGAAAGTTCTTCATGATAGTGATCAAGGTGTTAACCTCTTGCATGGTATTACTCACCTTGTGCATTCCAATGTTAAACCTCTAGCTCAAGAAGCTCAAGATTTAGGGTTGATTCCTCTTATTACTAGTGTTGAACCTCCTAATCCTTTACCTAGTATGCCTACCTATACTCCTTCTTTGGTGAATGTGATGGTTCCCTCTATTCCTATGAGTGTTCCTCTTGTGTCCCTTCCTACAACACAACCTTCATATCATAATGTTACTTTTACTTATTTCAATCTGCTTCCAACTGTAGTTCGTAGTGTTCCTCTAGTTGTGTCTTCTATTCCTACAGCTTCTTACACTTTACCTAATGTGTCTAATGTATCTATTCCTCCTATTTCCTCTAATGATTCAACAATCATCAGTTTGGCTCAAACTATGTCATCCTTACACCAACAACTCGCTTCCTTAACTCAAAACAAGTTTAGTATTCCTACATGTGACATGGGAAGTCCTTTGTCCTTGGATATTATTTGTACTCCTATTCCTCAGCAAGTTGATATGCCTCATCTTGAGAATTATAATGGAAAAGGAGATCCTTTTCATCATGTTAAAATATTTCAAATCCTTTGTAGTAATTATGCTCATGCCCATAGGATTTTAGCCAAACTATTTGCTCGAACCTTCCATGACAAGGCCTTACAATGGTATTGTTCCTTGCCTCCTTATTCTATTGACTCCTTTCCAAAACTTGCTAATACCTTTATTCAACAATTTCAAAACAACATTGGCCCGCAAGTGTCTTTGACTAATTTGATGCATTGTAAACAAAGTGCTAAAGAAAAATTAACTGAATTTATTGGTAGACTTAAGCATTTGCATGCTTAGATTTCCTATCATGTTCCTGATATAGATATTCAACGTATGTTTATTTCAAATTTTCAAAAGGATATTAGAGATAAGATTCTGCTTATTGAATTTACCTCTTTTCAACAACTTTGTGTAGCACTTCATCATTATCAATTAAAAGTGAGTCAATTTTGTGTGTGTGAAAATTGTACCTGATCTCTAGACACAACACTTCAGTAAAACATTAGAGGTTAGCTATAATCAAAATCGTGCAAAATTGAAATCTAATCTAACCAAGCGATTTACTGCCTTCTAATAGGTGCGAGATTGATGTTCTCAAATTGTAATCGAGATCAGTGACCTAGACGACACCTAAATGAAGGATTTGAATGCAAAAGATGGATATGAAATTGAATGCAATTAATCTATATTTTTGATATTTTCTATGCAATAGGAATGATAAACTGATATGCTATGAATGCTATTGAAAACTAATATGAAATGAATGCTAAATGATCTAACAATGAAGATTCTAACAATGATATGAAAACTATGAAATTCTATGCTAAGATATAAAAACTATGCAATTGAAATTGATCTCACAAAGCTTTGAATTCGCAAGTTGATTCCTCAGCCTCCAATTCTCCAGCGTGATTGTGCAAAAATATGAGATGAATTATGAAGAGCTAAGCCTTGTTTTTATAGAAATCCAGGGTTTTGGAGGTGCATGAGAAAAAGCCATAAATCACTCAAATAACTCAGCTTGATTTTTGAGTTATTTTTAAATAAAGATAATTAAGTCACAAAAATCATGCAAAAGCACAGTTCAACTTGAATTAGAAGTTTAGATCAACTTTAAAACTCAAAAATATGTTGAGTTTCAAAAAGCTAACAACTTGCATTGATTTTCCAATTTTGAGTTTAACTGGTCCTTGAATGTGCACATGGATAAAGTGATTTATTCTCAACTTAACTGCTTTTTGAAATAAAATAATTAATTTATGGGTTAATTAACTATTTTACCAAACTTTTATTAAAAATTATATTATTAAATAATGACAACATGCTTTAATTAATTAAATAAGAATTTAATCAATTATTCATAGGAATTTTGATTTATTGTCAAAATTAAATAATACAATTAATAATAGATATAATTAAATTTAATTAAACAATTAAGTGGCAAATATTAAATCTAATTAATTAAATATGCAAAATATTTAATTAATCAAATTTTAGGATAAATGTGATTTATTGCCAAATAATTATAAAATTAAAGATAATTATGATGATTAGGAATATTACTAAGAATATTCCCCGATGCAGAATTTAAGATAATCAATTAGATTTGATGATGTTCAGATGTGCCTT
This sequence comes from Chamaecyparis obtusa, assembly GCA_027943335.1. NCBI lineage: Eukaryota > Viridiplantae > Streptophyta > Pinopsida > Cupressales > Cupressaceae > Chamaecyparis > Chamaecyparis obtusa. Next base: position 932,020 of record BSBK01000280.1, on the reverse strand, counting down.
AGGTTAGGACTTCGATGTCGATTTCATTTGATTTGTTGATGTAGGAGGTTAATGAACTTATAGCCCATTTTTGGGGTATTACAAATTTGAGAGCACCACTCCAATTGCTCCTATTCAAGTTGATAAGAGTGATACTACTCCTAATCCAAACAAATTTCAAAAACTCAACAACTATGTCAAGATAAACAAACAAGAGAATGCAGTTGCTGATCAAGTTGTTGTTGCATCTCACAACGCCACTTCTTTTTGATTAAATCATACATTTACTCCTCTCTCTAAATCTTTACATACTATTATGAATAGTTTGTTAACTACTAATATGATTACTTTACCTCCTATTCGACCTCTTTTACCTACTATGATTGCATCTAAATCTTTTGATCAAAATGATTTTTGTCAATATCATTGTCAGAACAATCATGATACTGAGAAGTGTTATTCTTTAAAACATAAGGTTCAAGACTTAATTGACTCCAATGCCTTATCTGTTGATAATATTGATGGTAGTGGGAAAAAATATGTCTCTCCTCTTAATCAAAACCTTCAAATCTATACAAATCCTTTACCTACGCATGATACTAATACCATTGCTCAGTCATCTGCTATGGAAATTGTATATGATTCAAAGATGGATGATCTCAATCATGTTGTTAATCAAGTGGAGCATGTTGGTAAATATGTATCTCCACCTCAACCTCAACCTCAACCTCAGATTCAACCTCAAGCTCAATCTCAACCAAAACCTAAGCCTAAAATGAAAACTCAGCCTAAATCTCGACAACAACCTAAGAATAAAAGACCTCAGGAACTTTTGATTACCTTTGATGACTCTAAGACTATTAAAGCTCCTGATGGTCCCCTTTACATTTATGCTAGGATTTCTCAGAAACCTACTCGTGGTTGTCTTGTTGATCCTACATTCTTAGTCAATGTTATAACTAAAGAAAATCATTTTATGAAAAGCTTACAACATGATTCTTATGATACATCAGACATATGGATTCAAACTTTCAATGGTTTTCTTTATCCATTATTTGGTTCTATTACTTTACTGGTTGAGCTTTGTGGAAAAATTGTGAACACTACCTTTGTTGTTGTTCCTACTTCTGATCAATTTCAAGTTAAGCTAGGTTTGCCTTAGTTAACTATCATGGATGTTGTTGCTTCACCTATCCATAAGTGTCTAAAATTTTTTCATGATGAAGAAGTAAAGATGTTTAATCATAGTTTATATCAACCTTCTAGGCGTAGAGATTGTGCTTCTCTTGATTTCTTTTGGCCTTCATTACCTAATTGATGTCCTCCTCAACCTGATAATCTTTTTCATTCATATCAAGCTTATAAACATCATAAGATTCTTGAATTAAGCATACCTCCCATGGATCTTAATTGTGGTCTTTTTCCTACACCTTCTATACCTCCTTTAACTATGGATTATAGTTCTATTAATCAAGTTCCATCTATCAATCTTCCTAAAGAACCTATCAAAGATCCTATGATTGTTCCTCCTATTGTTGATAATCCTATTGATCTTCCTAAAGAACCTATGAAGGATCCTTTGATTATTCCTCTTAGTTCTCAACCTATCTCAAATAAATCAAAACATAATCGATCTGCCAATGAACATTGTAAAAAGCATCGTGCTCATGCTAAAGCTTGTAATTTTTTTCTTCAAAGATCTTTACCTTCTTTGGATAAATCTATGCATGATGTGTTAGAAGAATTTTTTACTAGTAATGATGTTAAGATGCATGATTATGATTCTATTCATAGCTTAGATCCTATTTTGATTAATTTGGATGAAGAAGATACCCTTGATGATACTGACGATGTTAATGATGAATATGAGACTATTGACATTGACATTGATTTACCTAATATGCTTTCATCACAATTAACTCTTACACCTAGTTCTCAAGAGGATCCTTGTTTGGAACTAGCTATCATTCCTACTATGTTGGATATAGTCCCTCTTGTGAGTTACCCACCTTCTCTAAATGATATACAATGAGATGGGGAGAGTAGGTGGCATGCTTGTTCGGCTCATCCTTCATGGTAGCTTTTTTGTGTGTTTTCCTATTGTACTGTGTTTCTCCCATAATGTGTTTGCTAAATGTTGTTAGATTCTTTTATACAATCCTTGTTACTCAGTTAGTATAAGGTGATGAAGGAATCAAAACTGTTGTTCAAATTGTTCTACATGTATCTCTATTCTTCTATGCATTATTCAATGTTATGTTGTAATTGTGCTATTGTTCATAAATTTTTCCTTGTGTAATCTACTTGGATTCGAGATATGGTAGCACTAATTCTTTTTGGTCTCCATGTCATGGTCCGAAAATATTCTCCTTCATATATCTTATGTGATCTTTCCTCCTTTATGATCGTAGTTCTACTTTCTTTAGGGAATGATGTCAATTCATTTGCAATAATATCATATATATATTATCTTATGATCATACTGACCCCATGGTAGGTAGATCCCTTTTGTGTTCTCTATATGTTTTTGTGATATTTCCCTTGATTTGTCTTCGTCTGGGCGCATCTCGATGTGGAAACATAATCAGTAGAGTTGTTTATGTTTCTGTTAAAGCCATTGCTCCTATTAAAGTGTCAGCAATGACTTTAATGTGGGGGCATACACTCTGCTCACCTGTTGCACACACGCACTTTTTGATACACACATATTTTTCAAGATACTTTTCTCCCTTTTTGGATTAGTGACTAATCCTTAAAGCATGGATTTATACTTTAGGATCTCCTGATCCCTCCAGTTTCAAATATACATATATTTTGATCCCTTAAGGTCAGAGGTGTCCTTAAGATTGGATCTCTTTTATCTATTTTTTTTATTCTTATGGAATAGAATATTCCTAAGGGTAAATCCTTGATGGATTGACTAGTGAGTAGCCACATTCACTAGGCAGTTCAATTCCATCTTTTTAGTTACGTTGTTTCCTTGTGTGGTTCACAATGGGACATAAGTTCTCATTGGGTGAGATAATCACACCCTTTCTTTCTCTCTCTAGAGATGTCTCTCTTATTGTGATCTGGAAGTTGATGAAGACTTGAGTCCCTAGGGGCTTGAGTTTTCTCTTTGTCCCTTGGATTATGATAAGATTATCTTTTCATTCTGATCTCCTTTACCAAGAGTTTGCATCGAGTCTGTACTCTTTCTAAAGTGGGGGCTTAATGTATCATATTAAAATGGAAGCACTTCCATGATAAGAGTGTTTATCCCTCTAAGTAAGTGGTCTGGGGTCATGTTAAGCACCTTGATCGGGTCTTTGCATGTACCTAGCTTTTCCCCCTATTCTGCTTCCCTCCGCACCTATTTTTCACTTCATATCTGCATTTCCTGGCATTCTGGGCTGGGGTCCTAAGGTTTTTGACCTCAAGGTCAAAGTTGACCTTGACTTTGACCTAGGTCATAGTTGACCTCGACCCTGAACTAGGGCAAAGTTGACCTCATCCCTGACCCCTAGTTCAAATTTCAAGTTTTTTTTATTTTCGAGCATCGGGTTTCAAAAAGATTCTTTTTCTCACCTCCGAGTTGACCATTTCAAGTTTCAGAATAGTAAATCCTTAAATTACATTTAATATGGGTCCATTTATAGGGGTTAAGGTTAATTGGGATTTAATTCCCCAATGTCAGTCTTCTCTAGAGGTTTGTGCCCTAGTTCACTATAAAAGGAGGCCTTCCTTCATTTCCACAATCTATTCTCACTAAGCAATCTCTCAAGCTCTCAAGTGAAAGCAAGTGAATTCAAGCATTCAAGAAAGCCTTCAAGCATTCAATTGTTCAAGCATTCATTCATCAAGGAGATCCATTGTTAGCCATTGAAGGATTCAATCTCTTTAGAGCCCCCTTGAAGATCCATCCTTCTACATTCATCCAAGCCTCCTCATATACAAAGATCAATTCAAGATTGGTGTTGAAGATCAAATGCCATTGATTTGAGACATCCTACATTCATTGGAGCATCCCTACTTGTGTATTTGAGGATTCAAATCCTCTACAAGGACTTCAACATAAGCGAGGTGAATTATTTCATTTTCTTTGTTTATGCACATTACAATTCAATTCAATTCAATTTCAAGGTTAATTCCTAAATTGGGGTTTGACCAAGGCAAACCCCCCATACAAACAACAAAATTCCCTTTTTCTTGCAAATACAGGTGTGGAACTTCAAATCTTAGATTAGATTTGGATACCCTTTTTGGCAAACTTTCAAGATCTTTGAACAAAGTCAAAGTTGACCTTTAGAATAAGAATGTAATGTTTGACCTTTTATGAGGGTCAAAGACTACCTGCTGTCAGAAAGATAAAAGATTTTTGGGTTTTCTTCATCTCAGTATTTCCAGTCTAAAATAGGTTGCATAATTGCCCTAAAGTTCACACAGACATCAAAAATTGGCATTTTCTATATTTTCCCTATTTTGAGGTTAGTATGTGCCTTTCAATTATTTCAAATTTCAAGCACAATTATACTATAAGAAATATTAGGTTTTTCTCTCTTTCATATTCTCCATAGATTGATTCGATTGTGTATTAACCTTTTGGTTGATCAAATTGGATCTATCCTTTGGGAATTTGGATTTATAAGTAGATCTCATATTTCCCCCATACATACATTCAATAGAGATAATTCCATTTTTAACATCATTCACTAGAAAATAGATGAAAGTTTTAAACTAGATGAGCTATGATGAAAGGATGATATTTTATTGATTTCTGAATGACTTTCTTAAGATCAAAGTATTGAAACATGTATTATTTGTCTCAGGACATGATCATCAAAGAATCATCAAGGACTTGTACATAGGAAGAAACTCAGATCTTTGTTTGTTAACGCAAAAGGATACCTTGGCTATTTTGATCTTCAATATCATCATACTAAAATCCACTTGCAACATAGAATTCAAAAAAATCAGTATTCACCCTCTCATGATTGGTTTCAATCAGGGATCACGATACCAGAAGATGGGAAAGAAAAGTGAAAAAGAGGTGCAAAAAGTATTCATATCATCATAGTTGAACTAGTGATGGTTGTACTGAAATGGGAATTCCAAAAAAAAATGCTCAATGATGATTTATAAGCTCCAAACTTCTTTGAAGAAAAATGATAGTTAGCTGCATACATCTTAGATTAAATGCATTTAATGTAATTGCCTTTCTTAGCTTTAAATTTCTAAATTGCAAAAAGAGGAAAATAGAAAGGGGGTGTGGTCAAATCAAACATAAAAAATCAAATGAGCTTCAAAAACTATATATGATCGAGTGTGTTGGAAATCAAAAATCAAATAAAAAATAAAAGGAGTATTCCTTTAGTTACATTCACATTAATTTGCATTAAGTACAATCATTTCACTTAGATTCATCACATTAGGTTGCATACATTTAAAGATCCATCTCATTGTAATTTCATTAGGTTGCATTCATTTGTTAATTTTCATTAAGTTGCATTCATATTAAGATTCATTTTAAAATGGAAATAGAAATGCATTCATATTGAATTCATTGTTAAATCAAATTACAGTGCATTAGGTTGCATTCATTTTAATTCATCTAGTTGCATTAAACCATTATCATCATCCATTATATCATTGCATTTATTATCAATACCATTATTCACTTGTCATTACCATTATCATTATCATTATATCATTAATCATTAAATATTCATACACCATTTAAATCCATCACATTTACTAATCATATATCACATTATCCATATTAAAATTACATCCATTTCACATCACATTCAATCATTCCATTACATTGAATTAATCATTACATTATCCATCTATCACACATCTATATAACCATTACATCATTAATCATTAAATCACATTTCATCCATTCATCTATTGCTAGGTCATACATAAGACAACCATCTAAGCATAATTAGAACATGTGCATTCATCATAAAAACTACATTCTAAAAAACATAAAAACAAATCATATAGGAGATAAAATCATATAGATCTTCATATCATAAAGAAATACACCTAAAACATAAAGTCAAACACATGATGACATCACATATAGAAAATATATCTGAAGAGAAATCAAAGTCCATAACATCATCAGAGAATCAAATGAGTATGAGAGTCCATCACATGATCATATAAATGCAAAATCCAGATAATCAAAGTACATCAAAGATCAAAGTATCAACATAAACAACATATCTGAATCCAATGATACAATATGAGAGTCCAATGTCTCATTATACAAATCAAAGAGATCATAAATCTAAAATATCTGAATATCAAGATAAACTAGCTGATCCACCAGCACCATCTCCACCATCCGGACCAAGACCACTATCTGGAGGCCAACTCAAACTAGCCTATAAGCCCTACTGGCTCATAGCTTCCATAAAGGCCTATATCATTGCACTCAGCTACCTAACCTCCTATCTCACCTCAGACATCTCAGACTACAAATCTCTGAGCTCTGGTATAGCTGTGTCGAGAGCCTAAGAAGTAGAAGACTGTGGTGGAGGTATGGATGAAGAATTCATAGATGAAGATGGATCTAACAATGATGGAATGAATTGTGAAGAATATGGACATGAAGAAGATGAAGGCATCGACATAGAAATAGGTTCTTGAGATGAAGAATCCTAAGGCATAATCGGCGGTATGGGCTACTGAGGCAGAGGTCCCTGGGCCTGATCAAGCAATACCTGTGCAACTTGTGCCTCAACCTCTCTGTGCCGCCTAGGTCTATGGAAACCTGGTCTAGCCACTGGATCAATAGCTTGATGAAGAGCTCTATCTAGTCCACCTCTACCCTACCCACCACCTGCACTAGGAGGAATAGGAGCAACAACAATCACTGGCATATTTACTCGACCTTCTCTAGCTGCCCTATGTCCTCGGAGTCCTTGTCATGGCCTAATCTTGCCTCTACCTCTCCTATCATCTCCATCATCACCATCCTCCCCACCATCACTACCATCTCCATTAGACTCATCCTCCACCCTAGGTACTCTCTCACAAGGATTGGGTGAACCTCAAAATTGGGTTCTGATGTAACCACTTAGCGTAATATCAATGATACTAGCATCCATGATATGCTCCCTCATCGACCAAGGTATGTATCCAAGGTCTTGAATCTCTCGAATAGTTGTGGCATAATCAACACAAGGCTCCCATAATGATCTCTTGGCCTATACTTGAGCATATAAAGCCACTCTCTAAGGCATACCATGTGTCCACCCATACTGTCGTGGTACTTGTCTAAACCAAAATCTCTCAATGATATATGTAGATCGACCAATCATCCATCAAGGAGAAAACATATAAGGTATCTACAAATCATCCTCTTGCTAGGCCTCACAACCCACAAATGGTCTCCACATCACAACATCCATATCATCGATCACTCAGCACCAATAGTTCAACTTACCCATATGGGTCTGGACAACCATCCCCTCATACATCTAGGGAAAAGGCCAACCCGGATCCTAATGTCATGTTGTTATTGACCAAGTAACTAGGATGTGCTCCTAGGTCTAGAGCTGTAATAGTATCACTCCTACAATGAGTGTAGATGATCTCCTATAGATCACTATATGAAGCTCATGATACAACTGAGCTAGCATACAGGAACCCAAATCAAATCTCCTTAGATGTGCCATCAAGTCCTCCAAGATAGGACCCCATCCATCAACAAAACCATGACCACGTTGGTCAGGAAGAAGGAATCTACCAATTAGTGCACCAAGAACTACTAGAAGAATGGGGAAAGAAAGAAACTAAGCCCACTGGATGTGCTAATCACCAATGGTAGGATCTAGGAAGACCCGTCTGCATGTTGATCCATCATACACTAAATCATAGTATACCTGCTTGCCTCTAGTTGGCACATGAAGGATGTGATACACATCCTCTAGGGTTATAGTCATCTCACCCATAGGCAAATGGAACGCTTTATGGTTTGAGTTCCAATTCTCACCCATAGCAGTGATAAATCCTCAATTCACTCAAAATCAAGGTAGGGCCAACAGGAAAGACAAACTGCAAAGACTAATGTGTCGTTAATCGAAGATGCTCAGATCATCATTCATGCTCATAGGTAATGGATATGCACCATGGATGCCTAAAGACTTTAGGACCACCTAAAAAAAGAAAGTTCAATCACATCAATTTTGAAATCATTTATCATTTGGATCATCCTAAGTCAATCAAACATTTAAAAATATCAAACCACAATCAATATTCCTGAGTCTACTCAAAGATGATGAAAAATTTATCATCACCCACCATCTAAATCTATGATTGAAAATCAAATATCCAAATTATGACTGACTCATACTGACATCATAAGACTCACTACAACATCAAGTTCATTATCCTAACTTATCATCTGATCAACAACATTGACCAGTTCGAACATAGACTACATCAAATTTAAATCAATCCTAACAGGGTGAAAGCACTATTTCAAGCTTCAAAAGTGCTATTTCACGGTTTAAATGTGCTAAAAATCAAAAGCATTGATTAGAGTGTGCACGTGTTACTTTAACATGCAAAAGCGCTATTTCAATTTAAAAGAGCTAAAAGAATTTCAAAGTGCCATTCGAAAGATCAAACGCGCTAATTCAATTTTCAAGCCCTAGTACAGGTGTGTGTAAATACAACTTCACTTTACAAAAGCACTATTTCATGTGCAAAAATGCTATTCAATGGTGCAAAAGTGCTATTTCAAAATTAAAAACTAAAAATAGGGTTTTTCTAATGAAAAATTCAAATTTTTGAAATTAAAGAGCAGAAATTGACAAAGCGAGAACATTTAGGCACTCACCGGAGGTCCGTAAGTCAAAGGCCACTAATATCAGCATCTGCACTTGAATCTATGCTCTTGATAAGGGATAGACATTATCAAAGGTCAATGGAGGGTTAGAGCAAAAAGTCAAAGAGTGAAAGTGAAAATGAATAGTAAAAAGGACTTTTTACCCCTTTATATAAACCTTTTCACCTAAAAGGGCATCTTTGACCTAAAAAGGGAATTTTTTATTAGAAGGGGGCCTGAGAACCTAAAATCTTCATTAATTTAGCCAAATCAGGGGCATTTTTCATCAAACCAATGTGAAAACATTAGCAAAAATGAAATTGAAATTCATTATGATTTGACCTAATCAAACACAAATTGACCTAGACCGTCAACCTCTATCAAACATCAATCAAATTTCATTTCATTTCCAAGGGGGCATACCACTTGGATTATCATAAACATCAGCTTCATCATCAAATCAAGGAAAGACCATCAAATCAAAGCATAAGCTTATATCAGAAATTTTTTTGCTAATCAATCGAGAGGGGCATCAATCATCGAATCAAATCAAATCAAGTACTACATCAGGGATCTATCATCATATCGACCATCAGGAATACACAATCAATCAATAACTACATCAGTTGTATCATCTATCTACATCATCTATCAAATATCGAGAATGATCATCAAAATCAGGACTTTGCATCATCATCAAAAATTAGGACTTATATCAGTTGAATCGAGGCAATCTTTGAATTGACACGCTCCGTACATCGACTCAAAGAGGGGCATTTGTAATCACCTAAAAGTGGACAAAGCTAATTCATATGAATAATTAAGGAAAATCAAAGCAATTGAATTGATACAAGTATTTAGCCAATAAAAATTAAAATCAAGCTCAAATTCAATATAAATCAAAATTAAGAGCAATTTAATCAAGTGAAATTAAATCAATGTGCAATTAATTCAATTAATTGTATAGTTTTGAATTAAATCAAATTAACCCATTCAAGGGGTGCACTTGGCTAAAGAAATGATTTTAAATCAATTAATAAATCCTAATTTCCCTCAACGACCAATAGTATTTAAGAAGAGCACTCATATGGATCAAGCCAAAAATCAATCTCAACCACTCAAATCAAAAGAGCATCTTGTCCACTCATCTTGTCTACTTGTCCCAAGCTTTGAGGACACAATCTTTACTTTGTCTTCAAAGGGTGGAACCAAAAACTCAACTCAAGCCTAATCATGATCAACTACACTACACCCCCTACCCTTACCCAATCCTATAAAAGCAAGGCATAAATCAAGCATAATCATCCACAATCCACATCTGAGAATTGCATATAACCTCTTGCAATTTGAGTTTAGAAAGGAAATCTAGAAGTTAATTAAGCTTTCAAATTTGAATTGAACAATTAGCTTTAGCTTTAATCATTTATCTTTCTCATTCTGGGACTGTCATGAATGGAAGCTTGCGGAAAGCTTTGCATTAACACTCTTAGTTAGAGAACCATAGGATGCTTAATTGTCAATTTCTAGCTTAAATAGATTGCTTTATTATGGTTAATTTAGTTTCTATTTCACTTATTGACGATACTAATTCTATGAAGGTACAATTTCTCATACTAAAGTATGTACGTCATCTAGCCTATACTTTTCTTGTTGCAACTCTTTAGAGGTCTTTTCTTCTAATTTTGTCTTGATTTTGGCAAAATACAACTTAATAGCTTTTATTAAGTTTTATATCTGTCCATAGTGTTTTAAAAAATTTGTAGATTTTTTTTCTACTCCAACTTCCACACTAGCTTCAAGTAATCTTTGGTTACCACCCTCTGTGATTCTTCCTTTAATTCTAATTTATCTCGAGGTTGAGCTAGCGTAAGACACCCACTGCACAAGTGTTGTATTCTTCCTAGAGTATATGTCGTGTGTGTATTTTGTGGTACATGTTAGTCTGCAACACAACACTTCAATAAGACATTATAGTGTTAGTTTAAATCAAATTGAAAGCCACTAAACTAAGAAAAATAATCCTATTTCTCTCTAACTAACAAGAGTATGTGAAAAGTCTAAATTACTGTCAACCTTAGACTCTAAACAGTGACAATGCAATGCTAGAATGAGAGATTCTAATTGAAATTAGATAAAAACCATGATTCATTAACTAAAGCCATTAATTCCTTCACAATTAAGCAATGAAATTGAGATGTTCTATAATTAGCTATGAAATGAAATACACAACATGTGGATGTAAATTCAATTAGCTATTATATTTTGAGATTTGAAAATGTTTCTTTTATACAACTTCCAAGATCTAAATGATTTAGAAGCATCCATGATGAATGGTTGAGATGCCTCTATGCTTGATCCATGTGAGTGATCAATGTGATGTCTTTCCATTGGTTAAATGTGTCTTTGTTATCCCCTTGAGAGGTAAGATTCATTTTTGAGTCTTTTATTAATTTATTTTAATTGATTACTCTAGCCATGTATTTAATGGGAATGTTTTAATTAATTAGGTCTAGAAGTAATTAATGTAATTCTTGATCAATTATTGATGATTAATAATGCGTGATTTATGAAGTTTTATTGATTTTATCAAATTTATTGAATTATGTTAATAATCAAGAATTAAATTAACACGATTAGGAATTTATCTTGAATTAGAGAAAATAGGACCTTAGATTCTATTAGCCCATTTTTAGGTGATTACATTTGCCCCTTTTTGAATTGCTTTGCGAACAACACAGGGATTCAAAGAAAACTGATTTAGCGCATGATTCAATAGAACTGATAGATTCAAGGAGATTTTAGAGAGCAGCGAGAACCACTCTAAACTCAAGTGATTTAGAGAGTAGTGAGGACCACTCTAAAAGATTTAGAGAGCAGTGAAAAGAACTACTCTAAATTTTGAGAATTCTTAACTTGATCGAAAAAAATCATACATGATTTGAAACATCAATTATGAACTTGATTGAATAAGAATTGACAATACCAATTCTGAGATTGACTAAATGAAAATCAATAAGATTTAGCAGAAATATCCAGTTAAATTTGATTTATAGGAACTAAACATGAAGACAAATAACCAATTTGATTAAAAGTGATGGAATTGATCAATGATGAAAAGATTAACATCAACTTGATTGAAGATACCTGTCATGCCCTTGGTGTTTGAAAATATTGATTGGAAATTTTTACATTTTGGTATGATTATGCCCCCTCAAGACCAAAATCATAATAGAATTTAGATAAAATCAATATTTTCAAGTATTTATGAGATATGTGATTGATTAAAATGGATTTGGATCAAGTACAAATCATTTAGAATGTGTCAAAATTTGATTAGGATTTATTTGTGTTAAAGAAGCATTGTTTGACCAAGTTTGACTAAGAAAATATGAGGGTTGACCATTTTTTACTTATGTTTGACCAATATCCTAGTTTGTAAACTTGATGCATGAGTGATAAATTCACTTTGTACAACTTTTGATAAGCTTTTTATGCATTATTTATGCTCTGTGCAGCTTTCATAACTTGCATTTGACTGAACTTTGACTTTTGTTGACTGTGTATCTGATTGATAATCATCACTTAATGTATTTCCCATATTAGTGTTGTCATTTCTGCTCATTTTGCCCCTATTTGACTACAATTTGACCAAAGTTGACTTTCTTTTTGAAGGTTGACTTTGCTTTGTAACTTCATTTTTACTATATTTAAGTGATATAGATCACCTATTTTGAGTTTGGTCCCGATATGAAGCTTTTGTGACATCTTGTCATTAAAGTGCCCTAGGCCACCAGGGTCCTAGGAGGCTTAAATAGGTCCCAAAGGGTCATTTTACTATTCAATTTCATTTTTACCCTTAGCAATTTCTAAGCTCTGGTTGGTGAAATGGTGTTCCCTACTGAGCGACATCAATTTGAGCTTTTCCGATGACATGACCAACTGGTGCATTACGTGGCACCAGTGAGTAGTCGATAACACCTCCATTCAAATTTTGAAATTTAATTTTTCTTGTATTTCATGCATTTTATAGCTATTTTAGTCTAGGATAGTATTCTGCAAGAAGGATCGCACCAGGTCAATCCTGTGTCGCATCCAGTTTTGTCCAAATTCTAGATCGCATCATGCATTTCCCATGTCGCACCCTGTTGGGTCATGTGTAGTGATTTTGGTCTCTTTTTTAAGTCAATTTTCTAGATTATCGCATCTAGTTATAACAGGGTCACATCCAGGTTTTGGATCACATTTTGTGTATCCTGAGTCACATACTATTGTTGGAGATTTGCCAGCAAGCCAGTGTTGATTGTATGTTTGTCATTGATAAAAACATATGGTAAGAAGCATGCATGGAATCCTTATGTAGTGAGCCTTGAGCATATGTTGCAAGGATATGTTATCAGCATGATATCATAGGTGCAAAGGTTAATATTGAGTATAGACAGTTGTGTAGCAGTTTGTGTCAATAGTATTCTTGAATGAGTAACAGGCAATTTTTTGTATGTGATTGTTAGTACATTTATCATGGAGCCTTGCACATTTTAATTTATGTTGGAGACATGTGTGTGATGTTATGTTCATGGACATGGAGTTAGATGTGCATTAGAAGTGAAGTTATGAAGTCATTATTTGCCAATTGCAGTTTCTTGAGTTTACCTAGTGGAGTCAACAGAGATTATATTGGTTTAGTAGTTGCCCCTATCATTTTGGCATGTGTGGTTCATCTAGTGTTTGTTTATGAGTTGAGAAGGTTTGGTTAAGAGCACATGACATGTTTCAACCTAAGAGTAAAGTTGTAGTTGATTTGGTGGAGCCCGACAGTGTGAAGCATGGAGTCTACTCATATCGAGTTGGACAGGTCCCAGTTTGTGTTGTGTGCTTAGTATACCCAACTGAGATATTATTGGAGAGTTATATTGTTTCTCTATTATGATTTCAAGGAAATTATAACATTCCAACTTCATTATATCATTTCAAAAAAGATACTTATAGTTGGTCATTTGTGATCGCTAGAAGTATGGCACAGAGTTGAAAGATAAGAGCAGAGTAGAAGGTGTGAAGTATTGAGCCATCAAGAGAAGGTCTATGTGACAAAGAAGAAAGTGTATGCTATTGATTGGAACTGATCAAGATAGCAAGTCTACCTCATAGTTCACCAAGATCCAGATATAGTGTGTATCTATTAATCAAAAGGTTTCAACCTTCACCCCTTTGAGCAGTGAGCTCTCGGATAGTGCATCCTCACCCCTAACAGGGTTAATTATAAAAGACTCCTAATAGGGTTCAACCTTTGACCAGGTCACTATACTTAATGCATTGTAAAGATCAACTCCTAATAGGGTTGGAAGATCTTCTAATAGGGATCATAATACTCTAGTGCAGTTTATAGTGGGTGCTAATTCCCCCCAAGGTTTTTACCTATTTGGGTTTCCATGTAACCAAAATATTGGTGTTGTGTTCAAGTGTCATCTTTATGTGTTTGTGCTTAAATGTTAATCTATACTTAATTGGATAAAGAATTGAAACTATTAGATAACTAATTCACCCCCCCCCCCCTCTCAATTATCTCTTGGGACCATTCCTAACAATTGGTATCAGAGTCAAGTGTCTCTGAGAGAAATTTTAGCAACTTGAAGTTTTTGATTAAGGAAAATAGGTTTTAATGGGGCCTTGAAACCCTTATAGCATAAAATTTTAATATAGATAAAGTGTTAAAAGTATACAACAACAAGATAGCCATAGCAAAAACAACAGTCCCCTAGTAGACAACAAGAAAAAACTAGAAAATAGAACCAGGGACAGAAACAAAAAACCAGGACAAGCCCAAATCCAGGAGAAGAAACTCAGGAAAATTATCTGAGAATCTTCACCACATGAATTTTAATAGCTTGAGGTTTATTAGAAGGAATTCTTTAGAAAATAAAGTCCTAAGTTTTATGGAGAGAACTATCTTGATTGGAAGAACAAAATGATGACACATTTGCAGTGCATTGCCTTAGAAGTTTTTGAAGTAGTTGTCAAAGAAGTTCAGATTCCCTCTCTAGTAGACCTAGCAAAATAAGATGCTACTGCAAAGCAAAAGGAACTATTCCATCATAATGCAATTGCCAAAGAAGCCCTTGTCAGTGCACTTTCAGATAGTGAATTCTCAGAGATCAAGAAGATTGACAAAGCCTACAAGGTATGGAAGTATCAAGAAGACATGTTTGAAGGAGATACACAAGCCAATAATGCATGTAGAAAGACATGGAAGAAAAGATACAATTCATTAGAGATACTACCTGAAAAGAACATCAGAGCTTACAATTAGAGGATCAATGAAGTAGTTGCTAGAATCAGAAATAATGGTGGAGAGATCTCAGAAGAAGACATAATGGACAAGTTGATGACCACTCTTACGGTAGAGTATGAAAACAAGATTAACATCCTAGATGAGACTATGTAGCTTTCAAACAATTTCAAGAGAGAGACCTTAATCAGTGAAATTTCATCTTTTGAGATATCAAGACTAAAGACAGAGCCTCGAAGTGAGACAGTCTTCAAAGCATCAATCCATGGTAAGAAATCCTTAAACACTTCTAGTAATTTTGATGATGAAGATGAAGATGAAGATAAAGAAATAGATGATATCATTGCTATGATATCATTGAAGACATGGAGAAAATGTTTGATGAGATGGACCTTGAAGATGAGAAGAAAGCACAAGAGCTAGCATTGATTTCACAAGAAAACATCGGGATAGACTGGATTATAGACAATGGATGTTCACATCATATGACAGGAGACAAAGACAAATTTGTTCATCTGGAAAAATACAAAGGCAGCATGGTTATATTTGGAGATAACACTCCTAAAACTATCATCGCTAGAGAATCTATCACATTGGATGGAAAGAACAACACTGATGAAGTTCTTTATGTAGATGGTTTGCAGCATAACCTACTTAGTGTTTGACAGTTACTTGATAAAGGATATCAATTGGAATTCAAAGAAAACAAATGCATCATTAACAACAAGGATGGTGTAATGATTGCATCAGGTTCAAAGACTAAAGGTAATGTGTTTAAGCTTAATTCAAAAGCAAGTTGTTTTATTGCTAAAGTAGATGATAGTTGGTTATGGCACAAAAGACTGTCATATCAATTTTAATTATAAAGATAAGCAATGTAAAGGTAGTTAGAGACCTACCTAGCATAGCAAAGCCACTTGATACTATATGCAGGAAATGTGTGATGGGAAAGCATGTGAAGAACTCATTCAAAAGAAAACATAATTCGACAAAAAACAAGTTGGATCTAGTTCATACAGACCTATGTGGACCAACTCAAACAAGATCATACTATGGTGAAAGGTACTTTATGTTGTTTGTAGATGATTATTCTAGAATGATGTGGGTCGCATTCTTGAAAGATAAATCAGAAGCATTTGAGAAGTTCAAAATATTCAAAGCTAAGATTGAGAATGAATCTAGATTAAAGATAAAGTGTCTAAGATCGGATAGAGGAGGAGAGTTCACCTCTAATAGATTTTATGAGTACTTCAAAGAACATGGGATAAAGAGATAGTTGAGTGCACCTAGAACCCCTTAGAAGAATGGTATTGCAGAAAGAAGGAATAGGATCATCCTTGACATAGTGTGCACCATCATGATTGAAGGAAAAGTTGTACACACCTATTGGAGAGATGCAATCAACATAACAATCTATACTATCAATAGAATAAAATTGAGACCAGGCAAGGACAATACACCTTAAGAGTTATGGTTTAGTAATGTTCCCACAGTGAAATACTTCAAAATCTTTGGAAGCAAGTGCTACATCATGAGAGATGAAGAAATTGGCAAGTTTGATGCAAGAAGTGATGAAGGCATTTTTCTTGGTTACTCTACTAAAAGAAAAGCTTATAGATATTTCAATTTGAGATTGAAGAAGATCATTGAAAGTTCTCATGTAAAGATTGATGAAAATTTTATGGTTCAAGAAAGATATCATGATTATGCACCTATGATTGAAGGTGAACCTAGCCCTACCACTAGTGAGACAATTGTTGAAGAAATGTTTGACAGCATTGATGTAATATTCAATGACCCTGAAACAAGTGAAGAAGAATCTCAGAAGGCAGATGAGATAGTATCACCTAAAGTTCCAAAATTTACATCTAGATATCATTCAAAGGGAGACATCATTGGAGATTAGAGCAGAAAAGTCATGACGAGATCAAAAGCATATAATTCAAAAAGGAAATGAAGAGGTATGTTTACTATCTCAGATTGAACCCTTAAGTGTTGAAGATGCTTATAATGATTCAGATTGGCATGATGCAATGAAAGAAGAGTTAGATCAAATTATTAAGAATGATACTTGGGAATCGGTCCCAAGACCTAGTGATAAGAATGAGATTTGAACCAACTGGATATTCAGAAACAACATGAATGAATATGGTACAGTAGTGAGGAATAAAGAAAGATTAGTATGTAAGTGATATATGTAAAGAGAAGGTATTGATTATTCAGACACATTTGCCCCTATGAACAGATTAGAAGCCATAAAGTTGTTTCTAGCCTATGCAAAATTCAAAAACTTTAAAGTATATCAAATGGATGTTAAATCAGCATTTTTGAATGGAGAGTTAAAGGAAGAATTCTACATTAAGTAGCCAAAAGAATTCACTTTATCAAATAGACCTGATATGGTATGCAGATTGAAGAAAGACCTCTATGGACTCAAGCAAGCCCCTAGAACTTTGTATGAGAGACTTGATGGATACTTGACAAAGATTGGATTCAAGAAAGGAGTAGCAGATTGTAACCTATTCATAAGAGAGACACCTGAAGGATTACTACTTTGTGCTATATTTGTTGATGAAATTATCTTTGGAGGTAATGACAAGCTTAGTGTAGAATTTTCTAAGGAGATGTAGAGAGAGTTTGAGATGAGCATGATTGGACCTATCAAATACTTTTTGGGATTGAATGTGTGGCAGACAGAGAAAGGTATTTTCATTAATCATTCTAAGGATGTGAAAGAGATATTGAAGAAGTTCAAGATGGATGATTTCAAGCTAGTAAGTACACCTATGATAACTGGATGCAAGCTTACAAAAGAAGATGATTCCCCAGCAATAGATATAACATTGTACAAGTCTATGATTGATAAACTCGTATACCTTACTCAATCTAGACCTAATATTTCTAATGCAGATGGCATAGTTGGAAGATTTTTAGTAGAACCTAAACAAAGTCACCTTATGGCAGTAAAGAGGATATTCAAATATTTGGATGGAGCTATAGACTATGGTTTATGGTAGCCTAATTCAGAAAATGTAGAGCTTCATGTATATACAGATGCAGATTGGGTAGGATGCATTGATGATAGAAAGAGTACATTAGGAGGAGGAGTATTCCTTGGTGATAGACTAATTACTTGGACAAGAAAGAAGAAAAATTATATCTCTTAGTCAATAGCAGAAGTAGAGCATCTTGCAGCAGCATTGAATTATTCTACAATTGTTTGGATCAAGTAGATGATAAAAGATTTTGGAATTCAGATTGACTATCCTATTATTATTTACTGTGGTAATACTAGCACTATAAATATGTCAAAGAACCTTGTGATGCATGAAAAGAAAAAACACATTGAGATAAAGTATCATTTCCTAAGAGAGAAAGTGGTAGAGAAATAAGTCAAGTTGGATTATGAGAGTACAAAGGAGGAACTAGCAGATATATTCACAAAGCCTTTGTCAAAAGATACTTTTGAGTATCTCAGGGAGAAGCTGGGAGTAATTCCCTTCCCTGAATCTAATTAGAGAATATGGTGAGAGCATCAGTCCTCAGTGACTGATGGATGGTTGACTACTCTACTTCAATAGTAGTACCGGTGCTTAATTGTTTGGCACCCTTTGCCATTGATGTCAAAGGGGGAGTATATAGTCATGAAAAATAGAATTAAGGGGGAGTAAAAATAGGATTAAAGAGGGAGTGTATAAGAGAGAAAAACAAATAAAAAGGAGAAGTGTACGATCATGAAAGTAGTTCAGTTGAGGAAATGGAGAATGTTGAAGAATATTGCAGTAGATGGAGGATTCATCCCTGGGGGAGTTTTGATGAGGAAATGTAGAATGTTATAAAAGATTGATCATTTGGATTGGTGGTGTTTTTCATTCCATATGTTTCCATCAATGTCACAGGAGGAGATTGTTGGAGATTTTCTAGCAAGCCAGTGTTGATTGTATGTTTGTCATTGATGACAACATATGGTAAGTAGCATGCATGGAAGCCTTATGTAGTGAGCCTTGAGCATATGTTTCATGGATATACTATCAGCATGATATCATGACACAAAGGTTAATATTGAGTACAGACAGTTGTGTAGCAGTTTGTATCAGTAGTGTTCCTTGCAGAGTAACAGGTAGTGTTTTGTATGTGATTGTCAGTATAGTTATCATGGAGCCTTACGCATTTGGATTTATGTTGGAGACATGTGTGTGATGTTATGTACATGGACAAAGAGTTAGACATGCAGTAGAAGTGAAGTTATGAAGTCACTATTTGCTAGTTGTAGTTTCTTGAGTTTACCTAGTGGAGCCGACAGAGATTATATTGGTTTAGTAGTTGCACCTACCATTTTGGTATGCATAGTTAATCCAATGTTTTTTTATGAGTTGATAAGGTTTTTTTAAGAGTGCATGATGTGTTTCAGCCTAAGAGTAAAGTTATGGTTGATTTGGTGGAGCTGACAATGTGAAGTGTGTCGTCTACTCATATAGAGTTGGATAGGTCCCAGTTTGTGTTGTATGCTTAGTATAGCCAACTAAGATATTATTAGAGAGTTATATTGTTTCTATATTATTATTTCAAGCAAGTTCTAACATGCTGACTTGATTATATCATTTAGAAAAATATACTTATAGTCAGTTATTTGTGATCACTAGAAGTATGGCACAAAGTTGAAAGATAAGAGCAGAGCATAAGGTGCAAAGTATTGAGTCATCAAGAGAAGGTCTATGTGACAAAGAAGAAATTGTATGCTATTCATTGGAACTGATCAAGATAGTAGGTCTACTTCATAGTTCACCAAGATCTAGATATAGTGTGTATCTATTGATCAGAAGGTTACAGCCTTCACCCCTTTAAGCAATGAGCTCTTGGACAGTGTGTCCTCACCCCTAACAGGGTTAATTATAAAAGACTCCTAATAGGGTCTGACCTTTGACCAAGTGACTATACTTAATGCATTATAAAGATCAACTCCTAACAGGGTTGTAAGATCTTCTAACAAGGATCATAATACTCTATTGCAGTTTATAGTGGGTGCTAATTCCCACCGGGGTTTTTACCTATTTGGGTTTCCCCGTAGCAAAAATATTGGTGTTGTGTTCAAGTGTTATCTTTATGTGTTTGTGCTTAAATTTAATCTATACTTAATTGGATAAAGAATTGAAACTTTTAGATAATTGGTTCACCCCCCCCCCCCCCCCTCTCAGTTATCTCTTGGAACTATTCTTAACAACCGTATTCAAAGTGTTGTATTTGGTTAGGGCATTACATCTGGGAACTAGGATCACATTTGATTTTCTTTGTAATTTTGGTCAAATTAACTTGTCTTCTTGATCTGTTTAAGTCTTTTTACTTTAACTTTTCTAGTCTAATGCAGACATAGTGCCCTTTTTTCCTTGTTTGCAATCCCAGTTTAGTGTAGTTTCTTTTTTATCACCAAGATTGACTCAAGTCCTGGAGCTTCATGAGCACCTCACTCCCGTTGAGTAGTAAGTGATTGCACAATGCGATTTATGGAGTCTAGGTGATTTACTCAACATTCAGGTGAATTAAGGGTTGTTGACTACTCTTGCCAAGAGATGACATTCTAAGCACAACACCTTCCACCTACCCACTGGTGAGATGACTATGACACTGGAGGATGTCTGGCATAATTTTCATATTCCAGTGATGGGAGTATGTGTATAGTCTTAGGCAAGAGCTCTTGTTGTGATGGTGGATGCCTGACATCTATTTCATGATGACACTATTGCTCGATGATACTTATCTTGGGATGACATGGTAGTTCATTATGATTGACTACTAGTTTACCTTGCAAGTTTGATTAGTGGCTTGATGATGCCTGATCATGGGCATCATGGATTCATGTGTTAGAAAGTAAAGTCCACCAAGATAACTAAGAGGGGGGGGTGAATTAGTTATCAGATAATCATAACCTTTAACATCTTCAATACATTTATCCATGTAAGCAATGCAATTACTAACCATACAAAGATATTCATACACAATGACACAATAACACAAGATATGTTGACTAGGGAACCTCTTGATCAAAGAGTAAACCCCAGTGGGAATGATGCCCACAAAAGATGCACTAATATGAATATTCCTTGTGAAAGGATGGACTCTATTAGGAGTCTTATGAAATACATTCAATACATATAAATCCTTGTTAGGAGATTTTGAATCCCTATTAAAAGATTCTAACCCTGTTAAGAGTTATGGAAGACAGAAGGACCCACTGCCCAAACAGCTTCAGGGTAAGATCATTGAACACACTGTCCAAATAACCTTAATATTATTCAATAAAATAATATGAAATAAGTTACCTCCTTGCTATTCCAAACCGCACTCACTGCTACACCAGATCTCAATTCCAGATCTCTGTACTTCGCATGTCTTCCTTCACAATCTCTTAGGCTCTTTTCTTCACTTCATGCTTACATTCGCATGCAACCATATCATGCTCACACTTCTTTCACATTACAACTAAATACAATAAGGAAAAACATTCCTTCCTTTATACTATACTCAAATAATTACAAATGATTTGGCACACAATTACAAAATAAAAGATTCCACACACTACATCAAAATTACACAAAACTGTCAGCTTCCAAATGCAATATCTCTTCACTCGTGTGACCTCAATGTTTGCACTATGAACCACATCACCATCAATATGTCTCAAACTTCCCTTTAACTGAAAAAAACTAGATTTCATCTTGATTAGGAGATATCATCCGATTTCCACAAACCGCTACTCAGGAACACTGCCTGAATACTGCTTCCACCAAAATGCTCATAACTTTCATGAATCAATGAATTATTGTTTTTTCTCTTAACCATGGACATATAACATATCAAAGAGCATAACCTCAACATCACATAGCTCCAACTACAATATCTCATGTGCACTAATCAAAACACTGTCTGCTTCTCTGCTAGTCTCCAGAAGATCATTGTGTTGACATCAATGACAATCATAGTCATGAATGCAACAACAACTGCTACAGAATGACAGCCAACATCCAGCATTCATTCCTAACAATCTCCCCCATTGGCATTGATGGAAACATAGATGAAAAACATTCAATGTTCCAAAAATCCAATACTGCAACACTGTTGCACTGATGCTCTAAAAATTCTTCAAGTCTTCTTCATCAATCAAATCTTGCTTCATTTTCCTATTTAGTTCTCTCCATCAGATGGTACAAAGGGTTTTTCATGTACACTTCTCCCCCATTGACATCAATGATAGAAATTTCATCACTTTGTCAACAACAACTCAATGTCAAAAGACACTATTCAGAAAATACATTCACAAGAGTCCTCATGACTCAGCTCAGATACACATACTCCCCCATAGAGGAAGTACCAACATCCAATCCAAAAAAAGATAGGGCTCATATACCACTGGACGGATGCAACCAACTACATCATTACTCAAAAGTAGGCTGGGGCATAACCCCAAGCATACCTCTCAGATACTCAAATGTATCATTAGGAAAAGGCTTTGTAAATATGTCTTCTATCTATTCCTTTGTGCTTATGTACTTCAATCTGACTTCTTTCTCAGCAACTTTCTCTCTTACAACATGATACTTAATCTCTATATGCTTAGTCTTAGGATGAAATACAAGATTCTTAGACATACTAACTATGTCAATGTTGTCACAATGTATGACAACAGGCTCAACAAACTTAATTCCAATATCCTTTAGCATCTACATCATCCAAATTATTTGGTTACAATTGTTTGCTGCTGCTACATATTCTTCTTCTGTTGTACTCTATGAAATACAATTTTGCTTCTTGCTCAACCAGGAAACCAATCTTCCTCCAAGAAAAAAGGCTCCACCACTGGTGCTTTTCTTATCATCAACACTACCTCGCCAATTAGCATTTGTATATGCACATAGGGTAAAATCATCAAATTTTTCATACCACAATCCATAATCCATTGTGCCTCTTAAATATCTCAATAGCCTCTTTACTGTTGCATCATCTGACTCTCTAGGTTCAGCTTGAAATCTTGCTACCATTCCAACTTAATGTGCTATATCAAGTCTTGTATGTGTTAAGTACTGCAATCCTCCAATCATGGATCTTTATTTCTTTTGCTCAACTATCGGTGTTTCATCTTTGCTAGATAGTTTATGTCCTGTAACCATAGGTGTTCCAATTGGTTTACAGTTCTCCATTCCAAATCTTTTCAGAAAATCATTCAAGTACTTTTTCTGGCTAAAAAAGATACCATCATTGTTCTGTGTTATCTGTAATCCCAAAAAGTATTTCATCTCACCAATCATGCTCATTTCAAATTCAACTTTCATTTCATCAGCAAATTTGTCACTAGCTTCATCTTCTCCTCCAAAAATAATGTCATCAACAAAAATAACTATAACTAACAAACCCTTTTCAATTTCTTTTGTGTATAGATTACTATCTATTGTTCCTTTAGCAAATCCTAATTTCAACAAATACTTATCCAATCTAGCATACCAAGTTCTAGGTTCTTGCTTTAGTCCATATAATGCTTTCTTTAGTTTACATACCATGTCTCCTTCTTGAGTCAAAGGAAAACCTTCAGGCTACTCAATGTAGACTTCTTCTTCTAATTCACCATTCATAAATGCGGACTTCACATCCATCTAATACACTTTGAATTTCTTAAAAGCTGCATAAGCTAAAAACATTCTTACTACTTCAATTCTTGCCACAGGTGCAAAAGTTTCTTCATAGTCAATTCCTTCTTGCTGCGAGTATCCCTTACATACTAATCTTGCTTTGTTTCTTACTACTTCTCCTTGTTCATTCATCTTGTTTCTGAATACCCATTTAGGTCCAATCACATTCTTGTCTTTAGGTCTAGGGACCAATTCCCATGTCTTTTTCTTTTCAATTTGATCTAGTTCTTCTCTCATAGCATTAATCTAATGTTCATCTTCACAAGCTTCATTAGTAGATTTAGGTTCAATTTGAGAAATCAAACATAAATGTACCTTATTTCTAGTCATAACTCCTCTCTCCAAACTTCCAATGACCTATTCAATAGGATGATGTCTAGATAGATACATGTTCGGTGTCATAGTCATAGATTTTGCTTCAACTATAGATTCTTCTCTAGATTCTTCTCTGGTTTCTTCTCTAGTTTTTTTTGTAGTATGATTCTCATTCAACAATTCACCGTCAGTCTCATAGAATAGTTCAGTAGTTTCAATATTAGGCTAAGGATTAGCTTCTTCATCAGATTCATAATCAAGCATTCTTTCCTAAATTTTAAACTTCTCATCAACTTTAACATTTTCACCCTCCACAATAGTTTTAGTTCTCTTATTGTAACATCTATATGCTTTTCTCTTCAAATAATATCCAAGATAAATTCCTTCATCACTTTTAGGATCAAACTTTCCAATATCATCATCTCTCTTTATATAACATTTTCTTCCAAAAATTCTAAAATACTTAACTGAGGGTGCATGTCCAAACCATAATTCATAAGGTGTCTTATCTGTGTCTGCTCTAATTTGTACTCTGTTCATTGTATATACTATTGTATTCACTACTTCTCTCCAAAATGTCTTCACCAAGTCATTCTCAAACAACATAGCTCTTGTTGCTTCAGTTACTAACCTATTTCTTCTTTCTGCAATACCATTTCATTCAGGTGTTCTAGGGGCTGAAAACTATATCTTAATACCATTCACTTCACAAAAGGTGTTAAACTCTCTAGAAGTAAATTCTCCACCTCTATCAGATCTCAAACATTTAATCTTCATTCTAGATTCATTCTCAACTTTATTCTTAATGATCTTAAACTTATCAAATGCTTCGGATTTTTCTTTCAAAAATGCAATCCACATCATTCTTTTAAAATCATCAACAAGAATCATAAAATACCTTTCTCCATAGAATCCTCTAGTCCTAGTAGGACCACTCAAGTCTGTATGAACAATCTCCAACTTCTCTGCCGATGTGAACTTCTTACTAGGAAATGAACTTCTCTTCTACTTAGCCATCACACATTCTTTGCAAATCATGTTAGTAGGCTTCATAATTTTAGGAAAATCCCTTACTGCAAGTGTAGTACTCACTTTCACAATTTTATCAATCTATGCCATAACCAACTGTCATCAATCTTAGTAATCAAGCATGTCATCTCAGTAGGATTCAACTGAAATACATTACCTCTGGTTCTAGATCTAGTTCCAATCAAATTTCCATCTTTACCCTTTATCACACAAGTTTTCTCAGTAAACCAAACTTGATATCCCTTATCCACTAACTGTCCAACACTCAAAAGATTATGTTTCAATCCATCAACAAAGTAAATATCATCAGTATTAGTCTTTCCATCAAGAGTAATAGATCCTATACCTTTAATCAAACAAGGTGCATTGTTACCAACTCTAACAACTCCTCCATCATAATTGTTAAACTTTATGAACTTCTTCATATCACCAGTCATATGATGTGAACAACCACTATCTATAATCCAATCATCTTTCTTTTCAACTTGGGAAACTAAGGCTTTTTCTTCTTTAAATCAGTTTCAGGATTCTCTTCTTTAATTGCTACAAATCCTATTTCATCATTATTCTCAGTATCACTTTCACTCAGAGTTCTTTCTATACTAGCTTCAAGATCTTCATCATTAGCATAATAAAATTCTTTAGATCTTTTAGGCTTGAAATTATTTTTTTACTTCTTAACTCTCTTAGGACATTTAGATGCAAAATGACCATATTCTTGACAAGTCCAACATTTAAAAATTTTCTTACCATCTGGTTCTCTTTTCACAAGCAATGCAATACCTTCTTCAATCTTCTTATCTTCTTCATTTCTAAATCTGCTACTACTGGCATAATCTCCACTCACACTGGTACTTCTTGACAAAGTAGGATGAATACTAAGAGCATTGAATGTTATCTCCATTCTAGGTAAGTCTCCTAATAACCTCAGGTTCATCTCTGCTACTTCCAATCTTCCAAGAAGAGTCTCTCTTGTAAAGTTTGTAGTACAAGGTATAGCTTGTTCAATCATCTATGTTGTCTACTTAAATACAAGAGTCAATGTCCTCAGAATTTTCCATATCACCTCATTCTCTATCTTTGATTCTCCACAAGATTTTATCCCTACAACAATTTCTAACATTCTACAAATATAGCTTCTAACAGATTCATCTTCCATCATTCTAATATCTTCAAATGCACATATCCAATTATGTAATCTAGCTCTTTTTGCATGTTCATCACCTTCAAAAGTAGAGTGTAAAGTTTTCCAAATTTCATTAAATTTCTTAAAACATTTTACCTAACTGTATTCATTTTCTAAAAGTGCTGTCAAAAGTGCATCTCTTGCAAGTATGTTACACATGAATAGATCTACCTCATCTTTAGAACTTATTTCAAGACTGTCTTCTTCAATTATAGTCCTATCATTCTTTGTAATCAACCAATAGCCTAGTCCTAAACACAATAGATGTGTCTTCATCTTTTCCTTCCAGCTGTCAAAATTTACTCCATCAAACTTAGGGCTTTCTTTCTTGAAATTCACCATGGATCTCCTTAAGCTGTTAAACTTTCCTTTCAAGGACCTGCCACTCTAATACCAATTGTTAGAAAGTAAATTCCACCAAGATAACTGAGAGGGGGGGGGTGAATCAGTTATCAGATAATTATAACCTTTAACATCTTCAATAGCATTTAACCATGTAAGCAATGCAATTACTAACCATACAAAGATATTCATACACAATGACACAATAACACAAGATATGTTGACTAGGGAACCTCTTGATCAAAGAGTAAACCCCAGTGGGAATGATGCCCACAAAAGATGCACTAATATGAATATTCCTTGTGAAAGGATGGACTCTATTAGGAGTCTTATGAAATACATTCAGTATATATAAATCCCTATTAGGAGATTTTGAATCCCTGTTAAAAGATTCTAACCCTGTTAAGAGTTATGGAAGACAGAAGGACCCACTGCCCAAACAGCTTCAAGGTAAGATCACTAAACACACTATCCAAATAACCTTAATATTATTTAGTAGAATAATATGAAATAAATTACCTCCTCATTGTGCCAAACCACACTCACTGCTACACCAGATCTCAATCCCAGATCTCTGTACTTCGCATGTCTTCCTTCACAATCTCACTTTCACAACTCTTAGGCTCTTTTCTTCACTTCATGCTTACATTCGCATAAAAAAATACCATGCTCACACTTCTTTCACATTAAAACTACATAAAATAAGGAAAAACATTCCTTCTTTTATACCACACTCAAATAATTACAAATGAGTCGGCACACAATTACAAAATAAAAGATTCCACACACTACATCAAAATTACACAAAACTGTCAACTTCCAAATGCAATATCTCTTCACTCATGTGACCTCAAAGTTTGTGCTATGAACCACATCACCATCAATGTGTCTCAAACTTCCCTTTAACTGTGAAAAACTAGATTCCATTCTAATTAGGAGATATCATTCGATTTCCACAAACCGCTACTCAGGAACACTGCCTAAATACTGCTTCCACCAAAATGCTCATAACTTTCATGAATCAATGAATTACTATCTGTACTCTTAACCATAGACATATAACATATCAAAGAGTATAACCTAAACATTGCATAGCTCCAACTACAATATCCCACGTGCGCTAATCAAAACACTGTCTGCTTCTCTGCTAGTCTCCAGAAGATCACTATGTTGACATCAATGACAATCATGGTCATGAATGCAACAAAAACTGCTACAGAATGATTGCCAACATCCAGCATTCATTTCCAACATCATGTGTAGTTAGTCATGAATTATTAAGGAGATGATTTGGCTACCTTTCTATTTTTCTTGGGGTGGTTGCATTTTGGACCATCTATACCAAGAGCTTCATGAGATTGTATATCACCACTCTTGTACCATGACAGTTGGCATTTTAGTTCTATAGATCTGGGCCTAGGAGTACATCCTAGTGACATGATGATGTAATACAAATCTTGCTTAGTTCTATCCTAGTTTCTTCTAGGATCACACAAGGCTAAACTTCTATCCTATAGGGCACTGACCTAGTACCCCTACAAGGATTCACAATCTCAATCCTTTTCTATTCAACTTGCAACACCAAAATCTGAATCAAGCTCTCCTCACAACATCACTCCATACCTATCTTCTAGCTCCACCATCCTCAAAATAGGGATTTGATTTTGCATTCACCCAAAAATGGAGAGGAGTTTTACTTGTTGGAAAGTTGGCTATACTAAGGTATATGACTCAATATAGTGTTGTCATTATGGCAACAAAGTTATATAGCAATTTGCAGTTAGTGCACTTAAAGAAGAGATCAAAAATTAGCCGTGTTAAAGACTAAATAGTATTCAGAGTACCAGAGACTCGGAGCATCAACGCATGTGTGTATGATAAAATTATGGTATGCACCCTAGAAGTTAAGTTAGTTATACTATATACTTTCTTAGTCTATGAGTGCATGATCAGATATGCAAGCATGACAAAGTTACAGACAGTTCAAGATGAACAGCTAGTGTATGCCAGAGCATAATAGAGTATGAAGCTGACAATTGGTATTTTGGTTAGCAGTTATAATTTTATGTTGTAAAGGCTATGTGCCTATTGTAATTAGGTTTCTAACATGTATAGATGATTGTTTGCAAGCGTGCTTAAGCCAATTCATTTGGTAGTGTTATTTGTAATAGGTTAAAGAGCTTACCTAGTTGTTTGTCTAGTATGTGCATATAAATATGAGATGTGCCTATTGTAATTGGTATGGAAGTTGATGTAAAGATAAGATAAGTAGAATATAGGTGTGTGAAGAGTATATGAGAAGTATTGGAGCTTTGCAAGAGGTCAAAGCATCAGTGCATCAAAGGAACTAATCAAACATATAGTGTCATCACATAGTTCATCCAACATATATAGTGTATATCTGATATCAGAAGGTTATAGCCTTCATCACTTGAGCAATATGCTCTATGATAGTGATTTCACACCCCTAATAGGGTTATTGTAAAAGAATCTTAATAGGGTCTAACCTCTGACAAGGTCTCTGTACTAAAAGTATTGTAATGAACAACTCCTAACAAGGTTGCAAATCTTCTAACAAGGATCACAAGACACTAGTGTAGTTCTTAGTGGGTCTTAATTCCCACTGGGGTTTTTACCTATTTGGGTTTCCTCATAACCATATTGGTGTTATGTGTTGTGTATGCTTATCTTTTTTATGTTTTAATTATTAAATTTCTTAAGATAAGATTAAGATTAAGTTAAAAAGATTCATTAGTTGAACACTGATTCACCCCCCCTCTCAGTGTTCCCATTCCTAACAATTGGTATCATAGCTATGGTCCTCTAGAGAGAAGTTTAACCACTTGAGGAGATCAATGGGTTCAGAAGTGGAAATGAATCTAAAGGAGAATCTTAAGGCAGCTATTGTAGACTTGGACAAATCTGAAAAAGTAGTTGAGGAACTAAAGCTGAAAGTCAGTAGTTATCTTAACCTCATCAAGAAATTGAAACAAGACCTAAAAGATTGTACTAGCAATGATCTGGGAAAGATGGTCAAGAAGTTGAAAGTAGAGAATTCATCTCTTGAAGAGAAGATTGAAGAATTGGATAAAAAGATAACAAACAATCAAGAAGTCTATGATGAATAGATCAAAGAGAACCTTTAGCTGAATGAAGAATTGAGGCAAGCTAACATGGAAATTTTGGAGCTAAAGAATAGCAAAGGATAGTTGGAATCTGAATTGAAGAATGCTAAGGACTGTAATCACCTAAAAATGGACAAAGACAATTTAATGATAATTCAAAGAAAATCAAGTGAAATCAAAGCAAATCAAGGACATAATTGAATCAATTGAATC
This sequence comes from Chamaecyparis obtusa, assembly GCA_027943335.1. Classification (NCBI taxonomy): domain Eukaryota; kingdom Viridiplantae; phylum Streptophyta; class Pinopsida; order Cupressales; family Cupressaceae; genus Chamaecyparis; species Chamaecyparis obtusa. The sequence continues at coordinate 902,043 of BSBK01000280.1, read as the reverse complement.
ATAATGCACATTTGGCCAATAAAAATTAAAATCAAATCCTAATTCAAGATAAATCAAAATTGAGAGTATTTTAATCAAGTGCAATCAAATCAAAATACAATTAATTCAATTAATTGTATAGTCTTGGATTAAATTAAATTCAACCCATTCAAGGGGTACATGGCTAAAATAAATCAATTAAATCAATTAATAAAAATAAATTACTCTCAACAAACCCAAAAGGGAGGAAAATCAATCAACTAATGAAATTAAAGGAAAGGCATTCACATGGATCAAGCCAAATTGAATCTCATTCACTCAAAGTGAAAAGGAATCTTGACCATTGATCTTGTCTGCTTGTCCCAAGCTTTGAGGACACAAACTTTACTTTGTCTTCAAAGGGTGGAACCAAAGACTTAACCCCAACTCAACCATGATCAAATACAACTACACCCCCTACCATTGGAAAATATATAAAAGGCTAAAATCCTTCATAATTCATCAACCACCTATCTGAGAATTGCATCAAACCTCTTGCAATTTGAGTTTAGAAAAGCATTTTAAGAGCAATTTTAGCATTTATCTTGATAATTGTTAGCTTTAGCATATTGTTTATCTTATCATTCTCATTCTATGACTATCATTAGTGAGAGCTTGTTGAGAGCTTATTTATTAACATTCTAGTTAGAGAGCCATAGGATGCTCAATTAGTCATTGATTTTGTTAAATAGTTGCTCAATTGTGGTTGTATTTAGTTATTATTTCACTTATTGTTGATGATTAACCATAATTCTATGAAGATAATTTTATTAGTATACAAAATGGCACCCACCGTGGGGTAGTAAGCCTCATTTTATCAATTTTATCATTTGGATCATCTTTTGTATGCTTGTATTTGCTATTTTTTGTGGAATTTTTGTAGGAAATAGGTCAAATCATGCCTACAATCAATTCAGTCATGCCTGTAATCAATTGGATGATGCCTATAAGCTCTGTGTCGATGCTTATTTACTAAACATTCGCACCTGGTTGATACTTTCTATTTCTATCTTAAATTCTTTCTTATCGCCTGGAAGAAAAACTTTCACGCCTCTGTGACAAAGTGTTCATTCCTTTGATAGAAACAATCATGCCTACAATCTAAGAAGTGTCACAGATTTGGAATTCATTATCACCTATGTCAAAGCTTTGCTCCGCTATTGATAGAAACAATCACACCTATGATCTTTTAGCTTACACTTTGTATTAATTCATTGTCACTTTGAATTAGTTCATTGTCACGTTGTCAAAAACTATTTACACTTTGCAATAATTTGTTTACACCTGTATAACTTTTGATAATGCTTGAGCCACTGCAAAGTGATGCTTGCTATTATTAAAGTTACGCTTGTAAATAATTTATTCATGCGTATTAGCTGGACAATGTCACTTTCTATCTGTTGTCTGAATTTGCTATTAAATTGATAAATTTCATCATCTAACTCCCTGTTTGTATGTTTTGACTATAAATGAATAGGCATCAAAAGGTTTAGAAGCCAGAACGCAGGTTTAATCAAGAAGAGAAGACACTTGCTAAGAAGATCAAAAGGGAGAACCTAGCACATATCAAGGCTATTCTTGAGTCAACACAAGAGGAGGAAAATTAGGTATATCAGAAATAGCTTGCTGTGATTGAAGCTTACAAAAAGAAATTTGTCTCTCTTAATTGGATCTTTAGTCCTTAATTCAAGTTTTTGTTTGAAAATTTGCAAATAAGGTACTTAAAATTCATTACATAAATCTTTGCTTTGTCAAATTTGGTTTTGGTTTCCCCTCATTGTGATTGTTAGTGTTGACTAACTTGATGGAGGACAAACACACTTGGAAGGAGCTATTGCCAAGGTGAGATGAAAACAATGAAATCACTTAAAAATGCCCCTAACTTCGGTTAGCTACAAAGGAAGAGGTAAGCCTAAACTAGTCAATTTTTCCCTTATCTTGTGGCATTTGGTGCATTTAAAATCTAGTAATTAAGAAGGATCAAAGAATAAAACACATAAATCAAAGCCCCTTGTTTGTGGAAGAGAGTGGAAATACTTGAATCCCTATAGTTAGTGGGTGAAATCAATTGAACCTTGTCAATAGTGTTTGGGAACTAAAGGGAAAGTTATGGATATGCTCTTCACCTTCTTGGTGAACCAAATTCCCAAAAGCTTAACCTTAATTCCATTTTCCTTGCTTTCAAAATGAACATGCTAGAACTTTAGTGGGCTTGCCTCCCAAGTTTTCCTTAACGAGGTGAGTGAGAGGGACAGCCCAAAGTGGGATATGCTCACTTTTGATGCGAGGATCCAACCCACTATAAAATCAAATGCATACATCCTTAATGGGGTGTGTGACAAATGGATTTTAATTTTTCAACCTTCCTCTAGCAGTCCTCACGGATTGCACAAAATCATACCTCAGTGCATGTGGGAAGCCCCTTAACATACTTAGGGGATGAGAGATTAAAGTCTATTTGAATGGAATCCATATTAAAACCTTGATAAAGTAGCAAAGACCACCTTTTAGAACCATGTTTATGAACCAAATCTTGTGCTAAGGTAGGTGCTTGAAGTGTCTTCTTGTGAAAAACCCGTGACAATGTTCTACAAATCAAACATTTTGTGTTTAAGTGGGTAAAAGAGACAAGTGAATGTGCGGTTGTTGTGTTTGAAATACATATACAAGTGAGAGATATCCATTGAAAATCACCTTATATTTTTAAATCTCTTCAATAATAAAATAAACAACTCTCATATCAAGGATCAATTCCAAAATGAACCCTTGTTGGATGTCAGTTTCCATGTGATCCCACACATATAGGGTAGCATTACTCGGCAATAGCACTCTTTTTGTAAATCCAAGACAAGAAGTTGAGTACCAAAGCATTTTCAAAGACCCTAATCAAGAGGAAATCTTTACAAATCTATTTGAACCAAGACTTGAAGAGATGGCGGATAGAAATTTGACCTATCATAATCATAATACCAATCATGCCAACCATGATCCTAAGGAGACACTTGAAGAAAGAGTTGAGAGGGCTGCCCACGACCTAGATTTTCTAGAGGTTATGGATAAATTGATAGATAGGGATAGGGAGAACTTTTTCCTAAATCTAGCCCAAAAGGGAGTAAAGCTTCCTCATGACTTTGACATGGACCAACTTAAGAAAGACTAGCAGCAAGATGACCCTATGAATGCTATGACTAGGTAGATTAAGGCCTTCCAAGAACAAATTGATACCATGAAGAAGGCAGTGGAACCTAAAGCCTTTTCTATTGAAGCTTTGTGTCCTTTCCCTTTCGACAAAAGCTTAGCTATGGTGTCTTTTCCTTTCAATACCATTTTTCCTAAATATGATAAGTACATGGGTAAAATAGACCCATAGGATCATCTAAGAGAATTTTTCACCCTAAGTGTAGAGTTCATGCACAATGATACTTATCTAATGAGACTCTTTCCTAGAAGCTTAGGAGGACCCACAATAGAGTGGTTTTCAAAACTACCCAAAGGAATCAAGACTTTTGAGGAGTTGGCCTCAAAGTTCGTAACCCATTACTCTTACAACATTGAGCATGAGATCATGATGCTCAAGTTATGCGATACCAAGAAAAAAGATGGAGAGTCCTTTTTAGGATTCTTACAAAGGTGGAGGGCCATTTTTGCAAGATATCCACAAACTATTCCTGAGAAAGAGAAGATGGAGATCTTCACCAATAACTTGACTATGGAAATGAACTATCGATTACAACTTCAATGTCCTCCAACATTTGAAAAACTTATTGAAAATGGAGTTAAGATTGAAGATTTTTTGGTCAAAAGAAGTGAGATCAAATTATTTAAAGACAATAATAACAACAGCAATAACAATAATTATGTTCCTAAATATTTCAATAATCAAGGGAGTCACACAACTTGAAGTCCACCCCTTTTATTCTACCCTATGGATCGAATTCTTCAAACAACATTAATCAAGCAAGCAAAGCTCCATATAATTCCAACAACTCTAACAACAACAATTCCAACACTTCCAACAATAAGACTTGGGATAAGTCAAAATCAAACTCCAATTATAAAAAAATTAAATTCACCTACTTAGGTGAACCTTTGGAGAATGTACTAAGAACCTTGTTTGCCAATCAAGTTATCACGTTACCCGATATATCAAGTTATGAACCTCAAGTCAAGCCATATTGGTGGAATGAATCTCATCATTGTGAATACCATCGAAAAAGAGGTCATCCAACCAACGAATGCATGAAATTGAAGCACTTAGTGCAAGATCTAATTGATAATAACACCATCAAAATTGAAGGACCACAAAACAATGGGGACCACATCACCTACAAGAACCCCTTTTTGAATCATGAAAAGGGTGAGTCATCCAATACTAATCAAAATCAAAAGAAGGGTAATGAGAAAGTGAACTTTTCTCATACTTATGATAACACGATAAATACTCTAAGAGAGTAGGATCAAACTATAAATGTTATCATAATAAAAGATAGATCAAGAGAAGTATCATCAAATGTTGTCACTAGGGGGAAAGCATCAAAAATTGTCATACCTAATAATGCTCCAAAAATTGTGGTGTCAAACCAAGCCTCCACATCATCATCAAAACAATACAACTTGGTTGACCAATTGCAAAGAACTCCCACTCAAATCTCTATTCTTGAGCTACTCAAACTATCACCAATCCATAAGGATATCTTGGAAAAAGCCTTGTTGGAAACAAATGTGCCCCTAAATTTGGAGGTAGACAAATTCCAAAACATGGTGGGGCACTTAATTGCACCTCATTTCCTATCATTCTCCGAACAAGATGATATGTCTCTTAATCATCCCCAAAATCTGCCCTTACACATAGAAGTATTGATCCACAAGCATAGGGTGAAAAGAGTCCTTATAGATGGAGGTGCTGGCCTAAATATTTGTACCCTTAGCTTGGTAAAAGCCTTAAGATTTTCTAAGGAGGCTATTGACCCAAAGAAAAAGATAACCATAAAAGCCTACGATGATGAAGAAAGAGCGTCAAGAGGAGTCATAGTCTTGCCCATAAGATTTGGTCCTATGCAAAAAGAGACCATATGCCAAGTATTGGACCTAAAATTGACTTACAATATTCTGTTAGGAAGGCCATGGATACACAAAATGCAAGTTTTTCCTTTAACTTATCATCAATGCTTAAAATTCCCATATCTAGGTCAAGAAATAATGGTAAGTGGAGACCTCAATCCCTTCCAATATTGTAATAACGTCAAGCCTATAAATGACTCATTGGTTCCTCACAATGTTGAAGGGTCTATACCCAATCAAATGGAACAAGGCCAAAGTTCTAAAGACATCCATTTTATAAAAGGAAAAGAAAAGAGGGAAGAAGAAATTGTTGTTAAAGAAACTCCAAAACTCATTAACCAAGCTACATCAACTAAAGGAAAAGAGAAGGTTAATGAGGATGATATTATGGAACAAGAAAAAGAAGACTCTATCCAAACTATCCAAAGGTATACTAAAGAAGCCCATTATCAAAAGATGGACAAAATGATGAAAAACTTTGATAAGCAATGCAAGATTAAACAACAAGGAGTAGGCGAATACTCCTTATCTATGATGGACCTACCCTTATCACCAAAGTCCTTTGGAAAACCTCCAAATCTGCCTCATAGATATAATGATAACTTTGTGAGGGAAAGTACATCATCTACCATGGATGAAGAAGACAATGAAATTTTGAACTAGTTATACAAAGATGAGGAATCAAGTGCCCACATCAAACACATTCAAAATATAACCATTCCTACACATCAATATGGGAAAAGGATTTGCAATCATGAAAAAGATGGGTTATCAAGGTCAAGGACCTTTAGGCACAAGGAATGAAGGGCTAATTGAACCCCTAGAATCAACATGGTGAGATTCCAAGGAGAAGACAGGTTTAGGGTATCTTGAAGAAGGATACACACAAAAACATTATCCCAAATTATATGATCAAATACTACAATTGGAATCTTGTAGTGATGAGGATTCTAATGAATGGGAATGGGAGACTCTATCTAATGAGTCATGTCAGGATAAGGGCATTGATGTTATCCATACTTATACCTCTACCAAAAATAAAGGACTAATGGTGGAATCAACTCCAAATCAAGCACCTAGTTCTAGTCAAGTGATCAAAATGACATGCCAAGCATAGAAATTGAAATAAATCAATGGGTAGGTGATCCATATGTTCCTTCATGGAGACCTACTATGGAAGAATCAAATGCTAGGTTTAATCTGCATGAGTTTTATCCAACAGAAACCATAGTGGAGTCTAGTGAGGAGGATTTTGATCCTTCTTTAGAACATTTAGAGGAAGATGTCTAAGATCTTCAAGATACAATGTATGAACCCTCCAATAATGAGATATACACTTTAAACCCAATTGAGACACACCCAAGTGTTGACCCACTAACTCTCATTCGGCCGGACCTAATCGAATGGAATGCCATTGAACCCGATACCTTGCCAATTTTCTTGAATGACAACACGCTGTCCCAATACCTCAACATGGTTGAACCTTCTTCTACCAAGGACTATCAAGAAGAAATGATCAAAGGGAGCATCCAAACTCTTAATCTAAGAAAAAATGAAAAAAAAAAAAAAAAATAGAAAAGGAAAAGGAAAAGGAAAAGGAAAAGAATCGAGTGTTAAAAACCACTTTGTGGCAACATTAGATCCAAAAGAAAGAAAAAATGAAATAAAGGATGTTTCTAAAGGTGAAAACCCAATTGAAGCACCAATAGAAGGGAGTTTGGATGTTCTACCAGATCACTATGAAGAAAGGTCTCCAATTCTAATCGAGCCAATAGAAAAGATAAACATTGGATCAAAAACAGAGCCAAAGATCATCCACTTAGCATCATCCCTATCAAGTGAAGAAAGAACATAATTCATCAAGTTCTTTAAGGAAAATAAAGTTAACTTCACATGGTCTTATGATGATATGTTAGAATTAGACCCAAATTTGATAATGCACCAACTCAATATAAAGGAAGGAGCCAAACCGGTCAAGCAAAAACTAAGGAAAATGCACCCTCATATAGCCCTACTTGTCAAAGTAGAGTTAGAAAAGCTATTAAAGGTGGGGTTTATAAGAGCCATTGATTATGCATAATGGATCTCCAATATAGTGCCGGTATCAAAAGTGGATAAGTCCATCAGAATCTGCATGAATTTTAGGGACTTAAACTTGGCATGTCCTAAAGATGACTTCCCACTTCCAAGCATTGATGCCATTGTAGACCTAATAGTGGGACACTCCATGTTTTCACTCATGGATGGATTTAGTGGCTATAATCAGATCAAGATAGCACCATAAGATCAAGACAAAACTACCTTTACATGTGCATGGGGCACATTTTGTTGGAATGTCATGCCTTTTGGCTTAAAAAATGCCAGAGCAACCTACCAAAGAGCAATGACTACAAAATTCCATGATATGATGCATAAGTTCATGGAGGATTATGTGGATGACATACTAGCTAAGTCACATTCAAAAAAAGAACATCTTCCCATCTTGGCGAAAATCTTTGAAAGGTTAGAGGAATTCAAAATAAGACTTAACCCAAAGAAATGTGCTTTTGGAGTCCAATCCGACAAACTTCTAGGTTACATTGTGTCAACAAAAGGAATAGAGGTTGACCCCACTAAAGTGAAGGCCATAATGGAAATGGAAGCACCTAAAACTATTACTTAGATGAGGTCTTTACAAGGAAGGATACAATCCATCAAAAGATTCATCTCTCAATTGGCAGAAAAATGCCACAATTTCAGCCAACTCTTGCACAAAGACACAACCTTCAAATGGGATACAAAGTGTGAAGAGGCTTTCAATCTATTAAAGAAATACCTCATGAATCCACCAATATTGATGCCACCTATCAGAGGCAAGCCTTTAATCTTATACATTTCAGCAACAAAGAATTCATTGGGGGCACTTCTAGAGGATGAAAATGGAAAAGAAAAAGCAATCTACTACATTAGTAGAACCTTAGTCAAATATGAGCTGAACTATACCTTCATGGAAAGGGCATGCTTGGCTGTAGTTTTTTCTTCCCAAAAATTATGCCATTATATGCTAGCCCACAAGGTAAGGCTCATTTCCAAAATTGACCCTTTGAAGTATCTACTAAGCAAAACAACATTAAATGGAAGATTAGCAAAGTGGGTGATGATACTAAGTGAATTTGATATAGAATATGTTGACAGAAAAGAAATTAAAGGGAAAGTCATTGTAGACCAATTAGAAGAAGCACCACTTCATGATGATCATCCTATACAAGTTGAATTCCCAGATGCAGATATTGTGAATGTTGAGGCAAAAACATGGCAGCTTTATTTTGATGGTTCCTACACTCACCATGGATCAAGAGTAGGCATACTTCTAATCACACCTCAAGGCTCCACTATCCCTAAGTCATACAAATTACTATTTCCATGTACAAACAATATAGTAGAATATGAAGCCTTCGTTATTGGAATCAAGTTAGCATTAGAGTGGAAAGTAATAGAATTAAAGGTATATGGAGACTCAAAATTAGTCATAAATCAAGTCAATGAAGAATATCAGACAAAAGATGTCAAATTGGTACCTTACAAAACCATGGTGGATAATCTCAAGAATTATTTCATTATCATCACATTTGAACAAGTGTCAAGAGAAAATAACAAAGTAGCAGATGCTATGGCAACTTTGGCCTCACTTTTGCAGATTCCTTATCAAAGTGCTAGATACGAGTTCTTGGTAGAAAAAGCAACTCATCCCATGTATGACCCAACCCATCCTTATACCATTTTCCTACTTGCTACAACTAAATCACCTTGGTATGGGCCAATTTACACCTATTTAAAAGATCAAATCTTTCCTATCAACCAAACTAGAAATCAAAAGAAAAGCTTCATTCGACAAGCCTCCAAATATACTATAATTTCTGAAACATTGTATCGAAAAATTCTTGAAGGAATGTTCTTTAGGTTTTTAGAAGAGGAAGAATCGAACTTAGCCTTACGAGAAATTCATGAAGGAATTTGTGGATCACACTCAAACGGATTATCTTTAGCTAAGAAACTTCTTAGAATAGGATATTTTTGGCCTACCATGGAAAATGATTCTTGTAACTTTGCAAAAACTTGTAAGAAGTGTCAATTTCATAGAAATTTGATATATGTGCTAGCACAAGAACTTCATCCAATGACAACACCTTGGCCATTCTATCAGTGGGGTCTAGATCTAATAAGAATGATTCATCCACCATCTTCAAATGGGCATAAATTCATCATAACGGCCATGGAATACTTTACTAAGTGGGTGGAAGCTGTACCCCTATCAACTTCGACAGGCAAACAAATATCCTTGTTTATCCTAAATCATATATTTTATAGATATGGCATACCTCATGCCATCATAACAAATAACGCAAGGAATTTCAAGAATAAAGACATAATGGAATTATGCACCAAATTTCACATATACATCATTCATCTTCAATCTATTACCCTCAAGGTAATGGACAAGCCAAAGCAACAAACAAAAATATATTGAAAATCTTGAAGAGAACAGTGGATAATTCTAGTAGAGATTGGCATATCAAGATAAACCTAACCTTGTGGGCTTATAGAACAAGCATAAGGATGCCAACAAGGGCTACACCCTTCTCCTTAGTCTTTGGAACAGAAGCAGTTTTACCTTTGGAGGTAGAACTTCCATCCTTGAGGATATCTATGCATGGTTTGATAAATGAAGAAGAATATAGGGTTGCTAGGCTACAAGAACTAGAACTCTTGGATAAAAAATAGAAAGAAGTCTTTGATCACTTTAAAGGTGTACCAGAATAGAATGTCAAGATCTTAAATAAACATGTCAAGCCAAGGACATTCCAAATAGGTGATCTAGTGTTACGAGAAAATCCCAAAAACCAAGCAGAAAGGGAGAAGAAAGGAAAGTGGGAAGCAAATTGGTTAGGACCATTTCTTATTGTTGAAGATTTTGGGACCGGCACATACAAACTATTAGATTGTGATGGGGCAGAGCTACAAGAACCTATAAATAGCATACATCTCAAAAGGTTCTATACATGAGGTAGATGAAAGAGTATAAAGAGTATCAGATGGAGAGCATCATATTTATTGTACATAGTTCAAAAGAGATCTTGAAAATACCAAAAACATTTGAAAACCCTCAAAAGATCAAAATAGTGGAAAATTGAGCATGAAGAAAGCAAAATCATTCAAATATGATCCATGAAAAAAAGAAAAAATTGAAAAATGAAAAATACAAAAAAAGAAGAAAAAGAAGAAAAGTGCCTTGGTGAAAACCTAGCAAATAGGCACCTTGGTAGCAAAAAAAGAGAAAATCTTTAAAAACAAAAAAGAGCTTGATCCATACAATCGGTGAAAACCTAGTAAACAGGCACCATTGAAAGTCCAAGTCAGTTGCATACTTAGAAGGTCACCCTGTAAATATTGCATTCGCCAGCATTTTTATATATTGCATAATAAAACCCCACAGTTGCATTTGCAAGTACCTTAATATTTTGGTCACCTAATCAAAAATTTGTCCTAAGTCCCATAAACAAAATCAATATCAAACTTGGGGCAATCTACTCTCAAGGAGCAAGGATTCATCAACAAGCTTTATTCAATCAGAGAATCAATTCATCACACTCGAAAGAGGAACACTTAATCAAATCTACGTCCCAATCTAATGTGAGCCTAAAATGAAAATTTGATCCAAGAACTTAACTGACCTTACCTTTATCAGGATTAAAAGTATGAAATGGATGGAACTACACTTGAACTATGGATTTGAAAAACATGGAAAAAAAATTTCTAAGTGTTGACTCAATGGATAGAATCATTTCTTTCTAGCAAATCGATGAAAGTTTCAAACTAGACAAGCTATGATGAAAGGATGATATTTTTCTTGATTTCTGAATGACTGTCTTAAAATCAAAGTTTTAAATCATGTATTACTTGTCTAAGGATGTGATCATCAAAGAATCATTGAGGACTTGTACATAGGATAAAATGGAGATTTTTGCTTGTTTATGCAAATGGATACCTTGGCTATTTTGATCTTCAATATAATAATACCAACATCCACTTGCAACATAGAATCCAACAAAATTAGTATTCGCACTCTCATGATTGGCTTCAATCAGTGATAGTTGTACCAAAGAGACTGATGGGAAAGAAAAAAAAGAGGCAAAAAGTATTCATATCATCATAGGTGAACTAGTGATGGTTGTACTCAATACGGGATTCCAAAAATGCTCAATGATGATTATAAGCTCTAAATCTTGAATAATGACAGTTAGTTGCATACATGTTAGATTAAGTGCATTGTATATATTTTTTTTGCCTTTCTTAGCTTAAATTGCAAGGGGAAAAATGAAATGGGGGGGTTCAATTCAAACATCATGATTCTAGATTCAAAACAATGAAAATGAGATTATCTTTTGCATTTATGCATAGCATTAATCATTAATCATTATACATAAATAGATAGAAAATAGAAAAATAATCATTACTCATACATCATTTGCATACATGTAGTTACAAATAGCATTGCATACATTGGAAAATACAAAAACATAGGGTCATCCATATCCATATGATCATAAAAAAAATTTGCATCCATACATTGAAAAATAGAAAACATCTCATAACATCCACACATCAATGCATTCATCTATCTATATCATAAAAATAAGATACATAGCATCCATAGCATAATCAAAAGTAAATGCATCATAAACATCATATAGCTACATATGAAGATAATCTCATAAATCAACTCATCAATGAGAATGAAGGAATAGATCATCATATATCATCAAAAGAATGTTCATCAACAGATCAAGTACATCAAGTATATCAAGATACAATATCATGAAAGTGGTACATCAAAGGTTCCGACCAATCAAATAACATGAAATATGCAACAGAGGACATCAATGCTGAATAAATCTGTCAATAAACAATCACAATCCCACAGCACCAGAACCACCTAGATCTCTATCATCCTATGGAGGAGGAGCCTGAGAAGTACTCACTCTGCTTGGTCTCTAAACAACCACTGCTAATATAAATTTTTGTATCAAGGTAGCAACCTGATCTAAATGCCCAACAACAGTGGACATATCTATCCTCATAGACTGCATATCTCAAGCTAAGGAACCGATAGTGGGAACATCCTGTGAATCCTGTCTATGATCCTATGGCTGCTAAACTGGTGGAGGTATCTATTGTGCCAGAACCTGCTATGCCTAAACCTGCTAAGCATCATCATCCTCCTATGCCAAGGCAACTCTTTGTAGTTGTACCAAAGGATCTAAACCCCCAAGAACCTACCTAGCAGCATCAACATGAGCCTGTCTCTAAGCTCTTTGTTGGTGATGAGCTCTATCCTGTCTAACTACTGCTCTAGGATGAACTACCTAGACTGCATCAGCTTGGCTATCTCTGGCTCTATCTCAACCATGTCCATCCCTCACCTGGCCTCTACTTGCAACAAATGGAGGATCTCTATGTCCTTGATGCCTCCAATGTCTACCACCACCATGCCCATCATCACCACCATGTCAAGCTGGAATAGGCTCCACTGGATCTGTGAAATGAATAAAGCTATTCTAAGACCACCAGTCTCGATACTCATGGGACATCCCTACATTAGCCATACCTATCAACATCTCCCATATGTAGAAAGGCATACCACCAATCTGACTCACTGCAAAATGATAATCAATACAAGGGCCCCATAATGATCTCTTAGCCTGTACTCATGCATATAACACATTGCCTAGAGGCATATCCTGTATCCTACCATACTATCTAGAAACTTGACCAAAACAAAACCACTCAATAATAGTATCAGATCGGTCAATCATCCAACAAGGAGAAAACATATATGGAAACTCGTCATCATCCTCCCACCAGTGCTCGCAATCAAGATATGGATGCCATATAACCTGATCAAGATCATCTATCTAACATCTCCAATAATCCAAATGACCTAAATGATGCTAAATCACCATACCAGTATATAGAAAAGCATATGGAAATCCATGCAGTCGTCTCCTATCAGAAATAAGCCTGGTAATAGGAAGATGCTCCCAAATCAATAACTGAAGAATAATAGCCCCAGTAGATAAAGAAGAACTCCCTCTATACACAACCTCATGGAGATCATGATATAACTGTGCTAGCACACAAGAACCCCAATCAAAATGTTGTGGTTGTGCTAGTAAATCCTCTAGAATCCTACCCCAACCCACAGAAAAACCATGACCTCATCAATCAGGAAGAAGTAGACCACCAATCAATGCACCTAGAACTACAGGCAATGTAGGAAAAGAAGAGAACTTTGGCCATGTGATCATATCATCATCAATTAGATTGTCCATGAACACTTGTCGACAGACAATAGAATCATACATAGAATCATAATACACAATCTCTCCTCGATAGGGAATCCATAGAAAATGATACACATCCTCAGGCATGATCATCATCTCACCATGTGGAAGATGGAAGGTATTGTGGTCGAAGTGCCAATGCTCCACCATAGCTGTCAATAACCCACAGTTCAGCTGGAACCAAGGAAGATCAAGAAGAAAGCTCAAACCACAAAGCTCTATCACACGTAACTCAGTGTCAGTCAATGTCTGCCTGATGTCAATAACCTAGGATACCACCGATCGGATATACAAAACATCAAAGTGAGCCTTTGTGGCAAAAACAAGAGAATCATATCAGCCTATTATATCAAGGAACATCTAAAGTCAATCAAAGTTATTCTAAAATCCATTTGCTCATCATGAGCGCATCAAAACTCCTAACTCTATATCTTGAGGAAGGAAAATCATTGTTTTATCTCTCTAGATCTTGAGAGTAAAATATCAAACCATCACCCTATCATAATAGATTGACAACTAAAATTCATTGGTATTCCTATACTGATATCCTAATCAATTTTTTTGTTCAAACATAACTGACCTAATCATATTATTCAAATCGATCATCTTGACTTACTAAATTTTTCATGAAAAAGTCAAGTACAAGTGAAAATTTTGAGAAAAATGTTGCAGGCATGATTTTAGTCATCATAGGTGACATTTCCCTTAAGGGACACACAATTCTTGCCAAGTGACATTACTTTTGTCTTAGGCGACAAAATTTTCATAGGCGACACTGAAATCACTTACACAATAGTCAATTCTTCCTACGCGACATCAAAAAGCTAGGGTTTCACAAGCGTCAAAATATAAGGAATCTAGTTTTTAAACCCTAAGGCTACCCATGAATACTCTAATCACAGGTGACACCAAAAATTGGTTAAGTGATATTAAACTACTCATACACGACATTACAAACTATAGATGCAACACTTAAAAGTCCTAAGTGACAGAGAAATTGGTCTAAGCGTGACTTAACTATTTCAAAGTAGCGATGGAATTGAAAAATGCAATAAATGCTAACTAATGAGTAATAAATGTGATATCAAGGTTTGAAAACCACTTACGGGAGCTCCATAGTCAGGCGGCCTCACATATCTCTGACACTGCTTGAATCGATGCTCTCAAATAGGCATGACCATCTCAGAAATCAAAGGAGAACCAGAGCAAAATCACTAAAGAGAAAAGTGAAAATGAATAGTAAATCTAGGTTTTTTAACCTATTTAAGCTAAAATTAACCTAATTTTGAGGTAAAAATTGACTTTGACCTATATTCATCTATTGCATTAGCTGGGGAAAATTGTGAAGTGTGGCATATCATAAAGTGTTTTTTAGAAATGGAAACATATTAATCAATCATTTAAACCTATCTATCAAACACAACAATATGTTTCATTTCTAAGGGGGCATACCATTGGATCAACATCATCAATAACATCAACAAAAATCAGAGACCGATCATCAAATCAAAGCAAAAGCTTTTATTAGAAAAATTTTCATAATCAAACGAAAGGGGCATCATATCGAATCTAAGCATCAAATTAGGTTTTGACATTAAAAGAGTTTCATATCAAATCATCAAATCAGGAATCATATCAGGACCGATCATCAAATCAATCATCATATCGAGAATGATCATCAGGGAACCACATCAATTAGGAGAGTTTCATATCGATTATACCTACAACAATTTCATATCGAGAATCAAAAGATCAACCATCGAAAGACATTAAGAATGAACACCATAGATCAACCATCAATGGAATCAGGACCTATCAATCAAGCAAGATTAGAGTATTCTTTGAATCGTCATGCTTTGCACGTCAACTCAAAGAGGGGCATTTGTAATCACCTAAAAATGGACAAAGACAATTTAATGATAATTCAAAGCAAATCAAGTGAAATCAAAGCAAATCAAGGACATAATTAAATCAATTGAATCACAATGCACATTTAGCCAATCAAAATTAAAATCAAATCCTAATTCAAGATAAATCAAAATTGAGAGCATTTTAATCAAGTGCAATCAAATCAAAATATAATTAATTCAATTAATTGTATAGTCTTGGATTAAATTAAATTCAACCCATTCAAGGGGTACATGGCTAAAATAAATCAATTAAATCAATTAATAAAAATCAATTACTCTCAACAAACCCAAAAGGGAGGAAAATCAATCAACTAATGAAATTAAAGGAAAGGCATTCACATGGATCAAGCCAAATTGAATCTCATTCACTCAAAGTGAAAAGGAATCTTAACCATTGATCTTGTCTACTTGTCCCAAGCTTTGAGGACACAAAATTTACTTTGTCTTCAAAGGGTGGAACCAAAGACTTAACCCCAACTCAACCATGATCAAATACAACTACACCCCCTACCATTGGAAAATCTATAAAAGGAAGGCTAAAATCCTTCATAATTCATCAACCACCTATATGAGAATTGCATCAAACCTCTTGTAATTTGAGTTTAGAAAAGCATTTTAAGAGAAATTTTAGCATTTATCTTGATAATTGTTAGCTTTAGCATATGTTTTATCTTGTCATTCTCATTCTAGGATTGTCATTAGTGAGAGCTTGCTAAGAGCTTATTCATTAACATTCTAGTTAGAGAGCCATAGGATGCTCAATTAGTCATTGATTTTGTTAAATAGTTGCTCAATTGTGGTTGTATTTAGTTATTATTTCACTTATTGTTGATGATTAACCATAATTCTATGAAGATACTTTTATTAGTATACAAGGACCACATAGACAAATTGCACACAAGTAATGATTTGGTAGAATCTCAGTTGTATGCAAGAAAGCTTAAAGGAGATACTAGCAGTATTGGATACAATGAAGCACAGAATTAGATTGATGATATGTGAGAAAAGAAGAAAGCACCAAAAGACTCTACAGATGCTAAGGAGATAGGAAAGGAGACTATGAACAATGCTGACCCATCCAAGAATGAGCGCAAGCCAGTAGACCAAATTTGTTATGCTATAACAAGCAAGGACACATTGCAAAAGATTGTAAAGAGGTAAGACCTTTGAATGGCTATTTTTATTTATACAATAAATTTGTTCATAGAGCTATGAATTGTAGAACAAGTCAAAAGAACAAAACTCAGCATAATCAGAGAAGTCAGAACCAATCAAATATAAGAAGCCATCAGGATGTTACATGTTATATTTGTAACTATAGAGGATACTCAGCAAAACAATGTAAGATGATAACTCAGATGAATGCACCAAGGAATCTAAGGCCTCCAATTATTTTTCACTCTTGTAACAAGGCTAGACATATCTCAAAGTTTTGTAGATCAAGGACGCAAGGTCAGGGAAGTCCTAAAAAGCCAAAAATCTCAATTTTGGATACCGAAGCAGAAGTCAAGTTTGTGAAAGGAAAAAAAGATGTGAGCTTGATTTGGCTAGAAGAAAAGAGGGATAAGGAGGAAAAGATGGTATTGGATGCATCCCCAGTGGACGCACCCTCTACATTTTCTTGAATGGCCCGCGAGGTCATAGGGGGAGCTAATTTAACTCTAGACCCCTATGCGGTTGGTATACTCACCCTCTGAGTATGCACCTATGGACTTAACCTTTTGGAGACATTTGGTGGATGTGTGCAAGAGCACATCACCTGATTGATAGTAGAATGAAAGTTTGGAAAATTCAAGTGATAGCCTAGTTTACACAGCAAGCATTAATGGTAGAATTTTCACTTTAAGTACTCAAAAAGCTTCTTGATTACTCATTGCATTTGAATTCAGAGTGATTGAAGAGTAGAAGAGCCCTTTCAATTGATTGAGAAGATTTGCAGAGTGATTTACCAGTGTTGAATTGAGGATTTGATCAGTTGCAGAAACCCTAGCTCATTGCACCAATTCAAAAATCTTGGAGATCAATTGGAAAGTGATTAAAACAAGTGATTGCCACTCCCATAGTATTTGATGTTGCAGAAAAGAAAAGAAATGTTTTTAAGAAGCATCCTTTCAATTCAACCCTAGATGATTTAGAGGGAGCATTCTCCCACATGCCTATGGGCATTATGCACATCGAAGACATTAGCACATACATCTATTGCAAGAAGGAATAGTAGGTTTGGATAGATTAAGGGCACACATGGATACCATGTTGAAATTAGACAAGACCTTCTTAGATGAGTATGTGAAATGGAATGATCACCCTATTTTTGAGTATGCCATGACATATTAATTTTATGAGATAGAATGGATTAAAATTCTCTTAAGCAGAATTCATGATGACCTATTTTGGATAGGTGATGTACCAGTCAGAATCACTAGTGACCTCATACATGAGATGACATGACTTTCTAGGATAGGCATCATCCTTCCATTGGGCAAGGATGTCAGAAATATTGTTGAACAAACTTTTTAAGTCTAGGAGTGATAGGCGCAGTATAAAAATTAAGCCTATTGAGCAAGTTGGCATCAAATTGATGTCAATGATACTAGGATACAGGTTTCAACACACCAGTAGGGTGAATAGTGTGTCTGCGGCCACTATTTTAGTAGCTATTAGAATTGTGAAGGAGGATGGAGAGTTCAATCTATGTGAAATCTTGTGTGCATAGCTGATTGATAACATTAAGGCTATCAAGCATGATAAGACCAAAATATTTAGGTTTGGGTCCCTTATCATTTACATGTACCTTCATATTGTTGGAAAAGTATCAGACTCATACTTGGACAAGACTATTCCACCCATGCCTCAAATATCCTACAAGGCATCCATAGAAAGAACCTTAAGAGATTACATAACATTGGAGTTGAAGACCTTCCAGGAAAAGATGCAAATGAGACACATAATTCTAGAGAGCATTGTGGAAAAGTATAAAGATACTATTTGCTTTATGGTAGAGACAGAAATAACTTGCATGGAAGTTGTTGAGCCTAGAACTAAGTGGATTCATCCACTTGGTTATGAAGTAGAGGAACAAGTCCTTGAAGCATATGCACAGGTGTTTCTTTTAGCTCCCAAATATCCCAATGAACCTAGATGGGGCACATATGAGGAGAAATTCAGAGACGTTGATACAATCCTAAATAGTGCTGCATCAAAGAGAAAAGTTGCAAAGGTGACCTCACAAATCTTGAGAATCCATGGGGTATCCCAAGAAAATCTAGATAAGGCAAGGGAAGAAAAGATTTCCCTAGAATTGGAGAGTGCAATAGCAGCAAAGACTGAATCTAAGGATCCAAAGAAGAAGAAGATAAAAATTGAAAAGGATGATAGTCAGAAGGAAAAAGAAGATGATACTCCTTCTACGCCCAAAGTTACTATTGTTACTACTCCTCCAGAGTATAAGCCAATAGCAAAGAGGAAGAAAGAGGTTGGCACTAGTCATCCATCCTCGTGAGAAACAAGGAGCAAGAAAAACACCCAAGCACCTCCAAAGGTAGGTTTCAGACCAAGACTTAAAGTATTGGAAACAAGAATTTTAGATGAAGGAAGGATTGATCAAGTAGCAAAATTCTATGAAAAATATAGTGAGATTGACAAATCAGAGATCCATAGTATGATTTTCAAACATATGATAAAATTCAAAAAGACAGTCTTGGAATTGAAGACCTTGATTCCAGATAGTGTATGGGACATTCTAGAGTTCCAAAAGAGACAAGCTAATGAAGAGGATCTCAAGATCAGAGAAAATATTTTATATGAAAGCTTGCCAGTGCGTTCTTTACAAGAAAAATCTATATTGCTAGATTTGGTGAAGCCACATCTGAGAACTAAATTGAGAACACTCTACACTATGGATAAGAACTATGAGTTGGTTGCCAAGGAAATAGAGAAGGCATTTGAAAAGGTGTTCATGAATAGGCACATGTATCCTCCTACTGTGCCTACAACACAAGTGACCAATAAGGATGATAAGTTGGCAGTGCCCACTAATGTACCAGTGATAGGTCCACAGGACTTAGAGCCCATAGTAGAAACTCAAACAAAGGTAGACAAGTCTACACCCATCACAAAATCACACAAAGATAGCACTATTATCATTGATAATGTGGAGATAGCCATGGTGGCTACTGATAAGGATTTGGACAAGTTTGAGGAAGCATTTTTCAGTACTCAAGAAGATAAAATTCTTTGTGGAACTAATTATCCTAACCCACAAGAAGTTTTGATTGAAGACATAACAAAAGAAGGAGAAAAAGAGAAAGAAGAAGAGAAAATAGAAAAGATAGAAAAATAAAAAATGGAAAAAGAAATAGAAAAAGAAAAAGAAGAAAGAATAGAAAAATAAACAAAAGAGAAAGAAGAGGTAAAAATAGATGAAATAAGAGTCAAACAAGAAATAATGAACTGCACTCCCATAAATCCATCACCCTCTACATTGTTGTCAAGTCTAATACCTGACACAACCAGTTTGGACTCATGGGGAGAAGAAGATTTGATTAAGTTTAGTGTCCTAGCCATGGAGAAGGCCAAGGAGAAACAAGTGATGAGGAATCCCCTCTTGGTAGAATTAGTGAGAATATTGAACAATCTATTGCCAGCAGACAAGCAAGTGTCTAAGATACCCTCAATGGATGATGTGAGCAAAGTCATCTCACATTTTAAGAGCAATCTTTCAAGCCTTGAAGCATCTACATCCCTAGTTATAGAAGAGAAGTACCTAAAGAAGAGGTTGAGTGAACTAATGAGAAACTTTGCACTAGATTTGAGCTCACTCAAAACAAGACAAGCATCCTTGAAAGAATTTTCTGATCAAGGAAGGAAGATCATTGCAGACTGCATCGATCAAGATAAGCTCACTGATGCCCACTTCAAGAAAATTAAAGAGGCAAAAACTATGATTGAGAAGATCAAGAACTCAGTTTAAAGGATCTATCAACAGATGTGAATATGTGCAATAATGTTTATCAAGGTCAAATTGATAAGATTGAGAAGGCATACAAAGAGATGTCAAAGATTAGGGCAAGGCAAACTCAGCTAAGGAATGCTCGTGCACCCTCACTAGACATATTGAATTAGAATATCAAGGACATAGATGCTACAATGGTAACCTATGATAGTGGTCCCATCTCAGACTTGGAGAATATGGAGAAGCTAAAGTATGCTCTTTGTGCCCATCTCCAAATAGTAAACTCTTTGATCACATTTTGGAAGAAGGAAATCCAGGACCTAAAGGTTGCATATCTAGATGTTTTCCCTCAGTGAGTATGAGTACATAAAATTTTGAAGCACCTTTTTAATTAATGTCAAAGGTGGAGTTGTATAGAATATGGATCATAATATGTATAGGGAAATATAAGATTATGTATAGAAATGTATAGAAGACAAAAAGTTTTTGTATTAAGAGATAGTTAGCAACTTGGCCATATTCCTTTGTTTCCATCAATGAAAAAGGGGGAGATTGTTGGAAAGTTGGATATACTAATGTATATGACTCAATATAGTGTTTTCATTATGGCAACAAAGTCATATAGCAGTTTGGAGTCAGTGCACTTAAAGAAGAGATCAGAAATTAGCTAAGTGTTGAAGACTAGACAGTATTCAAAGTACCAGAGACTTAGAGCATTAGCGCATGTGTGTATTATTGAATTATGGTATGCACCCTACAATTTAAGTTAATTAGACTATATTCTTTCTTATTCTATGAGCGCATGACCAAATATAAAAGCATGACAAAGTTGCAGATAGTTCAAGATGAACAACCAGTGTATGCCAGAGCAGAATAGAGTATGAAGATGACAGTTGGTATTTTGGTTAGTAGTTATGATTTTATGTTGTAAAGGCTATGTGCCTATTGTAATTAGGTTTCTGACATGTATAGATGATTTTTTGTAAGTGCGCTTAAGCCAATTCATTTGGTAGCATTATTTGTAATAGGTTAAAGGGTCGACCTAGTTGTTTGTCTAATATGCACATATAAATATGAGATGCACCTATTGTAATTGGTATGGAAGTTGATGTAAAGATAAGATAAGTAGAGTATAAGTGTGTGAAGAGTATATGAGAAGTATTGGAGTGTTGCAAGAGGTCAAATCATTAATGCATCAAAGGAAATAATCAAACATACAGTGTCATCACATAGTTCATCCAGTAGATATAGTGTATATATGATATCAAAAGGTTGTAGCCTTCATCACTTGAATAGTGTGCTCTACAAAAGTGAGTCCACACCCCTAACAGGTTTATTGTAAAAGACTCTTAACAGGGTCCAACCTCTGACAAGATCTCTGTACTAAAATCATTGTAATGAACAACTCCTAACAGGGTTACAGATATTCTAACAAGGATCCAAGACACTAGTACAGTTCTTAGTGGGTGTTAATTCCCACCAGGGTTTTTACCTATTTGGGTTTCCCCGTAACCATATTGGTGTTATGTGTTGTGTATGCTTATCTTGTTTATGTTTTAGTCATTAAAGTTCTTAAGATAAGATTAATATTAAGTTAAAAAGATTCATTAGCTAAACATTGATTCACCCCCCCTCTCAGTGTTCCCATTCCTAACATTACTTAATTTAAAATATGGTCTAAAATCATGTTTGATTCCATATCTTTCAAGGTAATCCCCATCGCTATCAATATTTTCCTTGTTGACTATTCCAAAAAGGCTACAAGGCTAGTAGGCCTAATTGGTCAACTTTGACTTATAGTTCACAAACACCCCAAACAAGGCACACAAAGAATTGTAGATTTGAGTACCCTTTTGGAAGGGCTTTCATATTCCTCTAGTCTCCTTCCTCCACTCTATCTATATAGGGATTCCCAAGAAATAGGGCTAAAAAAAGGGTTTCCTTGTTTCTTGACTGAAATAGTGAGGGTTTGATATTCCTCATGATCAAACCTTCCACCTAAACTTCTCATTGATGAAGAAGATTTCTAACACATCTGACCTCCTCTCCACATGCCTAGATTGAAGCAATGAATGCTTTCAATCACTCCTAATAGCTCTCTAGCACACTGTGATCCCTAGCCATGCACTCTTGGCTCGCCTAGGGCATCACATTAAAAATTATTCTCTTGCTTTTTAGGGCCCATCATTTCAAAACCATATAGTACAAGGATTCTAGCCACATATCCCAAAGGGCCATACAAATTGTACAATGGGAGATTGACCTAGCACTCCATTTTGCAAACCTATGTCTAGACCAACCCAAGATAGGCCTAAGAAAAAAAGAATTAAAAACTACCACTAAAACCTATCAAAATGATTAACTATAAATCCTAGGAACTAGATAACATCCTACTCTAACATATGCAATAGTTACAGTCAGTCCTTCAATCCATATTCAAGCTCTATCACACATAAATTCATTAATTCTTCACAAGGATTAAATAGAAAATCTCATGCCAGGGCTTGGTTTCCAAAATGCACCCTTCCCAATGCCCTATTTTATGGTTTTTAAACTTTATATAACTCATCATAAGTGTTAGGACCCTTGGGTTGGGCTTTTAGTCTTCTAGGACCATTTCCTAGGTGATGAAGAAATGTTGTCATGACAACTTTCAAAGTTGTCACAACAACTTTTGGTGGTTTATCCAACCACTTGGTCACACCCTTGTGTGACTTACCACTTACTAATATAGGGTCCTTAAGACCATTCTCAACCTCTAAAAACATAAAAGAGGCCATTTACAACTTTTTACAACATTTTCCCATACTTGGCAACTTTGGCTAAGTTGGCCAAATCTAACTCAACCTGACTCAAGAAGACTCACCTAGGACTGAGGGAAACCAAAAGAAAGATGAAAAATAACCAAAACACTTGAGAGACTAACTAGTCTCCTTAATGCACTAGTGGCTTGGCTAAGGCCACTACAAGCCAAAACTCAACACTAGAGACCCTAGGAAATCAAATAGCCTTACCTAGGTGCCCTACACCATACTCCCTCACAAACAAAAAGATCAAGTCACTCCTATGACTAAGATGTCCTTTGAGATTCCAAGCCTCTTAAAATCTATAGCTTCAACCCATGTATCCTTTGATTCAATTTTTTGCTTCCATTGAATGAGGTGTTCCATGTACACCTTATGTCTAGTGGTCTTCTTGACCCTGCAGTCTAAGACCTTCACGGCCTCTAGCTGCAACTTGGGAGGTAGTACATGAGGTGATACATCAGCATGGATCTCTATAGTATTGACATCTATCTTGGTGAGAGGACCCTTGTATTTGACCAAATTAGAAACATTGAAAATCGGGGAGATGTTCAATCCAGTTGGCAGGTCTAATTTGTTTGCATTAGCCCCATACTTGGCTAGGACTTTGCAAGGACCTATTCTCTTCATCTACATATTTTTAGACACACCCTTTTGCAGCCTTGATTTGTTCAAATGAACCATGACACTATCACCTACTTCAAATTGAATATTCTTTCTTTTCTCATCTATCTTGGCCTTCAACTTTTGAGTTGATTTTAGGATGTTCTTCCTAACCTATTCTTGGATCTCCTTCATTGTTTGAGTGAAGCCTTCAGCATGACCACTCATATACCCCATGGATCCAAGGTCTCTAATTTCACATACACCCATCGGGTGCATTCCATAAACAATCTCAAAGGAACTCTTGTCAGTAGTCCTGTTTATACTATCATTGTATGCATACTCTACTTGAGGAAGAACCGAATCCCATGTCTGCCCATATTCTTTAGTTAGGTGCCTAAAAAATTTCCTAAGACTCCATTAACCACCTCATTTTGGCCATCAGTATAAGGGTGGTAAGCTGATCCAAGTGAGAGATTGGTACTCAATCTACTCCACAATGTTTTCCAAAAGTGACTCATAAACGTGGCATCCCTATTTGAAACAATGATTAGGGGTAGTCCATGGATCCTTACAATTTATTTGAAGAACAAATGAGCAATGTTACTAACATCATGTGTAGTCCTGCAAGGTATAAAATGCCCCATCTTACTAAATCTATCTACCACAACATAAATTTTGTCATGACCATGCTTAGTCTTGGGTAAGCCCACAATAAAATCCATGCTCACACACACCCATGGTCTATTTGGCACTAGTAGAGGTTGGTACAAACTTGCATTGCAAGATCCTCCTTTTTCCTTCATGCACACTACACATTAATCCACATACTTGGTGGCATCCCTAACCAACTTGGGCCAATGGTAAAACCTTTGCACAAGATCTATGGTTTTGTTCACCCCAAAATGACCACTCAAACTGCCATTATGCTTCTCTTGTATGAGGTTTTCCCTCATGTATCCCTTGGGAACACACAACTAATTTCCCCTAAAAAACAAACCACTTTGCAAGGTAAAATTAGAAAACTTGCTATGAAAATGGTTCTAAAAATCAGAGCATACCTTGTAGGCTTCACCAAAGTCTTCATCATCCTTATAGAGGTCTTTGAAACTCTCTATCCCAATGCTACTTAGCTGCACTTTTTGGATGGTTAGCAGCCTCATGCTTAGTGCATCTATAACCTTATTGAAACTACCCCTTTTTGTGCTTGATTGTGAAAGTGAATGCTTGAAGATACTCCATCCACTTTAGATGTCTATTTCTCAACTTCTCTTATGTGTTTATGTAGCTAAGGGCCTAGTTGTCAGTAAACACTATAAACTCCTTTGGTAGCAAGTAGTGGCTCCACTTTCTCAAATATTATACCAAAGCATACAGCTCCAAATCATAAGAAGAGTATTTCTTCTTAGCTTCACTTAGTTTCTCACTAAAGAAGGCTACTAGTCTACCTTCTTGGCTTAACACGCCCCCTACTACCAACCCACTAGCATCACACTCCAAGGTGAACAATTTGTCAAAGCTAGGTAGCCTAAGGATAGGTTGTGTTGCTACTTGTTCCTTTAGGATTTTGAATGCTTGATCTACTATAGGATCCATTTGAACTTGGTCTTGAGACCACCTTTAATGGTATCCACCATTGGTGCACAAATACCACTAAATTGTCTTATAAACTTTTTGTAAAATTGAGCTAACCCATGAAAGCTCCTTACCTTTGTTGCTATGGTTGGTGTAGGCCAACTTAAGATAGCTTCCACCTTACTTGGATCCATTGTTAGTGATCCATGGGATACTACAAACCCCAAATAAATAAGCTCATGTATGAAAAACTCACACTTTTCTAGATTAATAGATAGCTTCTCCTCCTACAACCTTTATAGGACCATCTCCACATGTTTTAAATGCTCTATTACTATCTTACTGAAAATGAGTATATCATCTAGATACACTACCATAAATATACTTATGAAATCCTTAAGCACTTCATTCATGAGCCTCATGAATGTGCTAGGTGCATTTGAGAGGCCAAATGGCATAACTCTCCACTCATACAGCCCATCAGTGGTCTTAAAGGTTGTCTTCCACTCATCTCCCTCCTTGATTCTAATATGATGATATCCACTTTTAAGGTCCAATTTGGTGAAGTACATTGCCCCTCCAAGAAAATCCATTAAATCCTCAATTATAGGTATGGGGAACCTATACCATATTGTAATCCTATTTATGGCTCTTGAATCTATACAAAGCCTCCACTTTCCACCTTTTTTTTATGCCAACACAACTAGGACTACACAAGGGCTTATGCTCTTCCTAATCAACCCCTTATCCAAAATTTCTTACACTTGTCTAGCCACCTGCAAGTTTTGTTCTAGAGTGAGCT
Organism: Chamaecyparis obtusa; assembly: GCA_027943335.1. NCBI lineage: Eukaryota > Viridiplantae > Streptophyta > Pinopsida > Cupressales > Cupressaceae > Chamaecyparis > Chamaecyparis obtusa. The sequence continues at coordinate 875,938 of BSBK01000280.1, read as the reverse complement.
TGTAAGTTTCCTTATTGGACAGTGATGCACTTGGTACAAAGTCTATTTGATGACTTATCACCCTCCTAGGAGGTAAGGTTTTTGGGGTACCATCACTAACTATGTCTTTGTACATCTCTAACAACTCTTGAATTGTTGATGGAAATGGCTCTATTTTGGTTTTCTCCTCCTCCTTGGGCTTGAGTAGAATATCATACTCATCACTATCCTTGTCCTTGAGATATTTGATGAACTCCTTCTTACCACTCATCAATATTCTAGGAGTCTTGGACTAAGATTCATCCTCTTCCAACAAGGACTGAATCTTGAAAGTCTTTTTATCTTTCTTGAAGGATATGGAGTTCTCCTTACCATCATACACTTTTCTCCTATCAAATTTCCAAGGCATGCCTAATAGCAAGTGGCATGCATCCATGGGCAACACATCACAAAGTAGGTTGTCCTTATAACCTGCAATAGAAAATTCCACCCAAGTCTTCTCATTCACCAACACACTTTGTCCTTTATTCAGCCATGTCACCTTGTATGGATTGACAAGATGGATCTTCTCCAATTTCAGCTTGTTCACAGCCTCCTCTGCTATGATATTATTAGTGGAACCAAAATCCACAATCACCTTACACATAGGCCCTCTTATGCTTGGGTTCATCCTTAACTAGCTGTCTAATCAAAATCCTCTTGAACATCAGATTTTCTCCCATTTTTTATTCAATATGGTCAACCTTAGGTGTCTTTACACTTGATGTGTCTTCATGGGCATATGCAACCCTCTTTCCACTATTTTATGAGGAAGGCTTATTAGGGCATCTATAAGTCGGGTGACCCAACTGGCCACAATTGTAATATTTCATACTTGAAAAGTATGAGTTACTCCTTCCTATACCTCTTCCTCTATTAGGGCCTCCTTGTGTACCTCTACCTCTAGAGTGACCCCCTCTTGGATTGGTTTCACCTCCATGCTCAATCATCTTGGATTCCCCTTGGTTTCTTTGCTCATTACCCCTACCTTGATAACCACCTCGGTGACCAACTTGGTCTCTACCTCTACCTCTACCCCTATTATTGGAGTCTCCCATCTTCTTTTTCCTCTCTTCAACCTTGAGAGCTAATTGATGGCATTTTTGAATAGTGGTTGGAGTCCACAAGTTTATCTCCTCCTGAATGTTCCATTTGAGACCACTTAGATATCTGGCCAACTTAATGGATTCCTCTTCTTGGATCTTGGACCTAAGGCATAGCTTTTGAAACTCCTCTATATAAGAGGCCACATCTAAGTCCTTTTGTTTCAATCCTTGTCTCTTTTTATGAAGTTGGACTTCATAGTCTTCTAGTAGGTAATTCTCCTTCACCTTATTCACCATAGCTTTCTAATTTTCTATAGTTAATTTACCCATTCTAAATTTTTCACCTTGCAGGTACTTCCACCATGTCAAGGTTTCCCCTCTTAATCTAGACTTGGAAACCTTAATCTTTTGGCATTCTATCACACCCTCACATTCAAAATGGTTTTACATTCCCTCAATTCATTCCATGACTATTTCAATGTCCATTTTCCCACTGAATAGTGGTAGTCCTTCAACTGCCTTTGCATTCAAAGCTTTAATGGCTTTCAAGAATGGTTCCTCATTGGTTAAGGGGTCTGGTTCAAGTATGATGTCATCTTCATCAATAGGCTTTTTACCCCTGTCACTATTTTCAGCATCTCTGTTCAATTCTTGGGCTCTCTGATCAACTACTTCTTGGAGTTTGATCCTCATCTCATCCATAGCATCTTCAAGAAGTCTATTCCTCTCCTTTTTCTCTTCCACCTCTCTAGATAGCTCTGCATTTTTCACTGTAGTGTTCTCCCCTACTAATTCACTAGTATATAGAGACATACACTAACCTCCAAACCTTTAACCCTGCTTTGATACCAATCTGATGTAATACAAGTCTTACTTAGTTCTATCCTAGTTTCTTCTAGGATCACACAAGCCTAAACTTCTAGCCTATAGGGCACTGACCTAGTACCCCTACAAGGATTCACAATCTCAATCTTTTTCTATTCAACTTGCAACACCAAAATTTGAATCAAGCTTTCCTCACAACATCACTCCATAGTTGTCTTCTAGCTCCACCATCCTCAAAATAGGGATTTGAGTCTGCATTCACCCTAAAATGGAGAGGATGGTTACTTCATTTAAAATATGGTCTAAAATCATGTTTGATTCCATATCTTTCAAGGTAACCCCCATCACTATCAAGATTTTCCTTGCTGACTGTTCCAAAAAGGCTACAAGGCTAGTAGGCCTAATTGGTCAACTTTATCTTATAGTTCACAAACACCCCAAACAAGGCACACAAAGAATTGTAGATTTGATAACCCTTTTGGAAGGGCTTTCATATTCCTCTAGTCTCCTTCCTCCACTCAATCTATACAAGGGTTCCCTAGAAATAGGGCTAAAAATAAGGGTTTCCTTGTTTCCTGACTGAAACAATGAGGGTTTGATATTTCTCATGCTCAAACCTTCCACCTAAAATTCTCATTGATGGAGAAGCTTCCTAACACATCTAACCTCCTCTCCATGTGCTTGTATTAAAGTAATGAATGCTTTCAATCGCTCCTAACAACTCTGCAGCGCACTGTGATCCCTAGCCATGCACTCCTGGCTTGCCTAGGGCATCATATTAAAAATGCTTCCCCTGATTTTTAGGGCCCATCCTTTTAGCACCATATAGTACAAGGATTCTAGTCATATATCCCAAAGGGTTGTATAAATTTTATGGTGGGAGAGTGACCTAGCACTCCATTTTGCAAACCTCTATCTGGACCAACCCGAGACAGGCCAGAGAATAAAAGAATTAAAAACTAACCCTAAAACTTGTCAAAATGATTAACTATCAATCCTAGGAACCAAATAGAATCCTACTCTAACACATGCAATAGTTACAGTCAGTCCTTCAATCCATATTCAAGCTTTGTCACACACAAATTCATTAATTCTTCACAAGGATTACACAACAACAACTCATGACAGGGCTTGGTTTCCATAATGCACCCTTCCCAATGCCCTATTTTAGTGTTTTTCAACATTATATAACCCATCATAAGTTTTAGGACCCTTGGGTTGGGCTTTTAATCTTCTAGGACCATTTCCTAGGCGATGAAGAAATGTTGTCATGACAACTTTCAAAGTTGTCACAACAACTTTTGGTGGTTTATCCAACCACTTGGTCACACCCTTGTGTGATGTAACCTTGACTAATCTAGGGTCCTTAAGACCATTATCAACCTTTAAAAACATAAAAGAGGTCATTTACAACTTTTTACAACATTTTCCCATACTTGGCAACTTTGGCTAAGTTGGCCAAATCTAACTCAACCTCACTCAAGAAGACTCACCTAGGACTAAGGGAAACCAAGAGAAAGCTAACAACTAACCAAAACAATTGAGAGACTAACTAGTCTCCTTATTTCACTAGTGGATTGGCTAAGGCCACTACAAGCCAAAACTCATCACTAGAGACCCTAGGAAATCAAATAGCCTTACCTAGGTGCCCTGTACCACATGACCCATTATTGAGAGGTAGAGGGACCCTAAGCTCCCATATATTTATATGTATTCAGGCATGCTCCAATAAACCCACCTGGGCAAGCTAAACTATTGGCTAGGTGTTTTGGATGACATCGTTGATGTCATATGGAGGTTGTACTTAGATTGTGAGGAGTGGAGGTCTGATGCCCAATAGATGCCCTATTTCTTTTAGTCTTAGTATCTAATTGGTTGGACTTGATATATAGTAGAGAGATTTATTCTTACTCAGGTCATGTGGTAGTATGGATGCATCCAAGAGATGTCACAAGAGACTGTGGTTTATGCCCGCATTCGAGACAAGGAGGCACAGTGGGGGTCATGACTAATTTATGCGACTTCTCTCCATCAAATCTTGTAGATGGTTCCTATAGCATGGGATTATTTGCCTGAGGTATCTGACAATGGAATCACTAATGGGTTTCATGCCCATTATTCTCAGCATCCTTTTATGTTCTTTACTTTATTTGATGAGATTGCTCCTCGCCTTGAGGATGCTCTTGATTATGAACCTACTAATGATGGTGTTGGTCAAGGTCATGCCAGGAGAGGCAAAGATAGAGGCAGTGGGAGAGGCATAGATTGAGATGGTTCCCAAGGAGGAGATGGTGGTGGTGGTGTTGGTGGAGATGGAGGAGGTGGTAATGGAGGAGGTGGATGAGGTGATTGAGGAGGGGAGAGACGATGAGCACCTGGCGGGGGTGGAGATCAGCATAGTCGACAAAGGAGACTTAGAGTTCATCCTCCTCAGCATGATACAAGTCCATTGCTTCATATATATTAGCATGCACAACAACAAAGAGTTCCTGGTGATAGAAGTGGTGGAGGATGTCAATAGAAGCCTCATAGAGGTCCCCCTGTAGGTGGTTCAGATGGTGATCCATTATCCTAGTGTGAGAATGATCGAGCAGCCTTGCACCTTGAGGTTACCACTTTCAGAGTTTATTTGGCAGAGTGTGATACACAGCTGGCTGATATCAGGATAGACAACGATCAGTAATTATCAATTTTGAGGGTAGAGAGGGATAGATGTGTTCATATGACCACCCACCAGGGATAGAGGCCACATATTATTTTGCATTATGTTGTTCTATTGTACCAGCTACACAGAGAGCCCCTCTATATTCCACTATTGCACAATACTCTAAGGGTGCCATGCCTCCACCTATTCTAGGAAAAGTAGATGTTCCTCCTCCTAACCCTCCTTGAGAGGATGAGGGTGTTAGCCAGACATGATCTTTTCTATATACTCCATATTTTGTATCACATAGAAATTTGTACCTTATTGACATACATTGTACCATTTTTTATCAATGTATACTATGACATATTTTGGACTCTTGTATATTGATATTGTGATACTTTGATTCACTGATATTATATTGACGTCATCTGATTTATGTTGCTAAATGATGCTATCTGATTTTTTCACATGTGTTATGATCTTTGATATGTTTCTCATGCTTTGGATATTGATCTCATAATTATCATGTGGATACTTGGCCATGTGATTAGATTAGATGGATGATGATACATTGAGGTCATTGTATCATTTTACTAATATATGCATATGTTTTTGTGCTATTATGATTTATGGATGTATGAATGCAGACACATGTGATGCTTTATGATAATGTTCTTCATTTATTTTATGCATGCACATGTATGTATGAGATGTAATGCGATGTGATGTATGGACATCTCTTTCTTTATTTATGTATGAATGATTATGGATGCATTATGCAGGCATAATTATGGTACTGACATGGTTATGCAGATGTATGGAGAGCAATGATAAATACTCAGTTATTTTATTTAAGTTTTTATGATGATCATATCATGTACTTGGTCAAACTTGAAAAATGTTTATGTTTGTAGGATTTTCATTTATATTGATGTTGATTAATTACATTCACACCATCATGCTGATGCAACTTAAAATGAATGCAACTATATTAAAATGAATGCAATTTTAAAATGAACTTCAATGCAACTAAAATGTGAAATACATCTAAATGAATCTAATGCAAATTAATATGAAAATGCAATTAACAATTAAATGCACCTAGACTAAGATACCTAGGACAATCATTATTTATTCAAAGTGAGTCTATTATCATCATAGAGCATTTTTTATTGGGACCTCATAGGTTAGTACAATTTTCACTAATAAATTTTTTAATCATGAAAATATGAATACTTCCCTTTCATTCGTCATGTCGAAAGTTAACCTAAACATTAAAGCATATAGGCTAGAATGTTCTGTCAGATACTTCTTGTTGATATAAACCTTTTATGTTCTTGTGCAAAATGTATACCTACAATGACCTTTTATTTTATATTCATATCCTTGGTTATTTTCTCATTTTATTATGCACCTTACTAGGAAGTTGTTTTTATTTTAATTTAAAAATAGGCAGAGAAATAAATCTGACCTCACTAAAGATTTCATAGGAAATATTTTGAGGTATACGTGGTGTTCCAATCAGGATGGAGGCACTTATCATAGACACCCATTCCATATAATCACCTTCGATCATAGATTTATCACCATAAGAAGAAGACAAAGAAAATGTTATGCCCCTAGTCCTTGTTTCTCTAGTCCATTTTAGATATCATCAAGTCACTCAAGGAACATAACAATCACAAATTGATAATAAGTCATAAGAAACTAAGAAAAATTCATGATTCCTTCATTTAGTTTCCCCAATCAAGACTAGTGTATTTGCTTCAAGAATAGACATTTGTAGTGTTTAGGAACACATTTGTTTAATTTGTAAACACATAAAAATTATCAATCATAGAATTTTATTTAATCACTAATTGTCTCACTTGTTTAGTGTTTAGAAACACCTTTATCATCATGGTATATTGTTTAGGAACACTTTTTAGGTCCAAGTATTAAATAGTAGACTAGGGATTAGTGACACCCTAGCAAAAAGTCCTAATAGCAACTAGGCGACCTTGAGATATGCATGGCTTTGATCATTGTCCCCTAGGAAAATGGTTTACCTAGGACATTGATATAAATAGATTCCATCCTTAGGAAGATGTAGTTTTCTGATAATACATCTTAGGATTTGGTTTGTCATGAAAGTGACTGGAAGATATGTACAAGCTGAACTTTACATTGACCAAGCATTCAAGAGTTGTCTTGATAGATAGAGCATTGATTACAAGTAGTGCCTATTTACTAGATTTTCACCACTTGGCCAAACTTTTCTATTTTCACGATCATGGCGCTTGTTTACCAGGTTTTCACTAAGACACTTTTTCTCTTTTCCAATTTTTTATACTTTTTTCTTTTTCTATTTTTTTTGGACTCACCAAGGTGCCTATTTACTAGGTTTTCACCAAGATGGTCATTTTTTTAGGACTTTTTCCATTGTTTTTTTATTTTTCCAGGATCAATATTTGATGTTTTTACTTTTCTTCAGGAACTCTTTGTGCTTTTTTTGTACTTTTTCCATGAACTCTTTTCACGGTACAGGTGTTATCTCAAGAATGGCAGGCATAAAACCTTTTCAAGTGTTAGTGTCGATTGGATCTAGTAGGACATCTCCCTCAGGTGTAGCCTATTGATAGACTCCTGATCTAAATGATGCTATGATAACAAAGGGATCCAAGCAATTGATTTCAAACTTTCCCTTTTGCTCTTGACGTTGTTGACTCTTTGGATTTTCTCTTAGGACTAGATCTCCAACCCAAAATTTTCTTGGTTTTACTCTTGTTGTATCCTCTTAACATCCTCTTTTGATAGACTTTGAGATGATCAAATGCCTATTTTATGCACTCATCTAGCCATTCTAGTTCTTGCAGTCTAGAGATTTTGTAGTCCTCATCAGTGACTAGATTTTTCAATGATACCCTTAGTGATGGAATCTCTACTTCAATTAGTAGTACCACCTTAGATCCATAAACTAGTGAAAAGGGAGTTGCACCAGTTGGTGTTCTGATGCTGGTGCGATATGCCCACAATGCTAGATTTATTTATAAATGCCAATCTCTTCTTGATTTACTCACTATTCTATGCAATATTTTCAAGATAGTTTTGTTTGATGCTTTAGCATTTCCGTTACCTTAAGGGTAATAGATCAAGGAGCAGTGCTGACTGATTTTTAATTGTAGACACAGGTCATCCATGTCTTTATTTTTGAATTGACCCCCATTGTTAGTCACAATCAATGAGGGTATTCCATACCTATAGATGATGTAGATCAAGATGAACATTGAGATTTTTTTTTCATATTGCATTGGCTAGTGGCACAACGTCCACCCATTTTATAAAATACTCGGTTGCAGTAATGATATATTTATGTCCATTGGATGATTTTGGGTAAATATTTTTGACTAAATCAAAAGCCCATTTGTTAAAAGGCCAATGTGTTATGATAGATATCAGCTCCCTAGTTGGAGCATGTATCAGTTTACCATGGACTTGGCATTTCTTGCATGTTTTAGAATATTGAATTGTTCTCCATTGTAGGCTAGTAGTATCCCACTCTCAATATTTTCTTGGCTAATGAAAAGTCATTCAAGTGAGACCCACACACACCTTCATGAACTTCCTTTAATGCATGATTTGACTCTTCATTTTCTAAACATCTATGTAGTGTATCGTCTAGAGAACATTTATACAAGTCATTATCAATGATTATATAATGCAATGATGCTCTTATAAGGCATCCCTTTTCATTTCTTGAATAGTTTTTAGGGGGTTTCAATGACACAGATAATTTGGGATTCAGGTGAATCATAGGCTGGAAAGTGAATTTCTTCCACCAAGAAGTCATAGATAAATTGATGTTCTTCTAGTTTTAATATGGATGCTAAAGTAGTCATCACATTTGCTACTCTATTTTATGATATTGGAATCTGTTCAAATGTGATGAAGAAAAAATACTTCTTTAAGTCATCCACCATTATTTTATAAGGCATTAACTTATCATTCGTTGTTTGATAGTCACCATTGACCTAGTTGATAATAAGTTCTAAATCTCCATAGCTATGTAACACAATCATCTTCCATTCTATTGCGAGCTTCAATCCATTCACTAGAGCTTCATGCTCTACTATGTTGTTTGTGCATGGAAATATCATTTTATATGCCTTTTGAATCTTGTATCCTTGTGGGGTAATGAATAAACATCTAGCTCCTAATCCTTAGTGTGTGGAGGAGCCATCAAAATACATCTTCCATGAATGCTCTATTAAGTGCATGATTTCTTCATTAGGGAATTCTATATGTAATGGCATGCTGTCTGTTAATGGTGTTTCAGCAAGTTGATCAACTATCACTTGTCCTATTATGGCTTTTTTGTCAACATACTTGATATCAAATTCACTTAGTACGAAGACCCATTTTGCTATTCTTCCTATCAATATTGCCTTACTCAACAAATACTTAAGTGGATCTATCTTAGAACCTAGCTTCACCTTATGTGCCAACATGCAGTCCCTGAGCTTCTGAGATGCAAGTACTACTTCTAGGCATGCTTTTCCAATCATAGAATAATCATACTCATAGGTGACCAAAGTCCTACTAATGTAATATATAGCTCTCTCATTTTTATCTTCATCATCTTGTGCTAGAAATAATCCTAATGATGTATCTATTCCTGATATGTATAATGTTAGAATTTATAATCTTTCCTTGGTTGTAATATTTAAATAAGGATAAACCAAGGTATCCTTAATGTATTTTTGTTCTCTAGTCCAAGTGGGAGGGCAACTCATATTTTGGAATTCCTTTAATAAGAAAATTAGTTTATTCCTCCTTAAGAGGATATTGACACTTGTCAAACACACTTATGAATGGTGGCATTCATAGACTTGAGAGTTACATTCTAACTACTCTCTCTCATCTCTATTTAAGAGATGCTCCTCTCTCATTTCTCATGGAAAAGTTATTGTAATGAGCATATTGCTCTTTTTCTCTTTTTTCTCTCTTTTATGCTAAGGCCTCATTCATAATATCACAAAGGGATTTTTATTTGCTTTTCCCCTTTCAAAATCTCTTGGCTCATTGTTTGGATCCTTGGAGCATTCTCATGGTTATGGTGATTGATCTTAAAGTTATCTCTCACTTTCGATGTTAATGGTAAAATACCTTCTTACATTACACTTTCTTGGATTCTTTCCTTTACTTCTTTTCATTTTTCATACTTCTTACATGGTATCAAAGTAGGTTTAACCCTTGTTTAAGTGTTTGTAGGAAGCTGTCATTTGAAGGAGCAAGTCTCATCTTATTTTTTTTCTAATTTGTTGCAGCTCTCTCTTGTTTCTTTTTTTATTATAATTTTTTTCTAACCTTCTTTGGTCGGCTTGCTACCAAAGATTAAAGTAGAATTTTTTTGGGTTTGGACGATTCACCGCCAAACCCAGCTTAGTTTTCTTCTTTTCAAGCTTTTTCTATCTCTAACTCTAACCCTCTTTCGGGAAACTACAAGGTTTTTTGTTTTTGCATGTTCTACTTTGGGTGCTTGCTACAGTTTTTTTTTTCTTAATCTAATGTTTATCTACAGGTTTATGTTTTAATCTGTTCACGTTTAAAGTTTTTGTCTGACATTTGATGTGTATATTTCTTCTATTTCTGAGTATTTGTATTGATAAAATATTTACATCTCACAAATCTATTTTGAAGGTTTTAAATTTCTAATGTTTCTATTTTCAGATCTATTTTCATATATCTGTATTGTAGATTGAAAACTCTATTTATTTTATGCCATCATACTAAGTTGTTTCACATTGTTGCAAGTTTAAAGATTTAACATTTCTTATATATTTTATTTTATACCTAATTTACTTGCAGGTTTAAAAATTTTAACGATTTTTTAGATTTATTTATTCATATTTATGTGCATGCAATTTTTTGTTATAACATTTGAATAAATTTCTTACAAGCTTCCTTATTAGTACAATCCTCCTTTGACACTTCAGCATCAATGCACTTCACAGCTGGCTTTGTTCTTTCAGCATTTACATTACTCTTATTCTTGGAAGCTGGTGAATTTGAAACCACACGATTGGCCTTGATCTCTTGCCGCTGCAATGTTCTCAAAAGAGCTTCAAGCTCCTTTACATCACCTTCTTGGTCAGTCAACATACTCTGCAATAGATCTTCTGAGTAGCGAGAATACTTGCAATGAAGTTGCTTGATTTCTATTTCTTTCTCTTGGTCTAAAGGCCTCTTACCATTATCCACAATGACATTTTTATCAGAAGCACCTGTTTCTTGAACCTCGATACCTCCTTCTCTATCTATAACCTTGCAAGATTCAGATTTGTCAACTGGTGTAGCTTTAGGTTCATTAGAATCTTTTGTTTATAGTTTTAAATATTTATAATCTTATTTGTTTATGTTATTATAAAAAAAAACTTGATCTCTATTTGTTGTTAGCTTGATTATGGCCAACAATATCCTCAATCCAAAAAAAATATTGTGAGACCTGTCGTGAGTTTTCTTGTTATCTCGCACTGCATAATTAATATTGTAAGTTGTGAGATACTCCTCTACAGATGCAAGAATTAAACTAGAAAAACCCTGAATAAAATTGCAGTGGGCCTCCTCATTAGTAAATTGTAAGCCATCTCGTCCGTTTATAGCGGTTGAATAATGCTCCATTCAGAAGAAAAAAATAACGCTCAATGTGTGCAGCATTGCAATAACAATAGCTAACTCTTACGTTACCTGTCAGTCTCTTCTTTTTTTTTTTGGCAGAGAATAACATTTTCTTATATTAATGTTTTCCTTTAATAAAGTTTCTCTTCAATTTGTAACTACTATGCTTCCCTATTTGCTCAACGTATCTCTACTTATCATTTTGTAATGACTCTATTCTTGTTGCAGCGTCCAGTAAGTTGGTAAAGCCTTCTTTTTTTTTTTCTTTTTTCTCTGTCATAACGTTTTCCATCTCTATTTTTAACGTCTCTTTTATTTACAATTATTTTGTCTCTGCATGTATTCTCATCCTTGTTTGCAACATACCCTGTCTCTTTGTCTTTGTTACACCTTTCTTTAGTGGTCTATGCTCAGACCTCTGTCTAGTTGATCACGTATTTGGTTTGTTCTTATGTTTCTCATCCTTTCATTATTTCAAATGCAAAGTTTCTTTCAACTTTTCATAAACTTTTACCTATAAAGTAAGAGTTTTATAAGAATCTTTAAAGTATCTTAAGAATCTTTAATGTAGTTTCTATCAAAACTTTAAAGTTTAAAGTTTAAAAAGTTCTAAAAAGAAGTTGGAAAAGTTTTTTTTCAATTAAGTTTTAAATTTTTATTTTTTAAAGTTAAGTTTAAAAAAATATTAAAATAAATTTTTTAAGTTTTATATTTAAATTTTTTTAATTATTTTATAATTCATTTTTTTTTAAAATAAAATTTTATTAAGTATTTTTATTTCATTTATGTTTTAATAAAATATTTTTAAAAGAAATATATAATAATAAAATATTTTGTATTTAGTATTTTCATCTCTTTTAAAGTTTTAATAAAAATGTTTTTAAAAAAAACATTAAGTTTATATTTTAATAGTTTTTTCTAAACATTGAAAATTGTATTCTTAATTTTTTTATTTCAAGTTTAATTCAAGATCTTTGTTTCAATATTAAGCTTGTTTAACAGATTTAGTATTAATTTCCTATTATATTGTTCACGTAACTAATTAAAGCTTTATAAGAAAAAGATAAAAGGCCCATGAATCATCATCATCACACATCCATTTCTACAATGGATAATGATAATTAATCATGTTTACATTTACAGCTCGTTATCCTTGAGTGTGGCATGGTGCATCTCACCATGTTATCTCTCATTTATATTAGAGGGGGTTTTCCTTCTTTCTCGTGTATATTAAACTTTTGTAATTATGTATAGTTTGATTGAAATTTTGGTTCTAATTATTTTCATGGAAATATTTCAATTTTTTATTATAATTCTAATGCTATGAGTTGTGATTATATACATTAGGTTGCCCATGTGTCACCCGATGTAAAGACTAAACTTTCGACACAAAGGCCACATCAACAATTTGTAATAAAGACAAAGGAGTCAGTCAACAAGTCAAGGTCGAATGCAAAAGTTGACATAATACCAATAAATTATATATAATATAGGAATAAAAGAAGTACAACTACAACCATAACTATCAAAATAAGAGATGTCCAAAGACAAGCAGAATGTTGACCATCTATCGAATGTAGTAATGGTGTCACAATAAGAGATGTCTCATCAAATACAAGCTAGTACAAACTATCAAGTTAGGATAATAACCCAAGAGCTTCTCGACCAACTGTCGAATCATATCAGTAAAAGATAAGATTAGTTTAAAAAAAATATGTACTTCCACATTAATGACAAAGTAAAAAACAAAATTACCAAATGCCACCATCTCGAACACAAAGAAGTGTTGCATTGTAAAGGAAAGTCTTTCCTGAAAGAAGTTCAGAAACAACTTCACAAAAGTCAGTAAGGGAAAGAATATTGTGGGAGTGCATTTCCACCCTACCACAAACTAGTAACACTTCCCCGGAATCCTTCCTGACATGAAAGATACCCATCCCTAGCTCGAGATAGTCTAAACAAGCAAAGCTTCAACAAGAATAATGGAATTATGTAGATTACTGTTGGAAACAATTGTCTGAAGGAAATTGCTACTCAAATTATGTATTGTCTTTGATGTCACACATTGTCATAGTCCGCAACAACTAGTTACTACCGAGCTCAGTCGATCTGCCAGACAGGAATATTAGTGCTTACCGAGTCCACTCAGTTGTCGAAGAAAAGTTAGTGTTTACCGAGTTCAGTCGGTTGTCGAAGAAAAGTTAGTGTTTACCGAGTTCAGTCAGTTGTCGAAGAAAAGTTAGTGTTTACCGAGTTCAGTCAGTTGTCGAAGAAAAGTTAGTGTTTACCGAGTTCAGTCGGTTATCGAAGGTAAAGGATTGTCGGTGTTTACTGAGTTCCCTCGGTCTCCGAAAGATTATAGAAAGTTATGGTCACCGAGCACTGTCGGCCCTTGAAGGATTTTTGCAAATAGAGTTTGCTTAATTCAGCCGACTGTTATACTAAATAATGTCGATTTGACAAATCTAAAATCATATAAATAAAAGGTCAAATGTGAAAAATGAAAAACAAGAAAATATAGCAGAAGATTTACAGAAGAAAGACAGGAAAGGTGTGTGCGAATTTGTGAAGGATGTTCAGATATCCTTGATGTGCAGCAGAGATTTATTCGATCAGAAAGGATCAGACTTATGCAGAACAGAGATCTATAATCAGCAAGACAGTTGCATTATTATACAGGTCATTTTTCATTGTTACTTTCTTATCATTGTAACAGTGAATTCTAAATCTCTTAACCGAGTTGGTTTAACAACCATATTGTAAATCCTCTAACAAGGTGACAATTCCATTGAATTGTTTTCAAGACCTCTTACCAGGCCACTCCTAGTAGGGTGATTAAATCCTCTAACAAGGTCACACCTAACAGTGTGTTTTGTAACCTTTTACCGGGTTGGCTTCTAACCGGGCATCACTTCAGAAAAGTGAAAATCAGTATCTAGATACATTGGTGGTTTTTCCCATATTGGGTTTCCACGTTAAATCTTGTGTCTCTTGTGTTCTTAATTGCTTTCTCAATCATATACATGTGCTAATGAATATCTAAAGATAATTTTGCTAATACTTTCTACATCTTCAAAGTTACTGCAATCTATTTACCGAGTGCTAAAACAGATAACATTAAGGGATCCGGAAAGAATTAATTGTGAAGTGTTTTATGGTTGACTGATTCACCCCCCCCCCCCCCCCCCCTCTCAGTCACTTCATCCATATTCCATCAATTGGTATCAGAGCTTTTGGTGCTTGCAGGAAGGGTTTCAAGGACCTAAGCTAAAGATCAGGATGTCTTACAAGAGGGAAATTCCAAAGCTCAATAGAGATAACTTTTCAGCATGGCAAGGTCTCATGCGACTTCATCTGGCTTCCATTGGTGATTCAGGATGCAAATACATTGATGAAGAATACACAATTCCTAATGGCGCATTAACTATTGAAGACATTGCAGATAAAAAGACTCACAACACCATGATGATAGACATTGCATCTGCTCTCAGCTATGAAGAATTTGATGATATTAAAGATTGTACTACTGCATATGAAATGTGGATGGCACTGAAGAAAATATATGGTGGTGATGCAAATGTGAAAAGAGCCAAAGCAGAAAGCCTAAGAGGACAGTTTGACAAGATGAATATGAAGGAAGATGAAAACATTGCAAAATATGTTGAAAGAATCAAAGCAAGTGTAAGTGCAATTAGAGCTTCTGGAGGAACAATCTCAGATGAGACTATTATAAGTAAGGTACTCAGAACATTAATCCCTATCTATGCAATAAGAGTATCAGCTATTCAAGAAAGAAGATGTGAAACAAACCACAATATAACTTTGGATGCTCTAGTTGGAAGATTGACAGCCTTTGAATTAGACAACTATGACAACTATGTTCCTAGTTCCAAAAATATTGAATCAGCATTTGAGGCCAAGGTTTCACTAAAGAAGAACAAGAAAATTAAAGAAGTTCAGTCAGAAAGTGAAGAAGTATCAGAAGAAAGTTCTGATAGTGATCTTGAAATTGTAGAAGCATTACTTGCAAAGAAGTACTCTAGAGGGAAAGGTAAATATAAAGGTAAAACTCCTTTAATCTATTTTTCATGTGAAGAAACTGGACATATTGCAGCTAGGTGCCCAAACAAGCAAGTCAAAGAAGAGAAGAGAAGTCACAAGTACCATGGCAAAAAGAATTTCAAATCATACAAGGATAAAGGTAAGAAAACATGTTTTATGGCTAAAGATTCTGATGATAGTGAAGAAGAAATTGTTTTTATTGCTATAAAAGATGAATCTGATGATGATGAAGATAAGATGGCACTTATTTCTCATATAAGCAAAGATGATATATGGATAATAGACAACGGGTGTTCACACCACATGACTGGTGACAAGACAAAATTTGAATATCTAGAAGACTGTGATAGTGGTAATGTAAGATTTGGAAACAATGAACCTTGTTGTATAAAAGGAAAAGGAAGAATCTCTTTAACCAAAGAACTCATATGTGATAATGCTTATTGGGTTGAAGGACTAAAACATAATCTTCTAAGTGTAGCACAGCTAATCAACACTGGTTTCAAGGTTGAATTCATGAATGGTCAAGCAAGACTGCTGGATGGAAAAGGAAAACTCATTGGATCAGGCAAACAAACAAAAGGTAACTTATTTTATCTTGATCTCAGTGAATATTCATGCTTTATTTCTCAAATAGAAGAAAGTTGGCTATGGCACAAAAGGTTATGTCATGTGAATTTTGATAACATGATAAAAATAAGAAAATTCAAGAAGGTTAGAGGCATTCCTACTTTGAAGAAACCTGACACTGGTCTATGTAAGAATTGTCAGATTGGCAAAATGAGTAAAACTAGTTTCAAGAGTAAGAACTATCAGTCTAAAGAAATTTTGGAAATTGTGCATACTGATTTATGTGGACCTATTGGAATACAAAGCTATACTGGAGATAAATTCTTTATTCTTTTCGTTGATGATTATTCTAGAATGATGACTGTTATGTATTTAAGAGAAAAATCAGAAGCATTTGAAAAGTTCAAATGGTACTTAGCGAGAGTGGAAAAGGAAACAGGGAAAAGATTGAAATGCTTAAGATCAGACAGAGGTGGTGAATTCATCTCCCATGATTTTAACAACTTTTGCATTGAAAGAGGAATCAAAAGACAGGTATCAGCTCCTAGAACTCCTGAGCAGAATGGAATAGCAGAAAGAAGAAACAGATCTATTATGGATTGTGCAAGGACTCTAATGATAGAAAAGAACATCGCTATAAAGTACTGGAAGGAAGCTATCAGCACTGCAGTTCATACCTTGAACCGAGTACAATTGAAGAAAGACACATTCAAAACTCCTTATGAATTATGGTATGGATATAAACCCAATGTAAGTTACATGAAAATATTTGGTAGCAAGTGTTATATCTTAAAAGAATCCAGAAGAAATAAATTTGATGTGAAAAGTGATGAAGGAATATTCCTAGGATATTCTAGCAAAAGCAAGGCATACAAATGTCTGAACTTATCTACTCACAAAGTCATAGAAAGTATACATGTAAAATTTGATGAGTTTGCAGAAAAGACTGAGGAAGAAAGCAAAAGGGAACCTGAGAACTAAAGAAGATTCATTTACATTGAACCTGAAACATTGGCAGACACAACTATCAGTAAGAAAACTATATCTACCGAGCTGAGAACTATTACCGAGTCACAGGAAGAAGTGAAAACCGAGTCACAGGAAGAAATTCAGACCGAGTCTCAGCCTGAAGTTACCGAGCAAATATCTACCGAGCCCGAGCAACCTGAAGAAGAGATCCTAGAAGACAACAGCATGAATCATTCAAAAGGCAAGGAACCTATACTAGCCAAATATGTCAGAAGACATCATACACCAGATCAAATCATTGGAAACAAATCAGATGGTACTATGACAAGAAGCAAGCTAAAAGGTACATGTCTGCTTACTGATTTTGAACCTAGAAATATCAAAGATGCATTGGAAAATGAAAGTTGGATTGAAGCAATGAATGAAGAATTAGAACAAATACAAAAGAACAAAACTTGGACTCTTGTACCTAGACCTAAAGATAAGAATGTAATTGGAACAAAATGGGTATTCAGGAATAAGCTAAATGAAGATGGTCAAGTATCTAGAAACAAAGCTAGACTGGTATGTAAAGGTTATTCTCAAGAAGAAGGTATAGATTATGGAGAAACTTTCGCTCCTGTTGCAAGATTAGAAGGTGTAAGAACTCTACTTGCTTATGCAGCACACAAAGGATTTAAGGTATATCAGATGGATATAAAATCTGCATTTCTCAATGGAATTCTTGATGAAGAAGTCTACATTGAACAACCTGAAGGTTTTGTTGATCCAGATAAAAGGGACATGGTCTGCAGGTTACACAAAGCATTGTATGGTTTGAAACAAGCTCCTAGAGCATGGTATGAAAGACTCCATAACTATTTGATTCAGATTAATTTCAAAAGAGCTAATGATAACAGCAATCTGTATATTAAAGAAGGACTGGATGACAAAATTGTATTGGCAGAAATATTTGTGGATGATACTATATTTACAGGGAATGAGGATCAGTGCAAAGAATTTTCAGAGCAAATGAACAAAGAATTTGAAATGTCTATGTTTGGTTTAATAAAATTCTTTGTTGGTCTTCAAATTTAGCAAAGCAAGAATGGTATATACATTACTCAATCTAAATACATCAAGGAAATACTTAAGAAGTTTGGTATGGAAGATTCAAAACCAGTTGGTACACCCATGTGTACTGGACTGAAACTTACCAAAAATGATGATTCAAAAGAAGTTGATCAGACCCTATACCGATCTATGATTGGAAAATTGCAGTATGTAGTACATACAAGACCTGATATTGCCTTAGCAGTCGGTATAGTAGCTAGATTCTCAGCAAAACCTAAGGAAAATCACATGATGGAAATCAAAAGAATCTTAAGATACTTAAGAGGAACTGAAGAATATGGTTTGTGGTATAAATTTGGAGGCAATCTAGACTTAAAAGTGTTTACTAATGCTGATTGGGCAGGAAACATTGATGATAGAAAAAGAACAAGTGGTGGAGCATTTTTTCTTGGAAAAAGACTGGTATCCTGGACTAGTAAAAAGCAAAATTGCACATCTCAATCCACAGCTGAAGCAGAATATGTTGCTGCTGCAGTAAACTGTTCAAATATTGTTTGGTTTAAACAGTTATTAGAAGGTATGAAGGTTGAAATCAAAGAACCAGTTGTTATATTTTGTGACAATACGAGTGCAATAAACATTTCGAAGAATCCAGTGATGCATTCCAAAACCAAGCATATTGCTATTAAATATCACTTTGTCAGAAAATTGGTGCAGGATAAGGAAATCAGATTAGAATATATTCATACAAAAAAATAGATTGCAGACATTTTTACCAAACCATTACCTAAGGATGCATTTGTGTATCTAAGAGGTAAGTTAGGGGTCATTCCCCTATCTGAGGCTCACTAAATACAGTTTTAGTGATGCATCAACCAGAACATGATTGAAAATCAACCAGTTGATGCAGCATATTCAAGGAATCATTGCATATGAATCAGTACTTGAGGTACATTAATTTTCACCGGTAATATGTGAATTGTCTTTGGCATGTGTTGTCAAAGAGGGAGTGTTTGCTATGTCTTTTCTATTACTTCAAGAAAGTTTTCAATAGTCAAAAGGAAGAATTTTTAGGATACAGGAAGTTTGCTGACAGAGGGAGATTTGAATCTGAACCGAGCTAACTCTTTCAAATTTCTTATGATATGACATATTGTGTTGCCATCAATGCCAAAGAGGGAGATTCTTGGAAACAATTGTCTGAAGGAAATTGCTACTCAAATTATGTAGTCTTTGATGTCACACATTGTCATAGTCCGCAGCAACCAGTTACTACCGAGCTCAGTCGATCTGCCAGACAGGAATATTAGTGCTTACCGAGTCCACTCGGTTGTCGAAGAAAAGTTAGTGTTTACCGAGTTCAGTCGGTTGTCGAAGAAAAGTTAGTGTTTACCGAGTTCAGTCGGTTGTCGAAGAAAAGTTAGTGTTTACCGAGTTCAGTCGGTTGTTGAAGAAAAGTTAGTGTTTACCGAGTTCGGTCGGTTGTCGAAGAAAAGTTAGTGTTTACCGAGTTCAGTCGGTTATCGAAGGTAAAGGATTGTCGGTGTTTACCGAGTTCCCTCGGTCTCCGAAAGATTATAGAAAGTTATGGTCACCGAGCACTGTCGGCCCTTGAAGGATTTTTGCAAATAGAGTTTTCTTAATTCAGCCGACTGTTATACTAAATAATTTCGATTTGACAAATCTAAAATCATATAAATAAAAGGTCAAATGTGAAAAATGAAAAACAAGAAAATATAGCAGAAGATTTACAAAAGAAAGACAGGAAAGGTGTGTGCAAATTTGTGAAGGATGTTCAGATATCCTTGAGGTGCAGCAGAGATTTATTCGATCAGAAAGGATCAGACTTATGCAGAACAGAGATCTATAATCAGCAAGACAGTTGCATTATTATACAGGTCATTTTTCATTGTTACTTTCTTATCATTGTAACAATGAATTCTAAATCTCTTAACCGAGTTGGTTTAACAACCATATTGTAAATCCTCTAACAAGGTGAGAATTCCATTGAATTGTTTTCAAGACCTCTTACCAGGCCACTCCTAGCAGGGTGATTAAATCCTCTAACAAGGTCACACCTAACAGTGTGTTTTGTAACCTTTTACCGGGTTGGCTTCTAACCGGGCATCACTTCAAAAAAGTGAAAATCAGTATCTAGATACATTGGTGGTTTTTCCCATATTGGGTTTCCACGTTAAATCTTGTGTCTCTTGTGTTCTTAATTGCTTTCTCAATCATATACATGTGCTGATGAATATCTAAAGATAATTTTGCTAATACTTTCTACATCTTCAAAGTTACTGCAATCTATTTACCGAGTGCTAAAACAGATAACATTAAGGGATCCGGAAAGAATTAATTGTGAAGTGTTTTATGGTTGACTGATTCACCCCCCCCCCCTCTCAGTCACTTCATCCATATTCCATCAGATTACATGTGTAATTCAAATGCTAACAAAAATACATCATGATAATCAATCATAATTATGTACTAGAAAAAAACACTTTTCTACAACAGTAAAAATATTTCAACAATCTCCAGTTCTAGCTCATATAATAAATTCAAATTTACCTCAAGATCATACTATCTTGCTAGTCTTAGAAATAGGAATTATAAAAACACAAAGCATCGTGAATGTCTATGCCCTTAAATTCATATATATACAGAAACCAAGAATCAATCATTTCCTAATAAGAGCACTTATTGTTGATCTTGAATGGATCAATTTTAACTTCTCTCAATTTCTTATGAGTAAACTGAATACAATCTTTGCATATAAATCAATATTTTGCTTCAAATTGAGAATCCAAATAGAAATCCACAAGACTCTAATTAGCTATATCTTACTAAAATTTTAAAGAGTAAATACGTTAATTTGAAACATTTACACAATAATTGTTAAGCCACTTATGACCTTTTTTAGAGTTTATCATACCTAGCATTGCACTTTATAAGATTGATTCAATAACACATTTTTTGTTCATCGGAAAGGTTGATGTAAACTTTAAATTCCATTTATTCTTGAAAGAGGGACATTACCCAAGCACTGATATTTGGTGAAGTTGTTATAATAATATTGTATTTACTCATCATTGAATAAGAATCCATAATTCCTAAATTAATAAATTAATTTGAAATTGTTTCCTGTTTAGAATTTAGGTGATCTATTGTGAATAAAAGAATAATACCAAGTATTAAAGTTCTCATCCCCACTCAACTAGTTCATCTATAGAAGCTTGGTGTTTCTAACCTACCAATAACCATAATATGAATGAAAAATAAGAATTGAATTCTAATCAAACATAAATGATTTCTTCATTGAAGTTTCACAAAGGGTGCATAGTGTCATTCAAAATGATCAACATCGATGTGGTAGCACTGCACAGCATTCAAGAGCAAACAAAATATGCCAATACAAGTCTTTACTAATAAGATCATTATCTGGTATGGAACAAGGATCATAAATAAATTATAGAGTATCAATTTTCTTTGCACATAGCTAACATCATTTAGTTAACTTCAACAAACAAACAAAAAAGAGTACCAATTTTTCAAGCTATGGTATAATAATAAATATCATGTCCCATTAGCCTTAAAACACAAAGTGGAACCAGCCACACATTAGGGATGGAGCTCAAGACCTTTCTCGATAAGCACACATTATCATATAGCAACCTCTTATGTCAGGAATGTATCCATAATTCTATTTGGTTTAACATTTTAGTTGACAACAACTTTTACACTAAATCATGTTCTCCTAACTAATGACTCAACATAGATACATACCTTCAGCATGTACATTGAAATTGGCTCTCTAACTAACCAAATTCCTCATGGAATTAAACCATCTAGCTATGAAGATGATGTGCCATTATATCTGATTAATCATAGTATGTGAGTTGAGGTTTCTATCTGGAGTTTATTGAGTATCACGATACTGGTAAACTAGATTCTAATTATTGTTAAAATAAACTTACTCTACCATTTAGAGGTCAAGCCACAGTTATCAGTAGAAAACATTCACTTTGCAATGTATGAAACTAAAAAAAACTTGTTGGTGTGCTTGTACAAGCAGTGCATACTTGCAGAGCCCTCATATTATATCACAATTTTCTTAATTATCAATATTAATGTTCACATAGATAAATAATTGCATCAAGAAACTTGAATCATCATTTATTTGCCTCATCTCAAGAAAAAAAAAATGAGTTTGGAGCACACATTAATTTTTTGGTTGATGGCTCTAAAAATGCTATTCCGTAAAAGTTTCTTTGATTGGCCGGTGCCCCCAGTGTATTACTGTAAATCTAATGTCCCAGTGTCTGTGTCTACTCCCACCTGCTGTGAGACCAAGGATAGGTAGGCATTGTTTCCTTAGAATAGTAGGGGCAACAATATTGACACCCTCTACATTACACCCCATGTTCGGCTCCAAGGAAGGTGTTGGAGCTCAAAAATTTAGTCTATGTTTTTGAGTCCATGTTCAAAAAATTTATGTAAGTGTCAGAATTGTGCATTTAAAATTCATAAAAAGATGCCTAGTTTGAGTGCATTGAAAATATGGACCCGTTGATTTTCATAAGGAGTCACTTGGATAGGGTGCTCATCACCTATCATTTGACATATGTAATAGGTTTTAGGTCCTGGGTCTCAGTTCCAACATGTTTTTGAAGTGGTTGTTTAAAGGTGTTTCCCAAAATCTACATTAAGTGTTTCATAAATTTCACTGAGTAGCCCACTTTGGGGAAGTGCATTTATTGCCCTGTGATTAGTCATAAAATGCAGGTTGTTGCATCATTTTTTAGGCATGAGAGAGAGTGTCCATGCTAATTTTTAGCCCCCCATGTGCCCGTTTAATTACTTTGCCAGAGCCATTTCATTTGCAAATTGTAAAAATCTCTAAGTGTACCTTGTCCTATTTTCTGAGTGGCCTACTTTGAAGCTTTGTAGTTTGCATCCTGTTCGAGGTCAGGAATAATTGAATGTTGTTCCATACTGTAGACCTAGAACTAACCTTTCCTGAATATTTCTGAGTCTCTACCAATCAATTTGACCAATTTCCCAGGCTAATTCCAAATCATATTTCTATGTATTTCACTATTTTATTCCTAAATATGTTCGACGAGCTGACTTTGGTGTTTATTTGTTTTTCACCACTTGATCTTCAGAGTGAGAAAATGATGGATTCATTTTCACTATGTGGAGGTTAATCAGTGCCTAAGTTTCCAGTTTCTGAAGATCTTAGTGGGTGAGTTTTTAAAGCCAGTTTTGGAGGTGACTTATCTGATTTTGGCAGTGTGGAAAGTTTTAGTTTTCTGAGTGGCCATGTTTGGTTATAAAAATATTTTTGCTTAGGTATTTTTCATGATTTCTCCTTTGGTGGATGTGTTTATATGTTGGAGGTGAACTTGTGTTCCTGGCAATGTGTTCCTATGAGGCTATTTGGTCAGTTTTTAAGGCCTCTCTTGGATGCCGGTTAGTGTGGTTTGGCAATTGTGCAAAAGTGTAAAAAGCAAACTATATGGTTGAATCTTTGAGACATCATGGCTTTTTTTCACTTGGTGATGGCATTTTGGGTAAACGTAAGGTAGGATGTTGATTCATAAGTGGTTGATGCCCTCCTTCTAGCTCAAGATTACATTGATGTTGTGATCTTCTAGCCTTATGTGTTTTACTAAGTAAACTATGCCAGATTTTTATCTTTTTAATGTCATAACATTCAGATAGTTTGAATTTGTATGCATTATGTACGCACTTCATTTTGGTATGTGCATATTGTTTGTGCTTGGTGTATTTTCACTATGATAGTGTGTGCATTTGTTCAATGATGTGCATACAAGAGACCAAAGGTAAGTAAGGGTGTAAATAACCAAAGGCTACCTGCTCAGGAAAGAAGAAATGAAAGCAATTAAGTGAAATGGTGTGCTCACTGGTGATCGGGAAACAAGATAAACTATAAAGGAAGCATAGTAAAAACAAGTTGGGGGCTGCCAATGTAATGAATTGACTGATCAATAAGGTGGCTACATCTGGATAAGGAAGGAGTATGCTTTCATTGAGAAGTATTGAATGAAATAGGAAGATTATTTCAAAGAGGAGCTGTGAGTCATGTTTTACACCAATGAATGCAAAGTAAATGCAAACAAACATGTGCCAAGTGACTGCCAGCGTAAGTAAAAAGTAGTGGAGGTTGCCAGTATAGAACATGACTGGTATGTAAAGTTACAGGCATACACATTAAAAGATGACTTCCTGTGTAGTGACAGGAAGAGTGTGTAATGTATAGAGGAAGTATGTACACTGGTCTCACATTTGTTAGAAAGGCAGGGTGTGCGTGAGATATCAAAAAGGGAGCCTACGTGAGACCAATGGTGGCCCATGCACAAACTAAAGGTGAGCAACTTGCAAATGTTAGATGTGCATAAGTATGTGTTGGCCAAGCAGCACACAATGTTTTCAAGACCGAATGCAAGGTAGCTAGTGTAAATACGTGGGTAGTCAGTTTAGAATGGTGAGCTCACACATGAATAATTAAGGGAACCTTGCATGAAGACAAAGTGTAAGGAAATTAACAAACCTGGAGTGCACACCGTAAATTTCAAATGGAGGTGGCCAGTCACGTGCTAGACATGAGACCATAGATTGGAGTATACGCATAGGCTGGAAGGTAAGTGCCACCACATAGCTAAGCATGAAGGGAATGTGCACAATCATTAAATAGGCGCATAAAGTGATGGATGGAGGCATATTTTTGGAGGCTCACGCATTGAGCTAGGGAGAAGGAAGGGGCTGCCAGTTGAAAAGGAAGCATAACGAATAATCAAGGGAACACGTAAAGGCCAACATATGTGCCAAGAGGGCTAGCATGAGTGAGTGGTAGCGCACTATTTTATGAGGAAGGTTGGCTTTTGGCTGGAGGAGGTGCGTGGAAGCTAGAAGGAGTGGAAGCCTAGAAGCAACAAGTCAAGTAGTAGCCAGTCTAAAGTGGAGAAAGCCTATGCAAGTGAAAGGGCCAGCCAAAGTGGAGGAAGTCTGCACATGGAGGTTTGGTTATGTGTGACCAATGAAAGGGTTTGATGCTAGCATAAAAGATGAAAGAGACGTGTGCTGGCGCATGCTAGAGACAGCCATAGATAAATAGAAATAAAAGAATGAGAGTTGGTGTGTTCCCTGAGGCAAGAAAGAAAAACACAAGGAATGTGCATGTGGGTTTATCCCACATGCACCCTATTTGCATTTTTATAAGTGTTTGTATACATAGCCACTCACATAAAATGTAAAGCAAGTGGAAAAGAGGCTTATGTGGCCTCTTAGCCTTGTGGGCCTACATGGAAGTGTGTGCTAGCTGGGTATACTATAAAGATATTTTAATGTAGCATTTAAAAAATACTTGCCAAATTTATCCCACATTGCCCAGGATGGAGAAACTTTGATTGCATAAATTCCCAAATGCTCACATAGTAAATTAGAAGAAACAGCAGGAGGCCCTATAGGTGTGCTCACGTGGAGGCACCTCAGGAAGCATGTTGGCGGGCCAAAGGTAAGAAATTTTGTAGACAAGTGACGGTGACAGCTGGACAAAGATGACACGTGACAGGCATTCACACATTCGCAAGATGTAACCGGCAGCTAAGGAAACATTAAGTGACCCGAAGAATGCAGTGTTTGTCAAATCACTAGATAGGTTCATAGTTAGCTAGATGATTCCATGATTCAAAGAATAGTGTTCCCATAATCTCTAGATAGTTGGTGGTTAGGCCTTAACATTATGTGAATTAGAGATAACCTCAATCACCCATTCTTTGACTGCCTAGCGGTTAGCAAGAAAAATTTAGAGATTAAGAGACTACATGATCGCACAATCTCCAAATCCTTGGCGGTCAGAGATGAAAATTCAGAGATCACGAGATTAAGCCCAATCTCCAAATTTAACCTAGGGTTATAAA
The DNA here is from genome assembly GCA_027943335.1 of Chamaecyparis obtusa. Taxonomy (NCBI): domain Eukaryota; kingdom Viridiplantae; phylum Streptophyta; class Pinopsida; order Cupressales; family Cupressaceae; genus Chamaecyparis; species Chamaecyparis obtusa. The sequence continues at coordinate 850,145 of BSBK01000280.1, read as the reverse complement.
ATCATTTTGAGATTCAGAGATTGAAGCCATTCGCCCAATCACCAAAGTTGACCATGGTTAGCAAATCCATTCAAAGATCCAGAGAACAATGTATTCACACAATCTCCAAACTTAGGGGTCAAAGGCCAAGGTTTAGTCTCATCGAATCACATTATGACACTTGTCATACTCTGGTGAGGTTTGAGGAAAAATCTAGATTTAAAATACAAAAGAACTTAAAAGGTGACATAGTCCAGACATTAGGAATAAATTGAAATATTTAAATGGCAGGGCCTATTCAGAGAATTAACACCTGGAGATTCATTTTTTAACCAAATATAGGCATCTAATATGTTTCCAGAAATGACAAGACAAGGGGAATCAGATGGTAATTATTGTTTTCAATTTCTACTCAGTTGGAAAGAGTAATAAGGGCTAGAATTTTTAAATCAAAATCAAGTTTTTTGGGAAATGATTGCAGGCATGATCAATTGGAGAGAATCCATTTGAAGATCAAAGTGCAGATCAAAATTGAGGGAAAACTTGGAGATATTTTGTCCAAAGAATGTGTAGCTTTCAATTGTCTCTAACTGACCACATTCTCCTATATCTCAAGTTTTCTTCATTTTTGCAGAGATGATGGAATAATCACTAGAGAGGCAGTATTCTGGCTTTTGAGCCCTTATTTTTATGGTTTTCATGGTTTTTTGATTGTGTTGAACCAGGAGATTTTTAATGAAAAACTATGGAATCCCAATCCTATATTGGTGATGTCTTTATGTATATTGGTTTAATTTCTTGTGTATTAGTTTGTAAGGCACTCTAATATAATGGTTACAAGGTAATTATGAATCTGTGTTCTTAGTTTCTCTCAAGGAGTGAATAAATCTTTGGCACAATTCTAAGAATTTAATAATGCATGTGAATTTGATGTCTGGGTAGAGGAGTGAGAGAATGATATGTAAAGTATTTCATTTGGATTTCATGTGTTTAGAGTTAGAGATTTTTCAGGGGATATGCATTCATTTGACTCTGTTGCCCAATTAATAAGGCACTGGTCACTTTTTGTTTCTGCATCTTTCATCATCAAATCAAAATCAATGAATATTTATTTTCATGTATGTTGTAGAGCTAAGAAGATTAGGTTTGTATGAAGGATATAAACTAATGTTTTAATGCTTTGAAGAAGTAGATCTGATAGGTACACCCACCTGTAGCCAAGATCTCAAAGTGAAGAAGGACTTGGTCCTTGTTAAGTAGTCTTTTCTTGTTTGAATCGGGAGTTTAGGAATCATAGAGTTCCATTTAAGCACTTAGGGCTTGTGTTAGGATTTAGCAAGAAAAATCACTAACAAAATGGTGACTCTACTGGGGAAGAAATAAAGGGTAGAAAAGTTTAAGATGATTGTTTCCTTGCTTTGCTGAATCATCCCAGAGTCTGGTTAAGTGATCATAGAGTCAATTCTTTTCAAAAATTGTTATATTTTCTCACCAAGTGTGAGTGGCGACTCTGATTCTCTATTTGATCAGTGTTTTGTAATAGGAAGGTGCAATGTATTTTATGATCCTGATAAACAATTGTATCCTCTGAAGTTATGTTGTGTTTTTTTGTAAAGAAGGTTCAAATTTGAGAAAAGGTTCTGATGTAGGGGAATCCTTGGTTCCTACAGATTCTGGCAGTCTCGGTAACTATCTAGAGGAGTTCAGTTAATGTGCTAATGATCTCAGTAGAAGACTAGATTTTCTCAATCTTTGATGATAGTTCTTGGTCAAAGATTGTTTTGCTTCATCGATGGAGCTCGGTGATCTTGGTAGTGATTCTTGGTTGGAGGTTCTGGTGGATCTCGATGGATGATGGTCACTTGGTGACTTGGTGTTTTGTTGCTCAGTGCTTGGTGCTCGATTACCAATGGGGTCTCAGTGTTTATGTCTTTTCCTTGGTTGCTGAAGTGGCTCAATCACTGGAGGACTCAATCACTGAGGGAAGCTCGATCATGGAAGGAGAATCAGCATTTCTGGTGCTCGGTAATGCTTGTGGAGCTTGGTAGGTATGTTTTCTCAATATATTTCTTGACACTTGGTAGTTTGGCTTATCGACAAGTGTTCTTGGAGATTTGGGAGGCTGGCTTGGTGCATTTATTATTGGTAGCTAAACTAGAGGCTGACATGGAGAATTTAATATTTGTAAGGTTATTTGAGAGCCGACTTGTATTTCATTTAATGTTTGTTTGTAGTAGAAGCTGACTTGGCTTGGGAATTAATTATTTCTTCTAGCCAACTTGTGGCTGAAGATTAGCATTTAAGGAGTGTTTGGGTAGTTGTTTAGGGCAGAGGAGGGTAGTCAGAGTAGAGATCTGAGATAGATTAGATCTGGACAAAGTAAAAGAAGTGTAGTAGAGTTAGTAGCTAGCAAGCTTAGGAACAAGAGGATTTCTTGGTGGCTTGCGGGTGAAAGTTTAGATCTTTCTTGGAGTTCCTACCAGTGTCCTATTGTAATATAGATCTGGGCTAGCTAAGAGAGGTGTTGGATCCTACGTGATCTTCTAGAACTATTTCTTTCTTTGTAATTGGTTGTAACTGGGAAGGCCTTACAGGCCAGCACATTGCATGTAATTAGTTAGTTGGTGAATAAAGATATCAATTTTCTTTCTGATCTAGTTTCTTGTTGTATTTAATTGGATCCTCCATCCTTGACTGCATCAGCTGGTATCAGAGTGAGTTGATCTTGTTGGGAGAAAGGTTGAGGAAGAGATTGTGTGCGATCCAAGTTGCAAATCCATGTTATTGAACTTGTGAAATCATGGCCTAGTTGTTCATGCAAGGTGGTAGGTTGTGATCTGGCTTGTATACAACTTGGAGGTTGTCACAAGGTGGTCAGTTTAGGGTTTGTTGTAGAGGGTTTCTAAAAATCTTTGAGAGATGTCTCTGAGAGGATTGGACCCTAGTGTGATTGTTTCTCTTTGTGGTGTGGTGAAGGTGAAGATTTATGAGAGGTTTTCTCAGTTGGAAGCATATTTTCTGAACTGTGTGGAGGATCAAGTTAAGAACCTAGCGAGGGAAAGTGTTGTTGAGCTTTGTAGAGCTTACCGGAGTTGGAGCATGCTACTTCGGAAGAAAATTATTTGGCCGGTTAGAAGACTAGTCCGAGAGAGAAGACATCTTGACAAAGTTTATTGTGACAGTGTAGAGATTGAAGAGGTATGTGAAATTGGTTTTGATGTTCAGCTGGTGGAGTCTGACATGAAACCTACAGAGAAAATTGTGCTTGTTGCTGAGTTACCTATGATTACTGATAATGTTGTTGACCTTGTTAAGGTTGGGGAGGAAACTGGTTTTCATGTTCAGTCGGTTGTGCTTGACATGGAAATTGCAGAGCATCTGGTTGTGCTTGATCAGGTTGCTATTGATGAGAAGTTACTTGTTTTTTAACACCTTTATGATGATGGTATTACTGAATTACTTTTGTTCAGTGTTGAGATGTAGATATTGTTTGTTGATTGTGGACTTGAGCATGGACAGTGATAAGTCTTGTTATGAGATTCTGAGATGGGATTCTTCCTTGATCCTTGGTGATGGGTAGAAGGCTCAGTTTGTTTAGGATGTTGGGCATGTTGATTGGTTGGTTGTAGATCGGTTAAGGAGGACTTGGCTGATGAACTTGTGTATTTTCCTGGCTTTGCAAATTGACAAGCCTTGTGTGAAGATGAAGTGGATGGTGAATTTTCTTGGAGGAGCAAAGTGTGGGACACACTTTCTTATTTACTTCGGGTGTCTAATGCAAGGGCATCCTCAGTTCCTGAAGATTTTGGTAGTCTTGGTAACTATCTAGAGGATTTTGGTTAATGTGTTAATGATCTCAATAGAAGAATGGAGTTTCTCAGTCTTTGATGATAGTTTTCAGTCAAAGATTGTTTTTCTTCACCGATGGAGCTCGGTGATCTTGGTAGTGATTCTCAGTTGGATATTCTGGTGGATCTTAGTGGATGATGGTCACTCGATGACTTGGTATTTTGTTTCTTAGTGCTCAATTATTGATGGGGTCTCGGTGTTTATGTCTGTTGCTTGATTGTTGAAGTGGCTTGGTTGCTGGAGGACTCAGTTGTTGAGGGAAGCTTGGTCATGGAAGGAGACTCAGCATTTCTAGTGCTCAGTAATGCTTGTGGAGCTCAGTTGGTATGTTTTCTTGGTATATTTCATGACACTCGATAGTTTGGCTTACTGACAGGTGTTCTTAGAGATTTGGGAGGCCAACTTGGTGCATTTATTATTGGTAGCTGAATTGGAGGCCGACATGGATAATTTAATATTTGTAAAGCTATTTGAGAGCTGACCTGTATTGCATTTAATGTTTGTTTGTAGTAGAAGCCAACTTGGCTTGGGAATTAATTATTTCTTCCAGAAGATTTTTGGTTGAAGATTAGTATTTAAGGAGTATTTGGTTAGTTGTTTAGGGCATAGGAGGGGAGTCAAAGTAGAGATCTAGACAGAGAAGAAGAAGTGTAGTAGAGTTAGTATCTAGCAAGCTTAGGAACAAGAGGATTTTTTGGTGGCTTGCAGGCACAAGTTTAGATCTTTCTTGGAGTGCCTACCAATGTCCTATTGTGTTACAGACCTAGGCTAGCTGAGAGAGGTGTTGGATCCTACGTGATCTTGTAGAACTATTTCTTTCTTTATAATTGGTCGTAACCGAGAAGGCCTTACAGCCTAGCACATTGCATGTAATCAGTTAGTTGGTGAATAAAGATATTAGTTTTCTTTCTGATATGGTTTCTTGTTGTGTTTTTCATTGTGTCAGTGTTTGGCTACAAGTTTGGATAGTCCTTAATTGGATCTTCCATCCTTGACTGCATCAGGTTCTCAACTGACATAGAATTGGTCCTCTGCAAAGAGGTGGTGACTCTACCACAATTTGAAAGGTGATTTGAAGGAGATTTCAGATCAATGTTTTGCACTAGCAACAACACTTCCAGGTAATCTTTTATCAAAGTAAAAATAGTCCCTAATTAAGTGAACAAGTCACTAATGAAAAGGGAAAAATAATCTTAAAGTTTAAGTCATATTTCTGGATAGAAGATTCAATTGCTAAAGAGTATCAAAAATATGTTAGGGTTTAATGAAGTTTTAATGGTTGCATGAATTTGGATAAAAATATTGTCATGAGAACAAGCTTTATTGTGTTGTCAATGTGTTGAAATGGAGTTTCCATCTTTGATAAGTCAAGATGTTTCTAGATCTGAAAGTTTTCAGTCAGATTTAGAAAACTATATTGGTGAACTTCATTTGATAAATAAAAGAATTCAACATAATTGCATTTAGATGTTAAGATGTGAAATAGGAGAAAGAAGAGAAGGATCTACACTTTCATATTACAAGAAATTTCTTGTTGCTTGTAGTGAACTTCATGTGGGTCTTGATTTTCAAGAATCCCAATATGCTGAAATGTTTCTATAACTTAGTATGTCTGAATCAGTCAGTTGGACTACATCCTTTAGAGATGAAGCACTAGAACATGTTAAATAATGGATGGATTCATTTATAGATGTTGAATCTAGTTGTGCTAGGGATGTTGAGTCTTCTGATGCTGATAGTGTTGGTTATTGTGTTGATGATGAAATCTATGAATGTCAAGGAATAGAAGATGAATTTACAGTTGATAGTGATTCCCTTGAGCTTATAGATTTCCCTTTTTCTTAGCCTGATACTATGGTTCCTTGTTTCAACTTGATGATGTTTTGTGTGAACATGAAGAATATGATTATAATGTAGATAATAGTTCCTATAGTGACTACTTTACACAAGGTATTGTGAGACAAGTGATTGCAGCCCCTATTTCAAATGGGGAAGGTATTTGCAGCATCAATAGTGAAATTGAAGAGATGAAGTGTGAAGTTCAGTGCTTACTAAGTAGTGAGCAAATTTCAAAGTTCTTGGATACTGAGTTTTAGAGGTATGCTCCCAAGTTTGTTTCAAAAATTCCATGCCCAGTAGATATAAGTTTTGATGAAGATGATTCAAGTGATGGCATGATGTATGAAACATTTACTGGTTTTCCTTCTCCTTTATTTGAGTTAAAAGATATGGAAGTGGATAGTATACATCATTGTGATGAATTTTATAATGTTATATTTAATGAGTACAATGATGAATGTACTAGTGAGTGTTCAAATTTTCAAGAGGATCATGTTAGCGGTTCTTGTTTACATTTTGATGCTATAAATTGTGGTAAATCTAAATGTGTTTTATCAAATTTACAAATGACTAATGAGTCACTCACTAACAAAGCTTGTTCCCTTCTAAATGATGTTGATGTAGTTTGTGATCAGCAAATTATTTCCAGTTTTGTGCAATCAGATATTTGTCTTGAGAGGTTCTACTCTAGTTTGCAAAGTGATGAGATAGAAAAGTTTATTTATTTTTTGCAAGCTAATGATCAGAATATTGATGTTTCCAGCCATGATGTTGAGTTGGAGTGTTTCATTTTTTAGCATGATGTTGACAATGAAGAGTATGATGTTTTAATTTCATAAAGTGATCAGTATCTATGGCAGCTTGATGGCCTTCCTTTGTTAAATGATGGTGAGTATGTTGATCATTTTTCCTATGATATGCTAAAAGTGGACCAAAATATTTTTGACTGACTGGATGAAACATGTAATTTTATTTTACCTCTGTTGTATGGAGATAAAAATCATTTATTTGATAGGGGTAAAAACTTATTCAATTTTTGGGGCTTTGAGCCTTTTTGTAAATATTGTAAGTTCATGTACAGTTGCTTTTCTTTTAGTTGTGTGCATCTTTTCTTTCAGTAAGAGGGTTCCCTAATCAGAGTTTTGTGAAAAAGAAAGTGAAAAGTCAAGTTGATCTTCTTTGGGTGGTCTGTTGTACCAAATATTCTGAATTCTATGCATGCCCGCAAGGGGCATGTGTCCCCAATCAGAGCCACTATTGGAGCTCAAAAATTTAGTCTATGTTTTTGAGTCCATGTTCAAAAAAAAAAATTCAAGTGTTAGAATTGTGCATTTAAAATTCATAAAAAGATGCCTAGTTTGAGTGCATTGAAAATGTGGACTCGATGATTTTCATAAGGAGTCACTTGGATAGGGTTCTCATCACCTATCATTTGACATATGTAATAGGTTTTAGGTCCTGGGTCTCAATTCCTATGTGTTTTTGAAGTGGTTGTTTAAAGGTGTTTCCCAAAATTTGCATTAAGTGTGTTTCTAGATTTTCACTGAGTAGCCCACTTTGAGGAAGTACATTTATTGCCCTATGATTAGTCATAACATGCAGATTTTTGAATCATGTTGTAGGCATGAGAGATATTTTTCATGATAATTTTCAGCCCCCCATGTGCCCATTTAATCACTTTGCCAGAGCCATTTCATTTCATTTGCAAATTGTAAAAATCTCTGAGTGTGCCTTGTCCTATTTTCTAAGTGGCCTACTCTGAAGATTTGTAGTTTGCATCCTGTTCGAAGTCAGGCATAATTGAATGTTGTTCCACATTATAGACCTAAAATTGACCTTACTTAAATATTTCTGAGTCTCTGTCAATCCATTTGACCACTTTCCCAGGCTAATTCCAAATCAGATTTCTATGTATTTCACTATTTTATTCCTGAATATGTATGACGGGCTAACTTTGGTGTTTATTTGTTGTTCAACACTTGATCTTCGGAGCAATAAAATGATGGATTCATTTTCACTATGTGGAGGCTAATCATTTCCTATGTTTCTGGTTCCTGAAGATCTCAGTGGGTGAGTTTTTAAAGCCAGTTTCAGAGGTGACTTATGTGATTTTGGCAGTGCAGAAAGTTTCAATTTTCTGAGTGGCCATGTTTGGTTATTAAAATATTTTTTCTCGGGTCTTTTCATGATTTCTCCTTTGGTGGATATGTTTATATGTTGGAGGTGAACTTTTGTTTCTGGTGGTGTGTTCTTGTGAGGCTATTTGGTTAGTTTTTAAGGCCACTCCCGGATGCCGATTAGTATGGTTTGGCAATTGTGCAAAAGTGTAAAAAGTGAAGTATATGGTTGAATCTTTGAGACATCATGACTTGTTTTCACTTGGTGATGGCATTTTGGGTAAACGCAAGGTAGGATGTTGATTCATAAGTGGTTGATGCCCTCTTTCTAGATCAAGATTACATTGATGTTGTGATCTTCCAGCCTTATATGTTTTACTAAGTAAACTAAGTTTTTTAATGTCATAACATTGAGATAGTTTGAATGTGTATTCATTATGTACGCACTTCATATTGGTATGTGCATACTGTTTGTGCTTGGTGTATTTTCACTATGATAGCATGTGAATTTGTTTAATGATGTGCATACAAGAGACCAAAGGTAAGTAAGGGTGCAAATAACCAAAGGCTACCTGGTCAGCAAAGAACAAATGAAAACCATTAAATGAAATGCTGTTCTCACTGGTGATCAGGAAACAAGCTAAAATATAAAGGAAGCATAGTAAAAAAAAGTTGGGGGCTGCCAATAAAATGAATTGACTAATCAATAAGGTGGCTACATCTGGATAAGGAAGGAGTATGCTTTCATTGAGAAGTATTGAATGAAAGAGGAAGCTTATTTCGAAGAGCTGTGAGTCATGTTTTACACTAATGAATGCAAAGTAAATACAAACACACATGAAACAAATGTGTGCCATGTGGCTGCTAGCATAAGTAAAAAGGAGTGGAGGCTGCCAGTATAGAACATAACTGGTGTGTAAAGGTACAAGCATACACATTAAAAGATGACTTCCTGCGTAGTGACAGGAAGAGTGTGTAATGTATAGAGGAAGTATACACACTGGTCACACATTTGTTAGAAAGGCAAGGTGTGTGTGAGAAAGCAAAAGCAGAGCTTGCATGAGACCAATGGTGGCCATGCACAAACTAAAGGTGAGCAGCTTGCAAACATTGGTTGTGAGTAAGTATATGTTGGATAAGCAACACACAATGTTTTCAAGACTGAATACAAGGTAGCCAGTGTAAATACGTGGGCAGCTAGTTTAGAATGGTGAGCTCACACATGAATAATTAAGGGAGCCTTGCATGAAGGGAAAGTGTAAGGTAGTGAACAAGCTTGGAGTGCACACCATGAATTTCAAATGGAGGTGGCTAGTCACATGCCAGACATTAGACCATAGATTGGAGTATATGTATAGGCTGGCGGGTAAGTGCTAGCACATAGCTAAGCATGAAGAAAATATGAACAATTATTAAAAATACGCATAAAGTGATGGATGGAGGCATGTTTTTGGAGGCTTGCGCATTAAGCTAGGGAGAAGGAAGGGGGTGCCAATTGAAAAGGCAGCATAATGAATAATCAAGGGAATGCTTAAAGGCTAGCATAGGTTCCAAGAGGGCCAGCGTGAGTGAGTAATAGCACACTTTTTGATGAGGAAGACTGGCTTTTGGCTAGAGGAGGTATGTGGTAGCTAGAAGGAGTGGAAACCTGCAAGCAGTAGGTCATGTAGTAGCCAGTCTAAAGTGGAGAAAGTCTGCGCAAGTGAAAGGGCCAGCCAAAGTGCAAGAAGTCTATGCAAGGAGGTGTGGTTATGCATGACCAATGAAAGGGTTTGATGCTAGTGTAAGAGATGAAAGAGATGTGTGTTGGCGCATGCTGGAGACAGCCATAGATAAATAGAAATGAAAGAATGAGAGTTGGTGCATTACATGAGGCAAGAAAGAAAAAACACAGGGAAGGTGCTTGTGGGTTTATCCCACATGCACCCTATTTGCATTTTTACAAGTGTTTATATACATGGCTACTCACATAAAAGGTAAAGAAAGTGGAAAAGAGGCTTATGTGGCCTCTTAGCCTTGTGGGCTCGTGTGGAAGTCCATGCCAGCTGGGCACTATAAAGATATTTTAATGCAGCATTTAAAAAACACTTGTTGGATTTATCACACATTTCCCAAGATGGAGAAACTTTGAATGCATAAATGCCCAAACGCTCACATAGTGAATTAGAAGAAAGAGTGGGAGGCCCTATAGGTGTGTTTGTTTGGAAGCACCTTGGGAAGCATGCCGGCGGGCCAAAAGTAAGAAATTTTGTAGACAAGTGACGGTGACATCTAGACAGAGGTGACATGTGGCAAGCATCCATGCATTCGTGAGATGTAACTGGCAGCTAAGGAAACATTCAGCGACTTGGAGAATGCAGTGTTTGTTGAATTGCCAAATAGGTTCACAGTTAGGTAGATGATTCCTCAATTTGAAGAATAGTGTTCTCGTAATCTCCAGATAGTTGGTGGTTAGGCCTTAACATTGCACAAATTGGAGATAACCTCAGTCGTCCATTCTTTGAATGCCTGGAGGTTAGCAAGAAAAATTCAAAGATTAAGAGACTACATGATCGCACAATCTCCAAATCATTGGCAGTCAAAGATGAAAATTCAGAGATCATGAGATTAAGCTCAATCAACCAATCTCTGAATTTAATCTAGGGTTAGAAAATCATTCCAAGATTTAGATATTGAAGCCATTCGCCCAGTTGCCAAATTTGACCATGGTTAGAAAATCCATTCGAAGATCTGGAGAATAGTTCATTCGCCCAATCTCCAAACTCAGGGGTCAAAGGCCAGGGTTTAGTCTCATCGAATCACATCATGACACTTGTCACATTCTAGTGAGGTCTAAGAAAAAAGCCAAATTTAAAATACAAAAGAATTTAAAAGGTGACATAGTCCAGACATCAAGAATAAATTCAAAAATTTAAATGACAGGACCTATTCAGAGAATTAATGCCTAAAGATTCATTTTTTAACCAAATATAGGCATATAATATGTTTTCAGAAATGGCAAGATAGGCGGAATCAAATGGAAATCATTGTTTTCGGTTTCTGCTTAGAGAGAAAGAGTAGTAAGGGCTGGAATTTTGAGATCAGAATCAATTTTGTTGGGAAATGATAGCAGGCATGATCAATTGGAGAGAATCATTTTGAAGATCAAAGTGTAGAACAAAATTGAGGGAAAACTTGGAGATATTTTGTGCAAAGAATAGACAACTGTCAGTTGGCTCTAACTGACCACATTCTCCTATATCTCAAGTTTTCTTCATTTTTATAGAGATGATGGAATAATCACTACAGAGGCAGTATTATGGTTTTTGAGCCCTTATTTTTATGGTTTTCATGGTTTTGTGATTGTGTTGAACTAGGAGATTTTTAATGAAAAATAGTGGAATCCCAATCCTATATTGGTGATGTCTTCATGTATATTGGTTTAATTTCTTGTGTATTAGTTTGTAAGGTACCCTAATATACTAGTTACAAGGTAACTATGAATTTGTGTTCTTAGTTTCTCTCAAGGAGTGTATAAATATTTTCCACAATTCAGAGAATTTAATAATGTATGTGAATTTTATGTCTAGGTAGAGGAGTGAGAGAATGATCTGTAAGGCATTTCATTTGGATTTCATGTGTTTAGAGTTAGAGAGTTTTAGGGGATATGCATTCATTTGACTCTGTTGCCCAATTAATAAGGCATTGGTCACTATTTTTTTCTGCATCTTTCATCATCAAATCAAAATCAATGAATATTTACTTTCATGTATGTTGTAGAGCTAAGAAGATTAGGTTTGTATGAAGGATATAAACTAATGTTTTAATGCTTTGAAGAAGTAGATATGATAGGTACACCCGCCTAATGGGCCAAATTATTGCCCTAATGTTGTTTTAATCTTTATGCTTTGATTGACACTCTTTATGCTTTGATGATACATTTCCAAACATTTTATAACCTATACCTATGAGAACTTATGCTAAGTATGACTAAAGCCACAAAGACTTTGGGTAGTATGAATGGCATGTTTTTCTGACTACTATATATAGAATGTAGTATTTCATATAAGTATTCTAAGCTGTGTTCTAACATTTAAGTATGAATTCAAGTGTTGACTTTAATATATATGTACACTAGATATTACTAACCTGACAGGTAAGCAAGGAGCGGAGCAGAGAATGGTGCAGCCATATTAAAGAAGGAGCTACAGTAGAACAACCATGATGGAAGAATCCAAGGATATGTCACTACTAAGAAGGAATTAATGTTCCAAAAGATATAGGGAATGGTTATGCTATATTCTATCAGCATTGATATTTCTGTTAAGCTAAACTTATTGTGTATGTCGTGGTCAGTTTATCTCCCTTTTTGTTGGTGAGATTTAATCAAACTTTTCTATTATGTTTTCAATAAGAAGTTAATCCTCCTTATAAAATAAATGGGATTGACTTAGTTAGGATGGATGAGAAAATATAGAATGATGTATTCAGCATAGTAAATATTACTCTTTTCTGTTCTTCGTGAATTGTCCAGTTGATTGTAACCAATTAAGAAGAATTTAATGGAAGAGTGATTTTGAAGAATCTTCTCTGTTAATAGTTAGCAGAAGCCAACCAAGGGGGCCCACTTGGGAGGTGGATTAGATTAGGATAGAGTAGAATTTTTTATTGCATTCTCTGTACTGTTACTATTTTATTCATGCAGCATCACTACTATGAATGTTCCTATAGCACTTGCAGAATTGAGCATAGTAAATGTTTTGAGTTGTTAAGTAGGCTTAGATTTATTTTACAAGCTTTCTGTAGTAGGTTCATTAAGTACTCATGTATTTTTTACTTCCTGCAGCAATAGTATAGGTTTCCTCCATGCATTGTTATCTTCCTGCAACATAAGTAGTATGACTCAAAGAGGAACTTAGTGCATAAATCGTGCTGACTCATTTCAAGCCTATGTCCCTGGGTTGAAAATTTAAATGCATCTCATAATGGGGAAGGTAAACCTTTAGTGTGAATAAACTATTCCTAGGTGAGACAATGGCATGATTATTATTACCCATCATGAGACTGTTCATTTTTGGCGTCATTGCTGGGGATGGTGTCAAACTAGGAACCTTAATGAGCCATTTATTTCTAGAGCTAGTTTCCTGTGTTCTTTTTAGTCAATTCAAAATAGTTCTAAGCTTGCTTCACAAGTTCATCAACTTAATTGCATGCATCGAAGAAGGCACGATGTTCATGGTAGATTTCTCCCAAAAGAACTTGTCAAACTGAAAGAAGAATTGCAAGAACTTGAGTTACCATTCCTTGATGCAAGTCATGAGTTTACTAGGTCATCTTCCACTAAAGGAGAACCTCATGACATGTTTGATCTCCGTCCATTTGCTAAAATATTAACCAGTTTCCATAATAACCCTAATCCAAGACCATCTATTATCCCAACTCTTCCGGTCAATAATACTTTTCAACCACAGTTTCAATATCCAACACCTCCAGTAATGGCAGCTCCTACATTTCCATTTCCCATCCCAAGCCTTATCACCAATCCCAACCTTAAGAATATACCTGCTTTAGCCCTTCCAAAATTCTATGGCCTCATTAAAGAAGATCTTGACACCTTCTTGTTTGAGTTTGACATATTGTGTCGAAGCTTTGACTATAATATAGATAGTCATAAGCTTAAGCTATTTCCAGCAACGCTGAAGGAGTCAGCTCTTAGATGTTTTATGGGTTTAGGAGAAAATGCAGTACCTAATTGGGCCGGGATGAGAGATTTGTTTCTAAGGAAATATAAAGACTACTGCAAGGGAATTGATTCAAAAGGAGATTACATCTTTAGAATGACACAAATAGAAGATGAGACATTAGAAGATTACATATCATGCTTCTTGTTTAACCTACAAAAGAACCCTCAACATGCATTATAGGAGGATTCACATAAGCTGATTTTTCTAAGAGGAGTGAATGAAAATTGCCTTGAAGCCTTGGATCTCATGGCTAGAGGAGATATATCTCAATCTTCCTAGGATGAGCTTCAAAAGATTTGTCTAAACTATTCAAGAGTTGCAGTAAAGAAAGGAAGGGGATTTTGGCCAACTTTGACCAAAGGAAGCGGCTCTGGTATTTCAAAGATGGAAATTTCAAATTTGTTGTCTAATTTTAAACAAGACATCATTAATGATGTCACCATACACTTGGATGCAATGGCTTCCAAGAAGAAACATGTAGACACAAAATCATAGCTTGTTGAATACTATCCACACTGTCGCAAGCAGAAGAAAGATTGTCACTGCAAATTGGTCACAAACTTGGAGAACCAGCATCATCCAATGGAGTACTTAAAGATAGAAGGAGAGGATGAGAAAGTATTTTTTATTGCTTAGCATTGACCATGGGCCCCATGCCAAGGTATGCCTCAAGACCCATTACAAAATTCAAATCCATATATTAGTCAATGGTAGAACTGTAATGTCCAAAGTCCTCCATAGTATAATCAACCATCTTGGAACAATGCTTGGCCAAATAATCAACAAAATCAATGGTATCCTCCACAAAAACCTCAATGGCCACAATTTCCAAACCAATGGCAACCACCACATAGAAATTAGCAGCCTACTAACCAATGGAGAGGACCCCAGTAATGGTCTAACCTAAATACTAGATATCCACTTCTGCCAACACCAAACAATACACCTACCATAATGCCACCACCTTCAAACACATGTCCTCAAAAGTAGATGCAGTTACCTGCTCAACCTCAACCCAATCCCAATATCCAACAACCACAGCAATAGGTGTATGCTACTGATGCCCAACAGTATCATGTCTATGCTCTTAATGTAGCTGATGTACATTTGAGATCTAGCACTACCTTACCTACACCAGAACCACCTCTTATAACTGAAGTGCCAGAGACTCCTGCAGTATCAGTACCAATTCTAGAAAATGCCCTACCAAACAATGTTTCCCCAGAGATTATTTCCAATTCCAACACTACTCACACATCAGTTCAACCTCCTTTTCCACAAAGTCTCACCTTGGACCAACCCATATCAAAAGAAGATCAGCCATTTGATATTCTAGAACAATTAAAGAACATGCATATCCAAATACCCCTGTTCCAAGCCATAAAAGATGTTCTAGTCTATGGAAAAGCAATAAAGGAAGCCTATCTAAAGAAGTCAGGAAGGAAGAAAAAGGATCCTACAATAGTCCATGTGATAGGACAATTAGTTGATATTATGTTGGGGAAGCTAGTAATTCCAAAATATACAGACCCAAGGAGTCCAGTTGTGAACATTATCATTAATGGATAGTCTGTCAAAAATGCATTAATAGACTTAGGTGTGGCCATTAATGTAATGACTAAGGACACTATGAATAAGTTGAGTATAGAGGGATTAAGAGCTACTCCAACAATATTGCAATTAGTAGACATCTCTACTGTTACCCCTGATGGAATGATAGAAGATATCATAGTTGCCTTAGATTCTTGGGAGTACCCTACTGATTTCATGATTCTATCACCAAAGGTCAATCTAGTTGGTTACCCAATTATACTAGGGCATCCATGGTTAGCAATAGCTAATGAAAATATTAGTTGTAGCTTAGTGGACATGACCATTTCAGAGGGGCACACTACTAAGAAATTAGCATTGTATCCACCAGCTCAACCCCAACCAAATTTAGGTACACCTGTATGGCCAGATTTAGGAGATGGGGAAGAAGAGGAATTGAACTTTGTGGTACAGCTAATGATGTTACATAGGAAATCATTTTTAAAGCTATGGGAAGAAGATGTTATAATTAGGAGTATTCTGCAAAATGATTGTGTTGTGACCAAAGATATATCAAAGAGTTTTGTGTTGGAGTTAATTGCATATGAAGACAACCTTGACAATTGTGCTTTACCTTTAGAGCCTAGTATTATACATCAATTTCTACCTAGTGAAGTCGATAGAATACCTATCCCTAAAGTACCCATGCTTGACCTTACAACAACTAATGAGATTTCCAAAGGTCATAATCTACATGTCAACAATAAACTGCCTCCACAACAGCTAGACCAATTAACTAAATTACTACAAACACATGAGAAAGCATTTTCATGTGATTACGGGGACATGAAGGGATTAAGCCCCACACTCTACACCCACGGGATATACATCAATGAAAGAATCCTACCACTTCATCAGCCTCAAAGAAGGATTAACCTAGCATTAAGAGAAATAGTAAAAATTGAATTACAAAAGTTACTAGATGTTGGCTTTATATATCCTATATCTAACAGTAAATGGGTGTCACCTCTGGTCATAGTGCCCAAAAAAGGGGTTAAATGGAGGATATGTGTGGATTACAAAGAATTAAATAAAGCTACCAAGAAAGATCACTTCCCATTACCATTCATTGATCAAGTACTTGATACTCTAGTAGGTAAAAAGTATTTTTCCTTTCTTGATGGATATAGTGGATACAATCATATCACTATTGCTCCAGAGGACCAAGAAAAGATGACATTTACATGTCCATGGGGAACATATGCATACTTTGTCTTACCATTTGGATTGGGTAATGCTCCAGCAACATTTCAAAGGGTGGTCATTAGTATTTTTGTTGGCATATCACATAATTGTATGGAGATATATATGGATGACTTTACAGCATTTGGAGTGACATTTGAAGAAGCTTTGAAAAACCTTGAGAAGGTACTAATCAGATGCAAAGAATATAATCTCTCTTAACAATGAAAAATGCTTTATGATGATGTAGGAAGGAGTGGTACTTGGGCATTTTATTTCAGTAGCAAGAATTCAAGTGGACCCAGCCAAAGTAGAGATAATATTTACACTACCTACTCCTACTAAACAAAAAGATGTAAGGTCTATCTTAGGACATGTTGGATATTACATATGCTTTATTCAAAATTTCAATCAAATAGCTAGTCCTCTATATACATTTCTTACAAAGGAGGCTGAGTTTATATGGACACAAGCATGTGATGAGTCCTTCCTATAGCTCAAGAACCTTCTAACCACTGCAATAGTCCTCAAAGGACCAGATTGGTCAATCCCATTTCACATCCATACAGATGCATCAAATTATGCCATAGGTGTTGTGTTAGGTCAAAAATCTAGTAATCTTGATAATTCCATATACTACGTCAATAAAAGCCTACATGGACCAGAATTAAACTACACAGTAACTAAAAAGGAACTCCTAGCTATAGTTTATGCACTAAACAAATTTTGACACTATGTCACAGGCTATCCCATATTTGTTCACACAAATCATTCAGCAATAAAATATTTGATGAACAAACCTGCTATAATAGGCAGATTGGTTAGATGGCTTCTACTATTGTAGGAATTTGATATAACAATTGTTAATAAGCTAGGGAAAGCAAATGTAGTTGCTGACTACTTGTCCAGACTTTAGAATGTTGATGAATATAATACTCTAGTTAAAGATGCATTTCCAGATGAACACCTGTTCCACATAGCAGTTAAAACTTTGTGGTATACAGATATAGCCAATTACCTTGCAACCAATAAGATGCCTCCACATTTCTCCACTCAAGACAAAAGGAAACTTATGGAGAAAAGTTTCCAATTCTCATGGATAGATAACAACCTGTTCTACATTGGTCCAGATCAAATTATTCGAAGGTGTGTAAGAGAAGATGAAATATATGACATACTCCATGCTTTCCATGATGAACCCTATGGAGGACACTTTGTAGCAAAAAGGACAGCCATGAAAATTTTAACAGGTTATTATTGGCCAACACTACACAAAGATGCAACCAGTTATACAAAAAAATGTAATAAATGTCAAAGGATGGGGTGCCCAACAAAATCAAACAAGATGCCCCTTAATCCACAAGTAGTGATAACACCCTTTGTAAATGGGGTATGGATTTCATAGGCCCAATTGATCCTCCATAAAATGGAAAATTTTATATCTTGGTATGCACAGATTACCTAACAAAGTGGATGGAGGTGAAAGCAATGACAAGTGTTAGAGATCAAAAAGTAGAAAAATTCCTGTGTGAGGACATCTTCACCAGATATGGAGTTCCCCGAGAACTGGTAATAGATCAAGGCCCACATACAGTTCACTTCAAATCTGATAATTGAGCTAATGAGAGAGTATAGTACCATCCAACGCAAAAAATCTAGCCCTTACCACCCACACGCAAATGGGTAGACAGAAGTGACAAATAGAGAAATAGAGGCCATATTAACAAAAATAGTGCAATTGCATAGAAAGGACTAGAGCAGTAGGTTAACTGAGGCAGTCTGGGCTTATAGAATAACTTGGAAGACCACAATAGGGTTCACACCATTTGAGTTGGTATTGGCAAAATCGAAATGTTACCCATTGAATTTGACCATAATACATTGCGCAAAGCTCTGGAATTGAACATCAATCTTCTTGCAACACAAGCAGAATGTCTCCTTCACCTCAACTAATTAGATGAAATGAGAAAGTCAGCCCTGGAGTGAATAGAAATAATCTAGAACCAGAAAAAAAGGTGGCATGACACACATATCAAGAATAAAAACTTTCAAATTAGAGATTGAGCTCTATTATATGATTCACACTTTAAAGAGACTCCAAGAAAACTACAAACATGATGGCTAGGACCCTATGAGATAGCACATGTATTTGATAATGGTGCAGTCCAGTTGACCACCCTTGATCCTATCCACTTTAAGCTACTTGTCAATAGACACTACTTGCGCTTGTACCACAAGCCACAAACAAAGGAATAATTCATGCACCAGTCCTGTAGCAACACCGTAAGCATGCCTTCGAAACTCACCATAATAAAGCTTCATTTTTAATGAGATATATTCCTTCATTCACTTTTCTATTTCTTATATCCAACTCATCTCATTTCTCTTTCTACCACCCACTCATCATCCATGTCATCCACAAAAATCTATTTAATATGCTTTCAATAAAGTCCAAGACAGCAATCATATGCAGCTACCAAAATCAACATGATCTCCTCAAATTACATTTATGTGTACGATCCATCACTGTCAGGTACAACTCTCTAAACTCCTTACTTACTTTTAGCACATAGGTTAAATTAACTATATCTAGTACTGCATTTTATGTATAGTATAGGTGTTATGACAGATTCCCATTTCTATGCTAAATTTAGCAAGTAGGGACACTTGTCAAAGTTTGGTAGGGGGCAGGGGAAGTGTACTAAATTCCAAGTGTCATTCCTACATCATCCTAGTCACATCCTTGTCACAATCAAAATTGTACTTAGCCTTTGTTTTATTATTTCTTTAATCCTATATATTTTATGTACCTACAAAATCTTAATTTTCTAGATTTGATATGACTTAAAAAGGACTATAATTAAATTGTGAGGTAACTCACACTTAAAACTGTGATGTCCTCTATAATCAATGTCATTATTACTAAGCATAGAGTAGAAAAATTACTATTTTCAAGAATAGCAAGTGCATTTGTATTTCAAGAAAAGGGTATTTGCAGAGCATAAAAAACTAAAAATTAGCAGAAGATTGAAGGCACAAATTTTATAGAATGGGTGGACATTTGCAAAGGCATGAGCTAGTTCACCATGGTGTTTTGTTGGCAGACGTAGAAGTAGTCTATAGGTTCAACGCATGCGGTTGGCTGGGATATTTCCTTTAGTTGATGGAGTTTAATGAGGAGGTTGCAATAGAATTCATAAGCACTTTTGATGAGGGACAAGCAACTATTTGGGGATTAGTAGTTGTTGCTACTGAGGAATGAATTATAGAATTCACTGGGTTGTCAGTCATCGGAGAACACTACTCTAACGAGCATGATGCTAGGTCATCACGAGCTCAATTCTCCCAACTACGTGATCCTCTACTTGAAATCACTAAGGAGCGATGCAAGAGATTATCACTTCCACCACCATTTCCTGAACTAGCTAGCCATATTATTAGGTACTTAACTTGCGAAGGAAGATTCTCAAACTTGCATGCCCATCATTTTAAATTTCTTAGTTGTGTAAGAAATAATCTTCAGGTCAATATTCCAAATTTTCTTTATAATATGATAAGCATTAGTGCTGAAGAAACACAAAAGGGGAACACAAATCCTATAACCCATCATTCCCTAATAAATCTTTTGATTGAAAGGTCCCTTAGGGATGCTTCTCCCATAACTTGGGTAGAATTTGTGCAATTTAAAAGTTTGCAACCCCAAGTTAACCCTGTTAATCAGCCCCTAGATAATGAAGTAGAGTCTTTCGAACCTACTCCTAAAACAATTGAAAGAGACAAAGAACTAGAATTATCCCCACAAAATCAACCTTCAGAACTTTCTTCTGTGAGTAATGTGCCTACTTCTTCCATGGGGAAAGGGAAACAAAAAGTTGGAGAAAAAGTACCTGACCTTGAAAGTGAAGTTCAAAACCCTATTCTATGAAGAAATAAAAGAAAAAGGTATGTTCTTGCAGCATCTACTCCTATAGCAGAAAAGCCCAAGAGAATCTATAAAAATAAAGTGGTAGAGGTGTTAGAAACCACAGTAAGGAGAAGCCCTCACATGTGAGGGCAGGTGTCTTCAGTACCCATTGACAATGAATAGTCTCCACTATCAAAACCTGCCATAGAACCTTCCATTGAATATATTTCAAATCATTCTCCAAAGAAACCAGAAGCATCCTTGCCTCCTACAAATTTACAAGAATCCCTAAATTTGCAAGAACCCTATGTTGGTATACCCTTAGATGATCCAGGAGAATCTGAGAAAATCCCTGATGAAGTACAAGAAAGAATTTCTGAGGATGTCAGATGACTCCTCCTCATTCCCCTATTTATTGCAATATGTCCATTATGCATTATAAGTCTACATGGTTTTCTGAATACTTTCAACAAGTTTCCAGAGAAGTAAGGAGATGATAGAGAGATCAGGTACCAGAACTTGGTCCTCCTACTATTCAGTCCATTCTCTTTAGTCTACACAGTTAGTATGTTTTTTAGCAAGTTTTGTGGCAACAAGAAAAGATTAAAATACAAAAAGAACTAGATGATAAACAAGGTGAGATTGAAACTCTTAAAGAATAGATTCAGACACAAAAAGAACAAATGGAATTGGCCCTTAGGTTAGCAGATCAAGTGATAGCCTATTGGCCACCTCCAAGGGTATATGCCATTTGTCTAAAAGAGAAATTTATCTTCTTCCAGCTCATGCTAACTATGAAAGGTATTGATTGTGAATTGAAATCAGCCCAAGAGTTCTACAAGTTATAGAAAACTCTCCCTCCTTGGCAGAAAAATCTACTTTGTGAGCTTTATTTGCACAATTTTGTGATTCCTCATGAAACAAAGTGGAACCCCTTGCTTTATATAGGTGATATTCACCTAAGGGCTTTAATGTCATGGATTCATAATGAAAGAAACTATGATAGACAATTGAATGATTGTAGGGATTTAGAGAAGTTTGAACCCTTTCCTTTGAGGGCTGAATCATTTGAGCCTTCTACTATTTTAAGAGATTGGTTCACGTTGACTTATGGATCGAAAAAGTTAGAAATCAGACACAAGGTCTTTGTAGTTAGAGATAGGGTCTATAGAGAGTATCAGGAAATGCCATACTATACATTTCAAAGAGCTCTTATAGGAGTGAGAAGTAGGTGGAATAGGTTGCCTGAGGCATTCAAGAAAGCAGAGCCACACAGTCCGATTAACTTTGAAGCAGCCATGCAGAGGGAAACTAAATATCTACAGTTAGGAAGGAAGATTAGAAAATAATTATGGATGCCTTTGTCCTTCCAACCACCTACACTTTTGTGGCCTTTATATGATATTAATGTTACTAGGTTGGACCACCTATAGGAGGAGCACAGGGAAAACTACCTGGAAAGAACTAGACGGTTCTATTATACCTTCAAATGTGGAAAGAAAGGAAATACTATAGTTGGGGATTTAAGGTTAATTACTAAGAAATACAATGCTTGAGGACAAGCATCATGTTATTAGGGGGCAGATGATGGGCCAAATTATTTCCCTAATGTTGTTTTAATATTTATGCTTTGGTTGACACACTTTATGCTTTCATGATACATTTCCAAACATTTTATAACCTATACCTATGAGAACTTATGCTAAGTATGACTGAAGCCACAAAGGTAGTATGAATGACATGTTTTTTCAACTACTATATATAGAATGCACTATTTCATATAATTATTCTAAGTTGTGTTCTAACATTTAAGTAGGAGTTGAAGTGTTGACTTGAATATATATGTACATTGGATATTACTAACCTGATAGGTAAGCAAGGAGCAGAGCGGAGAATGGTGTAGCTGTATTAAAGAAGGAGCTATAGCAGAACAACCATGATGGAAGAATCCAAGGATATGCCATTACTAAGAAGTAATTAATGTTCCAGAAGATATAGGGAATGGTTATGCTATATTCTCTCAGCATTGTTATTTTTATTAAGCTGAACTTATTGTGTATGTCATGGTCATTTTATCTCCCTTTCTATTGGCAAGATTTAATCAAACTTTTCTGTTATGTTTTCAATAAGAAGTTAATCCTCCTTATAAAAGAAAGGGGATCAACTTAGTTAGGATGGATGAGAAAATATATAATGATGTATTCATCATAGTGAAGATTACTCTTTTCTATTCTTCGTGAATTGTTCAATTGATTGTAACCAATTAAGAAGAATTTAATGGAAGAGTGATTTTGAAGAATCTTCTGTGTTAATGGTTAGTAGAAGCCAACCAAGGGGGGCCACTTGGGAGGTGGATTATATTACGATAGAGTGGAACTTTTTATTGCATTCTTTTAACTATTACTATTTTATTCCTGGAGCATCACTACTGTGAATGTTCTTGCAGCACTTGCAGAAATGAGCATAGTAAATGTTTTGAGTTGTTAAGTAGGCTTAGATTTATTTTACAAGCTTTTTGTAGTAGTTTCATTAAGTACTCACATATGTTTTACTTCATGCAGCAATAGTATAGGTTTCCTCCATGCATTTTTATCTTCCTTTAGCATAAGTAGTATGACTCAACAAGGAGCTTAGTGCATAAATCATGTTGACTCATTTTAAGCCTACATCCCTGGGTTGATAATTTAAATGCATCTCATAATGGGGAAGGTAACCTTTAGTGTGAATAAACTATTCCTAGGTGAGAAAATGGCATGATTATTATTACCCATTACAAGACTGTTCACCACCTATAGCCAAGAGCTCAAAGTGAAGGACTTGGTCCTTGTTAATTAGTCTTTTCTTGTTTAAATCAGGAGTTTAGGAATCATAGAGTTCTATTTAAGCACTCAGGGATTGTGTTAGGATTTAGAAATAAAAATCACTAACAAAAGGCCCTACAATTATATGGGAAAGAAAGAGCCTACCTCTGAATCCTCGGTATTCAAACAAGTTTTTGTAGGGCTCTCTAGCTCTTGTCTCGTGGTGCTTTTCCTACATGCAGGAGTAGATTTGTACATCACTCCCACAACATGGGGTCAGGGAGAGTTTGCAGCTCAACATTGTGGCGTGTATCCTATAGTAGCCCTCTTCTAGGATCCTATTGGAAGTCCCTAGGTCCCAAAGTCCAGGTAGGGGAAGCAACTATAATCAATTTCCTCCTTCCAAATTATTGACAACTCAATCAAATTGCACCAAGTAATACGACATGGCTGGGAGCGTATTTAAAATATAGGAATAAATTTGAAAGTAGTTTCTAAGAAATCAAATGCATGGATTCAATGGTGAGAAAAATTAGAAATATACGACCAATATTGTTTTGGAAACCACACAGATTCAAAACCAAAACATACACCTAAGATCATGTAAATCTCAATGCATAAACATTGTTTGGCAAGTGATTCGATTTCAGCAATATTTCCATCATCATTTAAATTTGAATGAACTAAAGATAGACATAAACAATAATTGCAATAGAATTTTCTGGAAAAAAAATTTAAAAACCTGGTTTTTGTTCTTCTAACTCTACCCCCCCCCTGTAATCCTAGTCTTTGCCAATTTTATAATATGGAGCTGAACATCCAGTGAACATTTCCTAGTGCTCATTATCTACATCTTCCCATTCCATTCTCTTCATTCTCTCCCAAAACACTGACTTTTTCTTCCTTTTTTCATTGTGTGTTACTCCCTTATCACTCCCTAATTGATGTGTGTAGTGGGAGAGGAAGAGGAGAAAGAATCCACTTTTTCCTATTCTTCCTACGTAATTTTTGAATCTCTCTTTGATCTCCCCCACACGTTCTCCTTAACTACCTCTTCTTACTCCAATCAGGCATACCTAATTCATAAACTTAAGGAACTTAGTTTTGACTACAAAAAAATGGGTTGTGACATCCTTCCCCCCTTAAGAATGCATTGTCTCGATCCATAATTCAAAATTTACAATCATATTCAAAGAAAAATCAAGAAATTTACAATTGACATGATTAATAATCTTTCATTATTCAAATGTTCACTTGGTAATGCATGTATACACTTTTAGATTCAAGCATAAAATCAAGATTCAATTCCATTTTCTTACATAAAGTCAATTTCTCATTAGTTATGCATTGTTGTAAGTACACGCACCAAAAACAAAACACATTTGGAGAAAAAAACAAACACACTTGAATCATAATTATTTCAATAAAATTTTCTATGTGAGAGTATGAATTCCATTAATACCCTTCATTTTTACAAGGTTAGAGTTACCTCTCTCCAAAAATATTCCCCCTCTATTATAATGTGTCATTCCATCTGTGATACATAGGAATAACATCCAAGCATCAATACATGGTTTCAGCCTAATCAAGATATATCATTCCTTCATCCTAATTCATTAGCCATAAATCTTCATAATACCTTCAATTTATGAAAGAGAACACATGCACCTATGCTTCTTACCATACCTTGGCATCATACTGACATAATTAATGGATTGAGTACTTCATATCAAATTCTTGTCATACTTATATGTAGACACTTATAATATTTTTAGTTCAATCAATTACAATTTTTTATGGAAGATAATTTCCAATGGTAAATATTCCAAATTAAAGATAATCTTTGGATTACTGCAAATGTTCAACAAATAAGTTTTAAACCTTAACTTGATCATAAGTAAATAAATCATTCATACGTACCATCTAACATGTGGAGCTTACTAGGTGAGAAAGTCTTCTATCCATTTCACAAATCACTTGAAAAGTTTAGTGGATCTATTTTTCAATTTATGTGACCTAGGCCCTCATGCCCATCTTTTCAAAATAATATTTCAAAGAAGTTTTTATTATCTTTAGAATAATATAAATCTTATAAGTCTCACATCTTAATATGAATAAGCATTCACCTTTTCATCAATGTAATGCAAGTGTGCTTCATCTAATCATAAGCATCCAAATAAATCATGATAATTCATCACCATATAAAATCAACACATCAATGTATGTTATACATCTATAACAATGCATCCAAAAACATAACCATAAAGGTCAATCATGAAACAAGATAGTTAATTTTAATTGGGCATCTATCCTTCTATAAGTCCTTGTCTCCTATGTCATTGGATAGCCAGTTGTGCATCTGCAAATCTTGAGACAGGAGTGTGGCTCAGACACTTGTCCGTTCTATCCATAAAGTCTTACACTTACTTGAGATTCTACCTACTCACATAATTCCCAACCCTGCAATGCTCAACAAATAAATGGCAGGGGGTATCTGGTGCAACCATGAAACTTTCTATTTTTCATGAATGTGGCAGGGAGATGGAACATGGGCAGCATATTTTCAAAAACATATGCAAACAAGCTTTGGCTAAATCATCTTTTTATCTCCAAGAATGAAAACTGGTAGGTTGAGAAACATCCCTTTCTACCCTTCCCTGTTTACTTCTTCCACATTAGCACCCTCACCGAAAAGTAAGGTTTCCAATATACATACATAGTACAAAAATGATACAAACACAAGTATAGCATTTATTTCTTTCCATTTATTATTGTGTTAACAAAAACATAAAAGTCACACAACAAATCAACTAGTCTTATGAATTATTCCTTTCATCATGAGAAATCATAATACATCATAAGCAGTCATGTAATAGTAAAGTGTTGACCATTCTATCAAAAACACCAATAGTTCTTTATAACCAAATAACTCTATTAAATTTCCATAAAAAGATGGTGACCTACTCACTGGTCATTAAATACATCAACTAGTACATCTATTTCAATCACCTCATAATAATTTCATGCATGGTCTCAAATATAATCACCCATGTGCTAGTAATATCATATTAATGTCAAAAAGATTTATTTTCCATGGATTCCATCATTCTATGAATATCCATGCAATGGTCCTAATAGCATCGAAACTCAAATCAAAGAATATCAACTAATGTTAATTATTTCATAAACTACATTTCTAATATACACAACCATTTGCATGTCAATTCAGTTTGATCATTTTGAAATAGTTAAAACATATTTAAAGTAACATATGAATACAAGATTAGGAATGGTATGTCCTTTGCAATCTACTCCCTTTTACAATCTATCAATGTTGCACATTGAACATGACAGATGACATCACTTTACATCATAGGACTAGCAACATAAAACACATATCCCAGCAACCACAAGATCATAAGAAATCACAATATTCAAAGTTTGCAAATTTTGATTCAAAACCTCAAGTTTCATAAAAAAAGTAAAATAAGTGTGAACAAAAATCTCAATTGATTGAAAAACTCAAAATTGGTGGCTAGATGGTCACAAGAGAACTTAAAATTTTAATCTAGTCCTTCACCACTTTCAAAGTTCATCAAGTTCAAAATAAAACATCAATTGAAACTAAACCACATTTACAGAGTGACTAACACTAGCCACAAGGAGGGAGTAGAAGCTACACGTCACCTTGCATCCAAGGTATGCTAAAGAACATGACCATACTTTTAAAACATAAATCTCAAAGATTACAACATTAGGTATTAACACATTCAATTTATTAATACAACATAGAATTATTAATTGTCTCTTTCCTTTTTTAAATCTCATGCCATGCAAGGTAAGACATTCTTGGCCAAATAATGGTATTAGAAACCCATGGTAATGGACTACCTATTTCAGGATTGGACACCCTAAATGGTTGCTAAATGAATTATTCAGTCTCGTTTAATTATCGACCAGGGATGTAAACTTGGAATGGCATTTGCAAAGTATATGCTTCAAACTTTCTTAATCTTATGACTACTCTACAGAATTCAAGTGCTTTGAGCTTTAGGAAAACTATGCTAAAACCAATACATGAATCACGCTAACAAAGTATGTAATCACGGGTAGGAGTTACTCTAACCACCTATGCTGTAGGAACAGTCTTCCAGTTCTATTACTAGTGGCTACAGGAATATCAGAGTTCTATTTTACTTCTAAACAAACATGAAAATTAATTCTACTCTAACAGAGAAATTGACTCACCAAGTGGGCCCCCTTGGATGAGTGAATAGGAAATACAGTCAAGATAAAAGATCTAAACTCAAACTATGCATTCTATTCATTCATGGAAAAATGATTACACTTGGTTGAAAATAGTATCTTAGCAATAATAGTTCTATTATGAAAATTGAGTAACTCCTAAAGAGTTACAACAATCATTTATTTGAAGCAAAACTACAACTTCCTCCTAAATCTAAGATCACTCCATAAATGAGGATCATTACAGATTTATAAATTTTTAGAATAGAAATAGAATTAATCATGAATAAGTCTTCCAGGAATATAGCATGTTGAGGGTGCTAAATCCGCACACTGCATGCAATAGAAAATGGTATTTGAATTTTCCCTGCTTGTGAAGATCTTGCAAAATGGTTGGCTTTGACTATTCTAGTGCCACAATGCCGATCCTTGAATGTCTATGATAAATACTAGCAAAATAATTAAATGCACACACAACCTTCGATACATATATCCTCATCATTAATAGTAGGAAGAAAGTGTAAAGTTCTAATTAACACTCTTGCAAGGCCTATGGATATAGGAAGGAAACTAACCAAAACATAGCATAGGCAAGGAAACATTCATTATCATGTATAACTACTGCATTATGCCATTCCTATCCATTAATTCTAGCAAATATCATGTCTTTAAACCATCCACATTTCTACTTCATGTCTTCATATATATACATGTGTGTGTGTGTGTGTGTGTGTGTGTGTATGTATATATGTATATACATATATATATATATATGTATATATATGTATATACATGTATATATATATATGTGTGTGTATATATATGTATATATATATACATATATATACATATATATCTATATATATATACATATATATATATATATATATATATATATATATATATATATATATATATATGTATATATATATATATACATATATATATGTATATACATATATATACATATATATATATACATATATATATATATATATATATATAAACCATAAGTTCATATGCCTGAAAAACCATAAATTCATGTATGTTCGCAACTAAACTGATTGAAAGGAAGATAAAAGAACTTAGAAAGATGGCCTTTTAGAGGCTCTTCATTCCCCCCAACTATTCTATTGTTGGTCCCTAGAAACCATGAAGTTCCATATTCTGGCACGCAATCTTAAATCACTGGTTGTCTTCTCTCCAAGCTCATCATTAACATAATCAAAATACCCATGATTCCCCTTGAGTCTTTCCCATCGCTGAACTTCTATAGCCATATCATAATCTTCAACACTATCATTCATTACTAGTAATGGCTACAGGAGTATAAGAGGTTGAAACCTTAATGGAAACTAGTAATTGAGCATAGTCCTTCCCAACATGATGTACCATGGGACTCTCCTAGTAGAATGGGTTAAATTCTATGGAGAGTGAGGTTCCCTAGCCTTCAGATCATGTGACATTTGTATCCATCTCTTCCTAGAAGCACCAATTGCTACTATAATATCATGAGATGAATGTTGATCCCAATCTGCATAAGCTTGCTCTCTTACTGGGTACACCTTATTAGCTCCACTTGGGTTTACTGTGACAGAAATCCGATCAAGAAATGTTTGCCTAGAATTTTGAACCTCAGGCCTCATAAGAAAGAGAGTTGTCATCTCATTATTTCTATAAGGTGAAGCTTGACTCTCCTTGCTTATCTTATTCTACATCTAGGACATAACTTCTCTCAACTAAACATCTCCTACATAAAGGAGTGAGCTCCATTCTGTATCATCTGGTACTGCCAAGTTATGTAGATATAGTTCACACAATAAATTTTTCAAGGACATTGGAGTAGATTGAAATTCATCATAGAAGTTATGAGGTGTTGAAATGGAGGGGTTGAGCCCTTCCATAATTCTTTTCAATTTAAAATTAATGAAGTGTTCCTTAAGGAATAGTGCATACACTGGAGAAGGTAACCTATATGCTATAAGTTCTAGAATTTTCTCTATTATTTGATCAATCCTTCTCTTCAAAACCTCAATCTAGTTTGATTTATGTTCTATTTGATGGTCCTACTCATCAATGACACGTTTCAGTTTTTCCTTCTCCAATTACCATTGTGCTCTTTCCCACAACAATTGTTGATATAAATTTATCCTTGCAGCCAGGGGTGTAGACAAGTTAGGCAGTGGCAAGGGTTCTTGATTGAGAATATTTGTCCATCTAGATGTCAGGTGAGGGGTTTTTACTATGCTCTTTAGTGTGGAGGATTATCCTTTCCACAAAATAAGGGTTGTCACTGCATTGCCTTCCTCACTAGATTCAGCTGCTACCCTAGCCAGTGTATCTAACTCATCCTGATTAAGTTGTTCTAATACTTATTCAAAAATATCTATACCAAATTTAGGGTACTCTTCAGAAGGAGAATCTTCTAGATCACCATGAATGTCTTGACTAGCAGAGTTATCTACAAACTCTTCGGCCTCCATAGAATCATCATCATTGTTATTAAGTATATAGTCAACACTAGGGTTAACTTCTATTTGTAGATCCTGGTTGTTAAATTCGGTGTCTCTAGCTACATTTTCTTAAAATATTTCCTCAAAAGAAGACCTCTCCATAGATTCAGAGGATTCTAGGTTAACAATTGGAACAAGAGCCTCAACACCCCTATTGCTTTCAGAAATCCTTACACTTCTCCTTATGGGGGTTGTGGATGAGCATGGAGGATTCTTACGTTTCCTCCTGCTAGTTGACATTTCCTCCGTAGCTGCTATAGGAGGTTCTTCTAGAGTTTCTTCCCCATGCGGATGTAAGGTTTCATCAACATCATCATTATCATTACCAAGTTGTTCCTCTGCTATTCTCTCCTTTGTCTCCAAGATTTTGTCCATGTCTCCTCTAAAGGTGGACCTAGTCTTTACAGACTTTGGGGTTTCAGGGACATTAGCAGTTTCTTTATTTTTATTCCTCTTCCTTCTAGAGGTGGAGGCACCAAAATTACAAGTTCTTTTCCTAGATGGTTTAAAAGTGGAAGGGGAAGCTTCAGGAACAGTTTCTATCCTTTGGATGACTTACAAACCCTAGTGGTTGTTATTTCTCTTCACCCAATACCTTGGCCTCTAGGGCTGACCATCCTAGGTTCTATCTCATTCATGAGCATAAATCCATCCCATGTTCCAATCAATTATTTATTTAATTCTCTTTCTACAACTACTTTTATCAAACAATGATGCGAAACAGACTGAAATTTTCCCGACTGAACTAAGGAAGCTTGATTTTTCACAATATTGAATAGAAAGTTGGGTAAATTTACCAATCTATTGTCATGCCAAAGATGATTTAGAATTTTGAAATGTAGGCCATGTAAATACTTGTAGCACCCCTCACAGGTGAAGTACTGAATGATGAATGCAGCTAGCTAGATGAATTCCAAGGATAAGGACACCCTAGAAGTGCCTTGCTTCTTATCAATGTCCAAATGGGGGTCACCGTGCAAGGTGAACTGAGCCCTAGCCTAACGCAAGTCAAGGTCCTTAGTCCATTGTTCACCCTCTTGTAGAAAACCGGTCACTTCAGCCACAATATCCTCTGTGAATTCAATTCTTAAACCTTTGACCGTTGCAAACCCATCCTTCAAAGTCCTTAGAAATTGTAGAGCGACTCCCTCATCAAAACCTTTGAGACTCAAGCAATAGTCTAGCCAACCTTTCCTTCTGAACATCTCACAACTGGATGCATCACCCAGCAAAACTATGTGATCCATTGGCTCGTGCCTCTGAAGCTCTCCTCCCATTGCTATGAATCAAAAAATTTAAATTTTTACAAAAGCTTGTTGTTTTCATAGAGCACAACAATGGCAAATCAAGATTCAAATTATTACAGCATAGGACGTTACAGATGAAAAGGTGGCGTACAATATGCTACTCACTTTAAGTAATTAAAAGCATTTAATGCATGAAATCTAATGATATTTCCACTTGTTTAAATGCATCAAATCTCATAATAGTTTTTCTCACATCAAAGCCTATCACCCCAAACATGTCATGAACATATCATTATAAGTTAAACTTCAGCTTTTAATATCTTTCATTCCTTACAGGCTTGATGATGCAATCACGGAATGATAGATCAATTAACACATGATGGTAGTCATCTCAGAAAGATAATAAATTTATTCTTTACATGCTAATTTGAAGTTTTTGAAAAAAAATAGAATATTCCCCTCCCCCCAACTAAGTTAAAGGCATGGATCCTACCAAGCCAGGACTTACAAGAGTAGAAATTAAAATGACATGCATTCCTAATAAATAATGAAGAAAATAAACTATGTATGCAGTTATGTGGCATGAACCTAGCAAGCGCTGTAGGAGGAGTGTTATGAAAAGATAACTTGCATTGATGGAGTGATGCAATGGTATAAAAAAGTGGTTGAGAGAGAAGGTGAGGTGGATTTTATTATGGAGAAATAATTTCACGCAATGTGAAATGTTCATTATGGAGTTCTTGATTGAAATCAAGAATTGGCGGAGATCTGGGTAGGAGACCCAGATACTTCTACTGCATGAGCGAGTGTGTCATCTCTATGTTGGAACTGTTGCAGGAACTCATTACGACTAACTGGTTTGTCGTATATTTTGAGTCTATGTCTATTGACAAGTAGTTTAAACCACATAGGATCAAATACTCCATTATCAAATACTGAGATTATCTCATAGGGCCCAAGCCATCGTATCTAAAATTTTCCTTGTGTGTGCTGGTAGTGAGAGTCATATAACAGTGCCCAATCACCGAATGAAAATTACTTTTCTCTGATGAATTTGTCATGTCACATTTTCCATTGTTGCTGGATTAATTTAGTGTTGTGGACTATAGATTTTATGTACTTATCCAACCCATTCAATTACAAAAGCCTATCTTCTTGGGCTCTAGTAAGATCAATGTCCAGTTCCAAGGCTGTTCTGAGAGTCTTATGTTGAAACTTAATAGGCATGGATGCAAATTTTCCACACACTAGCTCAAAAGGGGTAAACCCTATTTTGGTTTTCCATGTTGTTCGGTAAGCCCAAATGGCTTCAAGAATGAGGGTAGCCCAATCCTTCTTGTGAACAGCAACTGTCTTGGTTAGAATGGCTTCTATCTCCTGGTTTGTTATATTTGCCTGGCCATTGGCCTGGGGATGATATGGTGAAGATTTACCATGTCGCACCATATATTCATGCATCAACTCTAAGATGAGATTGGAGGTAAATTGCATACCTTGATCCATGACTATCTCCCATGGGACTCCAAATTTGGTGAAGATATATTCATAGAGGAATTTAGTGACTTTTTGATCCTTGGCATGCCTCATGGCTTTAGCTTCGACCCACTTTGTGGTATAGTCAATACATACTAAGATATACGACTTCCCATGAGAAGATGGCTCAATGGGTCTATTAGAGCTTTTTCTTGTAGGACCAAACTTGATAAATATGTGGGTTTGATTCTCAGATTTAAGGGCTCGCAAGTTTGACAAGAAAGAGTCTAATTGATGAGGATTGGATAAGATCCTCCTTCTTCTTGAAGCTCCACAAGACTCAGGTGGGTGTTGCCTCAAATGGTTTACTATATTTCAAGTAAACTTTCAGATTATGGATTAGGTCTTCACTGCTATGCTATTTATGCTTCAGACTAATTCAATAAAAGATCACTCTGCAAAAAGCTAAAAATATCTTGATGCAGAATATAACAATAGAAAATATAAATGTAACAACATAGAATAGTGGAATAAGGATGTGAATCCTTCTTCTTTTTCTAATTTTAATTCAAGGAAGGCTAACCTTTTGATTCTCTCTTCAAGGAATCAACAAACTAAACTATATCACCTAAATACAGTCCTTTCACAACAGGTAATGAACTTAAAAATAGAAATGTACTGGTAATTATAATTTTTTTTTTTGATGACTGAAAGATGACTATATAAAAAACATCTAGCCAATGCCTATTCCATTGGGCAAAAGAGTCTGAACATAAATCCATAGGAAGATTTCAAGGAAATACAGTTCGATGCCTTAGAAACTACATGCAATCTGAATAGGATGCCTTACAAACTATCCTGTCAATCTTATGTTGTTATCATCAAAATCCTAACACATATGTCTACTCTCTGAAATTGCATATGAGGATTTAATCCTTTCCTTTAAAGGAACTCACAACCAATTAGACTAGTTTCCTTACAACCAATATGTTTTCAAAATGCCTTACAAATCAAAACATACAAGAGTAGAACACAGAGCAAAGAGACAATGACAAAGTAAGATAGAAATTGCAGTGTATTCTATTGAAAATGAGCCTCTCTATTACATAAAAATCTTGAAAGTTCGGGAACTTAGAGACAAAATAGGAAATCTGCTATGCAGATAATTTCAAAATTCATCATTTAGGGGCCTGCTCACAATAGAGCAACCACAGGAACTCTCCAGGAACAGGAACAAGAACCCCTTACACTGAGGAAAGAACAAAATAAAAAGCAAAAAAAGAAACCCTAAAATCTATGCCTAATCAACACCTATTTGCTTTGTAATCTGATTTTATTTCCTTCTCTCTCTTTTGAAATCAAATCTGATCTTCTCGAGCATTTCAAAATTTGACTTTTGTTGTCTCTTAAAAACGCTAATCTTATCCTTTTATCTACTTGCAAATCTGATTCATTCCCTTTGTCGGATCTGCAAAATCAATCATGTTTGGAATAAAATATCTCTTTAAAATCTGATCCCAAATGAAAAATCCTTTACTGCTCTCATCTGATCAGTTAAATCTGATTTGTTTTTACTACTATAGTATCCTTCATCTTCTGGCATTTTCAGAAACATATTATACTACTATGTTCTGATAAAAAATGAATCTACAGTCATTAAATCTGTGAGAGGCTGTCTTTCAAATTTTTGGATTTTTCCCTAATGTCTCAACTTTATCACTTTTTAAATCTTTTGAAACTTTTAAATCTGCACATGCCACCAGAAATCACCAAGTGTCGCGCAGTAATTGGATGATCGGACTGGCTCTGCAAACTCACCTTTAACCTCAGTCCATATGGAGACTTGGAGACTACATTAGTCTCTGAATCTCTAGAGTTATCTCTTAACCACGCTTTCCTTTAGAGACTTGGAGAATGCCTTTAGTCTCCAAATCTTTGAATCTCCTCACTAACCCTAGGTTTGATGTGAGACTGGGTGACCTCCTTTAGTCTTTGAATCTCCAAGTCTCCAAGTCTCTGAATATTTCTTCTGGTGACCTGGCAACTAGACCTTAGTCTCCAAGTCTCTGAACCATCTGGAGACTTGGAGACTGCCTTTAGTCTCTAAGTCTCTAAAACATTTCCTTTCCTTATGAGACTTGGAGACTTCTTTATCTAGAGACTTGGAGACTTAGTCTCTAAGTCTCTGAAACATTTCCTTTCCTTATGAGACTTGGAAACTACTTGCCACATGTCCCTTTTTGCCACATCATCACTATTGCCTTTTTGTAAAATTTCTTCTGGGCCCACCAGCATGGAAACCAAGGTTCCACTGAGAGCTTGCATGAGAAGAGCCTCCTGCTCTTTGATTTACTTCATATGTGACCGCAGTTGCTTATAAATAGCAAAGTCTTCCTTCCCAGGATGAATGTGGGACAATTTGCTCAAGGGTTTTAAAGACTTCATTCAAAATATTGCATAAGTGCCCAACCAGCATGTATACCTAGGGCAAGCCCACAAGGTAGAGGACTCACATAGCCTCTCACTTCACTTGCTTTACACTATACCTAGGCATCATTCAATATAAACAACAAATATAAAAGTGTTGGGGTGAATGTGGGATAATACTCTTTGTGACTATTATTGGCAATTTAGACAGTGTTGTACACAGTCGACTGTATCTCGTGAACCAAGATAAAATTTGGAAAATCTCTCTAGTGAGAATCTAAAGAATTAGATTTGCAACAACATATCCAAAAATGAGCCCGATCCAACAGTTGAATTGAAAGTTATGCCCCTGTAATATGATTATTTTTCTATCTCCTACAAATTCATGTTTGCAAAATCCATTGATTCATCTTTTCTAAGCAATGTTCTAGCATCCCCCTTTCTTTAAAACGTGCCTCCATCACATGTTGGCTTTGATTTATTTAATACACTGGCACTTTCCTTATTCATACTTTCCTTTGGTCTTGCTGGCTACTCACGTAGGAATCCTCTTGGTTTTTTTTTAAATGTTGGCCTGCATAGAACCGGCAGCTCTCCATTCTTATCAACCTCTCTAAGTGATTTGCCCCCTCTTGCTTCCTTTTGAAACTACAGGAATTTCATATAAAATGCAAAGACACAAACTTTTTTCAACTTATCATGTTGGTTCCTAAACTCTACGCACCTCTATTCTTTGCCAAATGCGTAGTTCCAGTTAGCCAAAACATGCCTCCAGCTCTTCAATCATACCATAATTTACTTGGCACTTTGCCCTTAAACTAACGCTGATTTTTTTAAAATGAATACACATAGGCCTTACTTGGCATATGTCCTTACATATTATCAAGACACACATTCACCATTTCTCCTTACGCTGCCTTAATTCCATTGCTCTACATCTATTTGTGAGTGTGAACATAACATCACCCATTTGCCAATCTATGGTGAGTGTACATCAATGATGTTACACCATCAAATCTAAATCCATCAATTTTATATTCCTCCAACCACCAATGAGCATTTGACAAGAGAAAACGAAGGACCTCCCAATGGCCATGGTTGACCTCAAGTTTCTAAGCTAATTCAACTACCATTAGAGCCGTCATTGCTTCAACATAATTTTTTGTTCCATCAACAAAGTTGGAAGAAGCCAAAGCAACCATGTTCCCCTCTTTGGGAATTTTCATTGATATAGACATTAACTAGTCACAAGCTACCTTTCTGAAACAACCTTTATATATTCAAAAATAATGATCCGAACAATAGAAATTAGCCTTTGGAACTGGCTTAGAAAACTGACCCATTGAGACTTTCAAGATCCAGAAACTTGGGCACTGACTCACCTCCATACAAGGTACATGATTCCATAATTATTTTTCTCAGAAAGTCAAAGTGTCGATCACAATCAAATGCCAAAGTCAGCCTGTTAGTAATATTCAGGATTAAAAATAGTGAAATAAGCATAAATTGGTTTTGGAATTGGCCTGGAAAAGTGGTCAAATGGATTTGGCAGGGACCTAAAATTCTTAAGGTAAGTAGTCTTCTAGGTTTTCAATATGGAACAACTCTCAATTATGCCATACCTCACATAGGGCACAAATTACAAAGCCTCAAAGTAGGCTATTCATAAAACTACACTAGGCACACTCAGAGAATTTTAATAATCTGCAAATGAAATGACTCTAGAAAAGGGTGCATACAAAACCCTCATGATCTGAAACCTTGCAATCCTGAAGTAAATTTAGTTTACAATATAGGGGCACCATTTTCTTGATATGACCAATCATAGTATTCAAGATATAACATCACGAATAGGGCCTCCGACTAAAATATGCAACTGACCTGCATCAAATTGTTAGAAACTGCAAACGGAATCAGATTGGCAAACTGGGCAAACGGATTCATCATAGCCTGAAAACTAAAACACAAGGAGTATTTGACCACTAGAATACAGGGCAAAAGGAATTTTCTCAATTGGGTCACAGTTTCAAAATTTATAATCAATCAAACAGGGCCACTTAGAAAATTGGGCAGAATAGAGTAACAGGACAAATCTGGAAGACCAACTTTGGGGGATCCAAAAGCTTATCAAATGGACTCGAAATGGCTTGAGCTTTGAAACATAAGCTCTTTGATATACATTTAAAACACTCCCAAAGTGGTGGGCCATGAAACCTAATCAGGACACAAGATATTCAAATGCAAACAGGTCTGCTACAACAATTTGACACGAGCAAAAATGCAAATTTAGGTGAACACCTCAAAATGGCTACTCCCTAAACATGTCAAACTTAAAATTTAGGAGCTGGAACCCACTGTACATGTCAAATGAATGGTGTTGAAACTATTTCCCAAGTTGTATCTCATAAAAATCATCAGGGTATCCTTTTACTTGCACTTCAAGTAGGCGTTCTCACAAAACTTTTAGGGATACCCATTTTGCCCTATAGAAAATTTACTATTGATCACTCCAAATTTGTGCCAAATTTGAGAGTACCAATAGTGGCTCTGATTGTGGACATGTGCCCCATGTGGGCATGCAGAGAACCTTCAGAATCTCATGGTAGAAGTAGACCACCCTGAAACTTTAGATCAAATTTTATCTCTTTCTTCTCTTTTCACCTTTCCCTCCTAACACCTCTTCTCAAAAAATGGGAACCTCTACTAAAAGAAAACACACCACACAACTGAAAGGGAAAGCGACTATACAATATGTACTTTATCTACAAGAATCCCAAAGCCCCAAAACTAAAGTTAGCTCTTACCTCTGTCATATATTTGGTTTTGATCTTCACAAATCAGAGATAAACTAAAATTCTTGCTTCCATGTGTTTGATTGAAAATGTTTCCACTTTCCTTCAGCACATCAAATAAGAAATAATCAGTGAAATCACTGTCACTTTGCAAAAGAAAATCACTGAAACATTTTGAATGTTGATCATTGTATGATGTCAAAACATTACACCCTTCCTTATTGCTAACTTGTTGAAAGAAGAAACATTTCAATTCACTCTCAAAGCTGAAAATATTATTCTAATCATTAGTTTGCACCAAAAAACATAGTTCTCCCACATCAGCATCTTGCAAACTAAAATAGAAACTTTCTAAACAAAAATCTATTTGTAAAGAATCAGGGACATCCAGCTGATCACAACTCCTATCAGCATCTCTTAAACAGAATAAATCATTATCCATCACTGATTTTTGAAAAGTGGGTGGGAGGCTACCCGTGTGTGGGGTTGGGTGGGGGGCTAAAGGGCCACCCACCCACTCAATCTGAAATCTTTCACCCCTAAGCTTAAGGATATTGATTGAGGCACCCTGGAAAATCAAATGCGCGGTACTACATTAAGTAGGAGAGATAGGGGGCAGCATCCCTATACATGTGATTATGAGGTGCGAACCCTATAAATTGAAAGGCTTTTTGTTAGCGGGGTTATGGCTTGCAGGTTAGGTATGTTCATTCGTGCTCCTTACCTTAGTACATATGGAGTAGATAAGTCCATTGACTCGGTCTGATTGGCCTAATTGAAGATTGTGATCTCGCCTTACTCGATTCCTTACCTTTTTTAGGTAGGTATAAAAGCAAGCAACTTCACCATCCTCCCACCCACCCTGCCCACCCACCCAACCAACCCTGCAAGAACTATAGTTCATTTAGTTGTACCTTCCTGATGTGTGTCCCCCCATTATCTAATGTGTGCTCTTTCCTCTCTATCTGTGCTCCATACCGATTTGGTTCCGAACCGATGTAGAACCTTCTCTGAAAATACATGTTCAGATTTTTCTCTTTCTTCCAAATCACAGCTTAAACAAGAATCACCAATACTTGGCTTATCAAAATTTGAATGTATACTAGCACAAGAAACTTCACATTCATCATAAAAAATAGGAATCTCATACCAATAATTTTGATTTTTTTCAAGAGGAGATAAATCAGGAACACAAAAATAACAAGGTTCAACTTTATCATCTTCAAAACTTGGGAACTCCATGTCATGATCCAAATTCTATTTTTTAAAAAGATTATCTTCAGTAGCTTGTGTACTCACATCAGAATCTTCTTCAATACCTTACCACAAAGTATCAGCATGATAAAAATCCAAACCTTGTTGGCGGGTGGGAGGGAAAACATCAAAGCATTCATTGTAAGCATATGAACCTTGGGCAAATGAAAGATCATCATTTGATGGTTTGATGGAAGACTCAAAATCAGAACAAGATTCAAAACCCACACTACGATCCCAGTCTGGCCTTAACATTATGTCTAGAGTCTCCACATCCATTGAATCTGAAACAACGCTGATGACCTCAAAATCTCACATATCATATTCAATTTGATTATGGTCTAGTGATATAGGAGGATAAGAAAAATTAGAAATATAAATATCAAAACTCTGACTCTCTGATGTATTTTCCTTGTCAAACCTAATATATGTGAAGTGTTGAGTTTCAAATCTTTCTTTCCCTGAAACTCTAAGATACTCATAGGATAACAAATCTGAAATTTGTTCACTATGAAGTGAACAAGTATCATCATTCATACTCATCTCTGATACACTCTCACAATCAAAATCTTCATTGTCATTTTCCACATCCTTAGTAATGTCATTACTATCAAAACTTATATCCATAAGGCATGAAGTTTGAGAATCATTTTTTGATACATACCTCTGAAAATATGAAATTTTCTCACTACCTGGCAAGGATTTACATTCTAATTTATCCCAACTGTCTTCTTGCTTGATGCTGCAAATTTCTTCCTCATTAGAATCATGGAGTGAAATCTCTCAGAGCATATCATCTTGTGTTAAGAAATCACTACAAACACTCACATCCACATCATAGTTATCATCTTGTTGTCCACACAAAACATTTTCATTGTCTTGTTGTTCACAAAGTTCATTGTCAGTATTATCATCAGCAAAACATTCAGCATAAGTAGACTCATCATCATAATCACTAAACTCAGATTCATCATCATAACTAGACTCATCATTGTTATCACATTCAACATCAGTATATTCTGGATTTTCAGATTCAACATCACTATATTCGGCCTTAGATACATCTTTAGAAGAAATATTTCCTACATGTTCCATCCATTGCATAGTTTGCTAAATACATTCTACCCTCAGAGAAGATACCAAGTACTGCTCTCTAGAAAGTAGTAGGTGCGTTGCACAATCCAAATGGTAAGACTATGTAATCAAATGTTCCCCAGGGATAGGTGAATGTTGTCTTATCCTGATCTTTTGATGATATCTAGATTAGGTTATATCCACTAAAGCCATCTAGAAATGAAAAATACCTTTTACTAGCAAGATTATCAAGAACTTGATCGATGAAAGGTAATGGGAGGTGATCCTTTTTAGTGTCTTTTTTAAGCTCCCTATATTCTACACAAACTCTCCATTTCCCCCCTTTCTTTGGGACAATTACTAGAGGAGAAACCCACTGGCTGTCAGAAATAGGATATATGAAACTGGTACTAAGGAGCTTCTACAACTTTGTCTTCACTATATCCCTCAAAGTAGGATTAATTCTTCTTTGGGCTTGTTTCTTACACTCAGGACTTATATAGATTCTATGGGTGCAAAGTTTAGGGTCTAACCCCTTCATATCAGTATAGTCCCATGTGAATGCTTGCTGACTTTCTTCTAAAATTTTAAGAAGACTGGACATCTGAGTTATAGTGAGGTTCCTATTGACATTCAACTCCTTCCCTAAGGAAATTTAAACTCTTTTTACTTTATCTAGCATTAGGATTTCTACAAATGATGGTGATTTAATATCATGTGGTAATAAGGTATGGAGATAATTAGATGGTGGAGGAAACTGAGGTGAAGTCTGCTTGGGTAGTATGGTTTGAAGGGAATAGTTAGGGACAACACAAGAAGATTCTTCAGATCCATATTGGTTCATGAGAATTTCTACTAGTATATCATCTTCTTCTTTTGACACCATAAATGGATATCTTTCAATGACCATGAGCTATTGCACTAAATTTTCTTCAAGGAGAGCATCCCCTAAATCATGTCAGATAACCTAGTCAAGTTCTACTTGGGGTTTGGCTGGAGAATACAGAGTTAGCTTCTTAGTACTTATCCCATCTGAAATGGTCATTTTTAGGAGCGACATGCAATGCAAGCATCTATTGTGGCTAGCCATGGTCATCCTAGGATTTATGGGTATCCTCCTAAAGTGGCTTTAGGGGATAGAACTATGAAATCTTAAGGGTAATCATAGGAATCTAGTGTTACAATGATGTCTTCTACCATGTCATTGTCAGCTAACTTAAGTATTTTAGGGGTATCCCTTAAACCAATAATGCTAAGTCTTAATAGGACTTCCCTAGTCATGACATTGATGGATGATCCTAGGTCAATGACAACATCCTATATTTGCATACCATTAATATAAATAGTGACCACCGGGCTTCCTAGATCAGAGTACTTAGGCATTAAAATTTTTCTTAACATGACATCAGAAAGTTGTCCTAGAACATGGATAGTTGCAAGGTCTTTTTCTTTCTTCTCGGCTTCTTAATATAGGCTTCTTTGATTACCTTATTATAAATTGAGACTTCTTTAAGGGCATCCAAAAAGGAAATTTGAACCATCATTTTCTTAAGTTGGTCAATCAAGTTAGTTGCTATAGGGTTTTCTTTTGAAGGAGCTGGTTGAGCCAATCTTTGTGGATAAGGGGGATTTTTGAATACTAGTTCAGATTAAGGAATAGGTGGAACAACAGTGGTTTAGTTCACAAGTATGTCCTTAGTATTAGAAACCTCAGTTATGTAAGGCTCCTTAGGCGTAGGCAATTTAGATCTTGATCTGAGATGAATGTCGTTTACTTGCAGGGAATAAGCTTGTTGCATGTTGTTGGGATTTGGAGTTGGTTGAGCAGGAAGTTGTGTTGTCTTTTGAGGGTTATTACTTTCTACAAGAGGTGGAGCCATAATATCTTGTTGTTGAGGTGAAGCCATGAGAGATTGATGTTGATTAGACTGGTTAGGTCCCCATTGAGGTTGTTGTTGCCAGTTACCATGAGGTTGTCATTGGTTATTTTGTTGTGGCTGCTGATATGGGTTAAATTATTGTTGGTATGGGTTAAATGGAGGTTGTTGCTAATAGGTTTGGTTATAATGTGGCTTTTGGTTAGACCAGTTATGATTCCAATTCTATTCTTGAGGGGCATGGTTTGGCCATTCACTATTATTATTATTATAACCAAAATTATTCAAGGGGTCTGGAAGCATACCTTGTCTCTTAGCCCATGGATGCCTTTGAGAAACATAGAAAACTTCTCCATTCTCCTGATTTATAGCTTTAAACTCAATGGGCATTGAGTTAGTGTCCACAGATGCAACTATCTTGCACCTACAATTTCTCTTCTTTTCTTTGCAATGAGAGCAAAATTTGGCCAGCATAGCGTCTACCTCCTCTTTTTTTCTTCTTGCTTACATGATATCTATCTGAGTGGAAACATCATTGATGATGTCTTGCTTGAAGTCAGACACAAGATTGGATAACTCCATCTTAGATACCCCCAAACCACTAGTGGACTTATGTGGTAGGTCTCTAAGTCCCCTACCTTTCTTCACAGTAGCCCTTGAATAGTTCAGACATATATTCTTTATGTTAGCCTAGTTCTTCTAAGTAATATCTCCTCCTACCATAAGGTCTAGGGCCTTAATACTTCCATCATACACACCTTTTAAGAAAAGGTTTTTTTGGGACTCCTCATTCAATTGATGTTGTGTGTTGCACTGCAAATTGAACATAAACCTTGAGACATAGTCTTCCAAGGTCTTGTCCTCCTTTTCTGACATTTTTAAAATGTCATCACCTTTCATATCACGTCCCCTACATTATTCCTTATACTTGGAAAGAAAAAAAATTCCAATTGCATCCCAATCTTCTATAGCATTGTGATGCAGGAGCATCATGGGTGTAAGAGCAATCTTGCATCACTCAAAAATATTTTTGGTTTCTTTTTCAATAAGGGCTATCTTGTGCAAAGCTGCTATTTCTAGAAAGTTACTATTTTTAGTAATTTTTTGTTCATGCTCAGATTGGTCTATTTTCTTCCCTAGAGGTTCATTTTGGTTATATCAAGTGGCCAGTAAAGTTTCATTTCCAGATCAAGTCTAGTTTTGAAGATATTGAAAAAAATTTATATTGGTAGCAGGGTACAGAAACTTTGAACTCAGTTTTGAATGCTTTAGAGGCCCCAAATGAGGTCAAAACTTCGGCTA
Organism: Chamaecyparis obtusa; assembly: GCA_027943335.1. Classification (NCBI taxonomy): domain Eukaryota; kingdom Viridiplantae; phylum Streptophyta; class Pinopsida; order Cupressales; family Cupressaceae; genus Chamaecyparis; species Chamaecyparis obtusa. Next base: position 806,957 of record BSBK01000280.1, on the reverse strand, counting down.
ACTAGATTTTGCATGAGTCAGGTGTTGTAGAGAACTTTGTGCCCTTTTTGAAATGGGGTCATAATAGTCAATCAGGTCAACGGGTGATGACTTATGGTCTCTGAAAGTTGGGTCACCTGAAATGGCGAAAAATAATTTTCCTTCAAAATTTATGTTTGGGTTTTGAAAGTTATTTTGAGCTGACTATGATGTAATAAAATGAAAAATGAAATAATTCTAAGTTTGGTCGACCTTGTTGGCTAAAATTCTAGAACCTTCCCAGGTGGTGGAAAATTGCCTATATAAGGAAGGTTGTAGTATTATTTTAGGCAGTTCAGAATAGTTCTAGGTAGTAGATCTGGGTATTGATTCGAGGCTTTGGCCTACAAAATATTGTAAGGGAATGCACATGTGGCTTTGCATATAGTAATTCTGAAATTTGTAATTCCACATTTGTGGAGATAATAAGAAGCCCATTTTTTGTTCTCGCAATTTGTTATGGTTTCTATGTTTCTGTTATGTGTTTGTGGGATTCAGGGGAGCACCCTTCATCAAGTGGTATCAGAGTGGGAGTTCCTAAGTGTGTAAGAAAATCAATGACTATGAGGTAGTTTGCACCAGGACCATGGTTAAGGTTTTAGCAAGTAGCGTAAAAATGCCTCCATGAAGGGAATGAGGTAGAAGAGCTGGTGTTGTGACACCTAAGGTTAGAGCGCTCCATAGACAAGTGTGAGAATTGCAAGAAGAGATTCATAGAGGAATGAATCTTAATGTCAGAGATGAAAGTGAGGATGAAGCTGAAGGAGAAGAAAATTTTGATCAGGAAGGAGAAGGTGAAATTCTGAACCAAGAAGAAGAAAGGCTTTTTTGAGCCATTTCCAAGATCGGGAAAAGACCTAAGATTGAGGTTCCTACATTTTTTGGAAATCTTAACCTGGAGGAATTGATCGACTACATTAATGAATGTGAAGAATATTTTGAGTATGAAGATATTGAGGATCCTGATAGGGTCAAATTTGCGAAGGCTAGACTGAAAGGTCATGTGAAGATCTGGTGGCAAGAGATTCAATTGGAGCGAAATAGAAGAGGAAAGGATAAAATCACAAGATGGGATCGAATGGTGGATAAATTGAAATGATAGTTCATTCCTATTGATTATGAGCTTGATTTACTGAAGAAGATGCAGAGTTTGAAGCAAGCAGGAAGATCTGTTGAAGAGTATACATAGGAGTTCTATCGAATCCTCATCAAAATAGGTCATGCAGAAGTTGACAAGGAGAAAGTTGCACATTACTTTAATGGGTTAAGGCCGAGCATTCAAGAAGAGTTGAATCTAGTTTGAATGAACAGTATTGAAGAGGCATACCAATTTTCCCTAAAAGTAGAGGAAAAGTTGAACAAGAAATTTGAGAGCAGAGAAAATGGAAGAGGTCGTGATGGAAGATATGGTGGATGGTCATATGGAGACCAAAATGAAGATCTGAAAAAGCAAGATGATGCCAGTAGTAGTCATAATCAGAGAGGAAATAGTTCCAATCATTTCCAGGATCAGAGTAATAGAGATTAGAGAGGAAGAGGAAGAGGACAAAGATCTGAAAGAGGAGGCTTCCATGGAACATGTTTTCACTGTGGAGAAGAAGGTCATAGGGAATTTGAATGTCCTCAATGCCAAGGAAGGATAGATAGGAGAAATGAAGGCCAAGCTAGAGTTGCACATGTAGATGAAGATGCTAGATCATCACATTCTGAAGATGCTGAAAGAGGAGAAACACTGATTAACAGAAGGGTCCTGCTGAGTAGTGAGAACGAACCTAAACAAAGGAGGAGCCTGTTTCGCACTAGGTGCAAGTGTGAGGGTAAGTGTTGTGATGTGATTATTGATAGTGGCAGTACTGATAATTTAGTGTCAGAAGAGATGGTGAAAAAGTTGAAGCTCAAGAGGTAGAAACATCCACATCCATATCGGGTTGCTTGGGTACAAGATGACCACAAGGTCATGGTCAGTTAATAGTGCTTAGTGAAGTTCAAGATTGGCGGGTACCAAGATGAGGTACTATGTGATATCATCTCTATGGATGCATGTCATATGTTGTTGGGTAGACCTTGGCAGTTTAATAGGTGTGTTGTACATGATGGTCATGCGAATACCTATTCCCTGACAAAGGATGGAGTGCAGCATAAGCTAAATCCATTGAAGGAAACAAAAGAAAAGGTATGTGGTAATGCAATAATAACTTTTTTTGATGGAGGAAAATTCTTAGATGGTATGAGGTATGAGCATATGTGTTTTACCTTAAAGGCTAGGAAATAGGAAGTAGAAGATGTACCTATAGAAGTTGTAGAATTATTGAATGAGGTTCAGGATATTGTATCCGATAATGAGCCTAATGGATTACCACCAGTAAGGAAGATCAGTCATTAGATGGACTTGATTCCAGGAGCTAGTTTGTCAAATAAGGTAGCACACAGAATGACACCAGCAGAAAGTGAAGAGTTGAAGATAAATTTGAAGTTTAGTTCATCACATCATCCATAGATTGTATATGGAAGTAGTCCTAGAAAAGCATCAGAGTTGAGGAAGATAGACAAAGGAGAGATAAGTAGTGTTGAAGTTGAGGATTTTGTACAATAATTGAAGAACATCCATGAGGAGGTGAGGAAGCATATTACCAAGATGAATGCACAATATAAGGCTAGGGTAGATGAGAAAAGGAGGCATAAGGAATATTAGGTTGGAGATGAAGTCATGGTTCATTTGTGAAAAGAGAAATTTCTAGTTGGTACATATAACAAGTTGAAAATGAAGAAGTTTGGACCATGTAAGATACTGAAGAAGCATGATTCAAGAAATGCATATGAGGTAGAATTGCCTACTGAGCTGAATATTTCACCATTGTTTAACATTTCAGATCTGACAGAGTATCATGAGGGAGGTGTTGAAGATGAGATCACAGCAGCACAGTGGAGTATTTTAGCAATTGGTTCAGATACCAAAGAGATTGAGGACATACTAGATAGTTATGTTGGCAGAAGCACAAGGAACAGGACATATGAAGAATATCTAGTCAAATGGAAAGGATGACCTATTGAAGATTCATCATGGTTGCCAAGGGAGGAGGTTAGCCATCTTGGTTTTTCTATTCACACCTAAGTCATGACAAGGTCACTTCTCAAATTACCCCAGGTGTCTGATGCAGGAGCATCCTAGGTGTAAGAGCAATCTTGCATCACCCAAAAATATTTCTAGTTTCTTTTTCAATAAGGGCTATCTTGTTTAGAGCTACTATTTCTAGAAAGTTACTATTTTTATTAATTTTTTGTTCATGCTTAGATTGGTCTATTTTCTTCCCTGGAGGTTCATTTTGGTTATATCAGCCAGCTAGTAAAGTTTCATTGCCAAATCAAGTCTAGTTTTGAAGATATTGAAAATTTTCAGTATTGGCAGCAGGGTACAAAAACTTTGAACTCAATTTTGAATGCTTTAGAGACCCCATATGAGGTTGAAACTTTGGCTAACTGGAGCTTGCATGAGTCAAGCATTGTAGAGAACTTTGTGTCCTTTCTGAAATGGGGTCACAATAGTCAATCAAGTCAACAGGTGATGACTTATGGTCTCTGAAAGTTGGGTCACCTGAAATGGCAAAAAATAATTTTCCTTCAAAAATTTATGTTTGGGTTTCGAAAGTTATTTTGAGCCAACTGTGATGTAATAAAATGAAAAATAAAATAATTCTAAGTTTGATCAGCCTTGTTGGCTAAAATTCTGGAACCTTCCCAAGCGGTGGAAAATTGCCTATATAAGGAAGGTTGTAGTATTGTCTTAGGCAGTTCAGAATGGTTTTGGGTAGTAGATCTAGGTATTGATTCAAGGCTTTGGCCTATAGAATATTGTAAGGGAATTCCCATGTGGCTTTTCATATTGTAATTCTGAAATTTGTAATTCCACATTTGTGCAGATAATAAGAAGCCCATTTTTTATTCTCACAATTTGTTGTGGTTTCTCTATTTCTGTTATGTGTTTATGGGATTAAGGGGAGCACCCTTCATCACATTGGCACCCAACCCCATGAACCATCTTAGAGCAGCCTCCTTGAGAGTGGATGGAAAAAACTTTAGCTTATGGGCATGAGTTGTGTAATCATAGCTCCTGTAGAGGATGTCAAATTCAAAGAGGAAGATCTCAAGGCCCTTGGTAATGAGGCCATAAAACTTGGGAAGTGTAGAGGCAAGTATGTTCTTCAGATTATGATTACCATGTTGAGTGGGAATAGGGAAATGAAATGTAGGCTGAGCCATTCTTGGAGGAAGACGTAGTAGTGGTGGTTGATAGATAACAAGAGAAAATGGGTTATCTTGACACTCAGGTTCAGCAAAAAGGTCATTCAAATGCAGTGATCCTTTAGAGGATGATGGTGAGGGTATTTGTTCTTGAGCATCAAAAAATGGGTTTTCAAAGGGTTCTTCTTCTTCATTCTCATTTTGGGGTTCCTCAGGTTTAGGATTAAGAATATCAAATTGTTCAAACTTATTATCATGAGGAAGGAATCTCCCAAGGTGGTCTCTTCTTCTATGCATAAAATGTTTACTTAAAACTAAGTTCTAGATTATGGAAACTGAAAATATAAACACTAGGATAAGTTTGAATTAACACCATCCCCGACAGCGGTGCCAAAAATACTTGGCCAAATAATGGTATTAGAAACCCATGGCAATGGACTTCCTATTTCAGGATTGGACACCCTAAATGGTTTCTAAATGAATTATTCAGTCTCGTTTAATTATCAACCAGGGACGTAAACTTGCAATGGTATTTTCAAATTATATACTTCAAACTTTCTTAATCTTATGACTACTCTACGAAATTCAAGTACTTTGAGCTTCAGGAAAACTATGCTAAAACCAGTAAATGAATCACACTAACAAAGTATCTAATCATGAGTAGGAGTTACTCTAACCACCTATGCTGGAGGAATAGTCTACCAGTTCTATTACCAATGGTTGTAGGAATAGCAGAGTTCTACTTTACTTCTAAATAAACATGAAAATGAATTCTACTCTAATAGAGCAATTCACTCACCAAGTGAGCCCCCTTGGATGAGTGAATAGAAAATATAATCAAGATAAAAGATCTAAACTTGAACTGTGCATTCTATTCATTCATGGAAAAATGATTACACTTTATTCAAAATAGTATCTCAACAACAATAGTTCTATTATGAAAATTGACTAACTCCTAAAGAGTTACAATAGTCATTTATTTGAAGGAAAACTATAACTAGCTCCTAAATCTAAGATCACTCCATAAATGAGGATCGTTACAGATTCATAAAGTTTCAAAATAGAAATAGCATTAATCATGAATAAATCTTCCAGGAATATAACATGTTGAGGTTACTAAATCCACGCACTACATGCAACAAAAAATGGTATTTGACTTTGCCCCGCTTGCGAAGATCTTGCAACACGGTTAGCTTTGACTATTCCAGTGCTACAATGTTGATCCTTGAATGCTCGTGATAAATACCTGCAAAATAATTAACTACACACACAACCTTCCATACATATATATCCTCATCATTAATATTAGGAAGAAAGTATAAATTTCTAATTAACACTCTTGCAAGGCCTATGGCTATAGGAAGGAAACTACCCAAAACATAGCATAGGCAAGGAAACATTCATTAGCATGTATAACTACTACATTATACCATTCCTATCCATTAATTCCAGAAAATATTATGTCTTTAAACCATCCACATTTCTATTTCATGTCTTCACACACACACACACACACATATATATATATATAAATTAATATATAAAAACCATAAGTTCATATGCCTGAAAATCATAAATTTGTGTCTGTTTGCAACTAAACTAATTGAAAGGATGATAAAAAAGAACTTAGTGAATGATGTTAAAGATGGAATTATCTCTACTGAATGTATGTATGGGGGAAATACAAGATCCACTTCTAAATCCAAATTCCCAAAGGAGAGATCCAATTTGATCAACCAAAAGGTTAATACACAATCGAATCAATCTATAGAGAATATGAAAGAGAGAGAAAAACCTTATATTTCCTATAGTAGAATTGTGCTTGAAATCTGAAATAATTGAAAGGCAAATACTAACCTCAAAATAGGGAAAATCTAGAAAATGCCAATTTCTGATGTCTGTGTACTTTAGGAAAATTTTGCAACTTGTTTCAAACTAGAAATGTCGAGACAAAGAAAACCCAGAAATCTTTTATCTTTTTGACAAGTAGTCTTTGACCCTCATAAAAGGTCAAAGGCTACATTCTTATTCTGAAGGTCAACTTTGACTTTGTTCACAGATCTCAAAAGTTTTTCGAAAAGGGTATCCAAATTTAATTTGAGATCCAAAGTTCTGCACTTGTACCTACAAGAAAAAGGGGGATTTTGTTGTTTGTATGGGGGGTTTGCCTTGGTCAAACCCCAATTTAGAAATTAACCTTGAAATTGAATTGAATTGTAATGTGCATAAACAAAGCAAATGAAATAATTCACCTCGCTTATGTTGAAGTCCTTGTAGAGGATTTGAATCCTCAAATCCACAAGTAGGGATGCTCCAATGAATGTAGAATGAATGTTGGATGTCTCAAATCAATGGAATTTGATCTTTAACACCAATCTTGAATTGATCTTTGCATATGAGGAGGCTTGGATGAATGTAGAAGGATGGATCTTCAAGGGGGCTCCAAAGAGATTGAATCCTTCAATGGCTAACAATGGACCTCCTTGATGAATGAATGCTTGAACACTTAAATGCTTGAAGGCTTGCTTGAATGCTTGATTTCACTTGCTCGCACTTGATAGCTTGAGAGATTGCTTGGTGAGAATTGGATGTGGAAATGAGGGAGGAAGGCCTCCTTTTATAGTAAACTAGGGCACAAACCTCTAGAGAAGGCCGAAATTGGGATTAAATCCCAATTAACCTTAACCCCTAGAAATGGACCCATATTAAATGTAATTTAAGGATTTACCATTTTGAAACTTGAAATGGCTGACCTGGAGGTGGGAAAAAGAATCTTTCTGAAACCTGATGCCCAGAAATTAGAAAAACTTGAAATTTGAACTGGGGGTCAAGGATGAGGTCAACTCTACCCTAGGTCAAGGTTGAGGTTGACTCTGACCTAGGTCAGAGTTAAGGTCAACTTTGACCCTCAAGGTTGACTTTTACCTTGACGTCAAAAACCTCAGGACCCCAGCCCAGAATGCTAGGAAATGCAGATATGAAGTGAAAAATAGGTGTAGAGGGAAGCAAAATAGGGGGAAAAGCTAGATACATGCAAAGACCTGATCAAGGCACTTAACATGACCCCAAACCACTTACTCAGAGGGCTAAACACTCTTATCATGGAAGTGCTTCCATTTTAAGATGATACACTTAGAAAGATGGCCTTTTAGAGGCTCATCGAGACATATAAATATATTCTCACAAATTTTCTATGAATTTCTATTTCATATAAAACATGTTGAATTCTTCTTCCCAAAAATAACTTACAATAATACATTTTTCCATCATTTATCACAAGCCAAATCCTAAATTTGGGCAAGCTCTCATACCTTTATTGCATAACCATCATTATTTGACTACACAATATCTCATAGAATTTATCTTCTTTCTTTACTACACTATTGTAGAGAAAAGGACATTAAATTTCTAAGTGTGTCCCACACACAATGTACCTCATAATTTTTCATATATTCTAACATTTTGCAATATGAAGCAATCACACCACTCAAAGGTAGACAGTTTTCAAGAACACAGAACTGTTTCAAAATTTTATAGTTTCAAGAACAAGGAACAAGAAGTATTATCCCTCAAGTGTCTATTTCCCATCAAACAAGGAACATCCTATCTTTTTCTGTCAAGATAAACTGAAATTGGGAGACACTCTAGTCAATCTAGGGAACCCCAGTTATGTTCATAGACCAAGCATTAATCGACTCACAATTTCTGTGACTAAGAGTTGAAACTAAGCATAGTGAACTCAAGGCCCTAGTATGGAACCTAGAGCTCTAATACCATATGTAAAGACTGAACTTTCGACACAAAGGCCACATCAATAATTTGCAATAAAGACAAAGGAGTTGGTAAACAAGTCAAGGTCGAATGCAAAAGTTGAGATAATACCAATAAATTCTCTATAATATTGAAATAAAAGAAGTACAACTACGACCATAAATATCAAAATGATAAGGCATACCTATGTCCAAACACAAGCAGAACCTTCATGACATGAAAGATACTCGTCCCTAGCTCGAGATAGTCTAAACAAGCAAAGCTGACAGGAATAATGGAATTGTTTAGATTACATGCATAATTCAAATGCTAACAAAAAGACATCATGATAATCAATCATAATTATGTACTAGAAAAATAACACTTTTCTATAGCAGTACAAATATTTCAACAATCTCCAATTCTATCTCATATAGTAAATTCAAAGTTACCTCAAGATCATACTACCTTTCTAGTCTTAGAAAGAGGAATTATAAAAACTCAAAGCATCGTGAATGTCTATGCCCTTAAATTCATATATATATAAAGAAACCAAGAATCAATCATTTCCTAATAAGAGCACTTATCATTGATCTTGAATGGATCAATTTTAACTTCTCTCAATTTCTTATGAGTAAACAAAATATAATATTTGCATATAAATCAATATTTTGCTTCAGATTGAGAATCCAAATAGAAATCCACAAGACTCTAATTAGCTATATCTTACTAAAACTTTAAAGAGTAAATACATTAATTTGAAAGATTTAAACAATAACTGCTAAGCCACTTATGACCTTTGTTAGAGTTTATCATACCTAGCATTGCACTTTATAAGATTGATTCAATAGCACATTTTTTGTTCATTGAAAAGGTTGATGTAAACTTTAAATTCCATTTATTCTAGAAAGAGTGACATTACCCAAGAACTGATATTTGGTGAAGTTGTTATAATAATATTGTATTTACTCATCATTGAATAAGAATCCATAATTCTTGAATTAATAAATTAATTTGAAATTATTTCCTGTTTAAAATTTAGGTGATCTATTGTGAATAAAAGAATAATACCAAGTATTAAAGTTCTCATCCCCACTCAACTAGTTCATCTACAGCAGCTTGGTGTTTCTAACCCACCAATAACCATAATATGAATGAAAAATAAGAATTGAATTCTAATCAAATATAAATGCTTTCTTCATTGAAGTTTCACAAAGGGTGCATAGTGTCATTCAAAATTATCAACATTGATGTGACAGCACTACACAGCATTCAAGATCAACCAAAATATGCCAATACAAGTTTTTACTAATAAGATCATTGTCTGGTATGGAACAAGGATCATAAATAAAATATAGAGTATCAGTTTCCTTTGCACATAGCTAACGTCATTTAGTTAAATTCAACAAACAAAAAAAAAGAGTACCAATTTTTCAAGCTATGTTATAATAATAAATATCATGTCCCTTTAGACTTAAAACGCAAAGTGGAACCAGCCACACATTAGGGATGGAGCTCAAGACTTTTCTCGATAAGCACACATTGTCATAGAAACCTCTTATGTAAGAAATGTATTCATAATTCTATTTGGTTTAACATTTTAGTTGACAACAACTCTGGCACTAAATCATGTTCTCCTAACTAATGACTCAACATAGATACATACCTTTAGCATACACTAAACTTGGCTCTCTAACCAACCAAATTCCTCATGGAATTAAACCATCTAGCTATGAAGATATTGCACTATTATGTTCGATTAATCATAGTATGTGATCTGAAGTTTCTATCTGAAGTTTATCAAGTATCACGATACTGGTAAACTAGTTTCTAATTATTGTTAAAATAAACACACTCTACCATTTAGAGGTCAAGCCATAGTTCTCAATAGAAAACATTCACTTTGCAATGAATAAGAAAAATGCACTGGTGTGCTTGTACAAGGAGTGCATACTTGCATAGCCCTCATATTATATCACAATTTTCTTAATTATCAATATTAATATTCACATAGATAAATAATTGCATCAAGAAACTTGAATCATTATTTATTTGCCTCATCACAAGAAAAAAAATGAGTTTCGAGCACACACTAATGTTTTGGTTGATGGCTCTAAAAACCCTATTCCGTAAAAATTGCTTTGATTGGTCGGTGCCCCCAATGTATTACTAGAAATCTAATGTCCCAATGTATGTGTCTGCTCCCACCCACCATGAGACCAAGGATAGGTAAGCATCATTTCCTTAGAATAGTAGGGGCAACAACATTTCCACCCTCTATATTACACCCCATGTTCAACTCCAAGGAAGGCCCTACAATTCTATGGGAAAGAAAGAGCCTACCTCTGAATCCTCAGTATTCAAATGAGTTGTCGTAGGGCTCTCTAGCTCTCATCTCGTGGTGCTTTTCCTACGTGTAGGGGCAGAGTCATACATCACTCCCACAACACAGGGTTGGGAGAGTCTACAACTCAACATTGTGGCATGTATTCTATAGTTTCCCTCCTCTAGGATCATGTCAGAAGTCCCTAGGTCCCAAAGTGCAAGTAGGGAAAGCAACTATAATCAATTTCCTCCTTCCAAATTATTGACAACTCAATCAAATTGCACCAAGTCATATGACATGGCTGGGAGCGTATTTAAAATATAGGAATAAATTTGCAAGTAGTTTCTAAGAAATCAAATGCATGGATTCAACAGTGATAAAAATTAGGAATATACGACCAATATTGTTTTGGAAACCACATAGATTCAAAACCAAAACATACACCCAAGATCATGTAAATCTCATTCAATAAACATTATTTGGCAAGTGATTCGATTTTAGCAATATTTTCATCATCATTTCAATTTGAACAAACCAAAGACAAACATAAACAATAATTGTAAATAAAAATTTTTGGAAAAATATTTTAAAAACCCTGTTTCCATTCTTCTGACTCTGCCCCCCCTTTGTAACCCTTATCTTCTCTGATTTTATAATATGGAGCTGAATATCTAGTGAACATTTTGTAGTGCTCATTATCTACATCTTCCTTTTCTATTATCTTCGTTCTCTCTCGTAACACTGACTTTTTCTTCCTTTTTTTATTGCGTGTTACTCCCTTATCACTCCCTAACCATTGTGTGTAGTGGGAGAGGAAGAGGAGAAAGAATCTACTTTTTCCTATTCTTCCTACGTGATTTTTGAATCTTTCTTCGATCTCCCCCACATGTTCTCCTTAACTACCTCTTCTTACTCCAATCAAGTTTAACTAATTCCTAAACTTGAGGAACTTAGTTTTGACTGCAAAAAAATGGGTTGTGACACCTGAGCTCATATGTATCCTTGTACTTTGGTGTATCATGTGTGTGTGAATTTTGTACCTATCTATGACACAACACTTCAGTAAAACATTAGAAGTTAGCAAAATCGATAATCTACAATAAAATTGAATCTAAGCTAACCAGGTGATTTACTGCCTTCTAGTAGGTATGAGTATGAATTCTCAAATCAGACTGAGACAAGTGATGATGCAATACCTAAATGAAGGATTTAGATCTATGAATGTATGAAAACTAAATGCAATTATGATATGAAAATTAATATGAATCTGATCTAGAATGAATCAAGATGGATGCAAAAATGAATTTAACAATGATATGCTATGAATCTAACAATGAATTGAGTGCTCAAAACAAAATTCTCACAATAGCTTAGTTACGTGAAAGCTTGGATTCGCCAATTTTCTAGAGTAAGGATGTAAGATTCGAGGTCCTTAATTATGAGGATTGAGCCTAATTATATAGAAATCCAAGGCTTTGGGGTGCATGATCAAAAGCCATAAATCACTTTAAATGAACTCAAGTGGATTTTTGAGTCATCGGAGAATTAGAATCAGTTAGCTCACAAAATTATGCAAAATCATGCAAGAACAACCTTTTAACTAAAAATCAGAGTTTTAGATCAACTTTGAACTCAAAATAGATGTTGAGTTTCCAAAAGTTAACAAATTGACTTTGATTTTTTGATTTAAATTTTAACTGCTCTTTGAATGTGCATAGATAATTCATGAATTAATCAAATAAATCAAGTGATTTATCCTCAACTTAACTGATTTGAGAATTAAAAATAATTGATTTATAGGTTGATCAATTATTTAATCAAACTTTATTCCAATTAAATCATTAATTTTGACAACTTTGATTTTAAATCAATTAAATAAATATTCAATCAATTGTAGGAGGATTTTGATTTATTGTCAAAATTAAATAATATTAATTAGGAATAATACAATTAAATTTAATTATATAATTAAGTGGAAAAATTAAATCTAATTAATTAAATATTCATTATATTCAATTAATCAAACTTAGGATAAATATGATTTATTGCCAAATAATAATTCAATTAAAGATAATTAAGATAAATAGGAATATTTAGGAAATATTCCCTGATGCAGAATTAAGATAAAATCAATTAGGTTCGATGAACTGATGTGTAGATGTGCTTTAGGTTAGGACTTTGATGTTGATTTTGATCGAATTGTTGATATAAGAGATTAATGAACCTATAGCCCATTTTGGGGTATTACATTTTGCCCCTCTTTGAATCATTGTGCGAAGCATGGTGGTTCAAAGAATAGTCTAATTTTGATGTATGAGACTCATTTGATTTGAAAAGATTAACCGATTCTAAGATAGAAACCAATTGATAGATTGAAAGATTTAGGTCCTGATTGACGAAGAATTGAGATGATGTTAACTATAGCAACAATGAACCGATGATTATGAGAAAGTATCAAAACACCTAATTCTGAATCTATGATTACAAAGAAGCAAGTGATCTGATTCCAGACCTAACTGTCTAAAGGAACCGAAATGGTATCACATCTGAACCCTTCAGTTACGAAGAGCCAAGGAAATAACACTAATGAACCAATGGTTACAAAAAGTTGATATAGTTTACAAGATTGATTAGGATACCAGATTGATATGGATTTCAATGAATCTGATATGCCCCAAGCGATGTGCCTCAAGCGATGAGGTCTTTTGATGAATCAACAACCAAACGTGGTTGTTATCTTGATTACTGAGGAAGGATTTGATTTACAAAATTGATTAATGATGTGCAATACCATGCCCCCTTCGGGATGAAAACCAAAATCTGACAAGAGAAGTCAACATGAAATAGTTTAGAAGCATGTCTAATTGATTTGAGAAGTGGTTATATAGATGTGTGTGAATTTTGTACCTATCTGTGACACAACACTTCAGTAAAACATTAGAGGTTAGCAAAATCGATAATCTGCAATAAAATTGAATCTAAGCTAACCAGGTGATTTACTACCTTCTAGTAGGTACGAGTATGAATTCTCAGATTAGACCGAGACCAATGACGATGCAATACCTAAATGAAGGATTTAGATCTATGAATGTATGAAAACTGAATGCAATTATGATATGAAAATTAATATGAATCTGATCTAGAATGAATCAAGATGGATGCAAAAATGAATTTAACAATGATATGCTATGAATCTAACAATGAATTGAGTGCTCAAAACAAAATTCTCACAATAGCTTAGTTGCGTGAAAGCTTGGATTCGCCAATTTGCTAGAGTAAGGATGCAAGATTTGAGGTCCTTAATTATGATTGAGCTTGATTATATAGAAATCCAAGGCTTTGGGGTGCATGATCAAAAGCCATAAATCACTCTAAATGAACTCAGGTGGATTTTTGAGTCATCAAAGAATTAGAATTAGTTAACTCACAAAATTATGCAAAATCATGCAAGAACAACCTTTTAACTAAAAATTAGAGTTTTAGATCAACTTTGAACTCAAAATAGATGTTGAGTTTCCAAAAGTTAACAAATTGACTTTGATTTTCTGATTTAAAGTTTAACTGCTCTTTGAATGTGCATATATAATTCATGAATTAATCAAATAAATAAAGTGATTTATCCTCAACTTAACTGATTTGAGAATTAAAAACAATTGATTTATTGGTTGATCAATTATTTAATCAAACTTTATTCCAATTAAATCATTAATTTTGACAACTTTGATTTTAAATCAATTAAATAAATATTCAATCAATTGTAGGAGGATTTTGATTTATTGTCAAAATTAAATAATATTAATTAGGAATAATACAATTAAATTTAATTAAATAATTAAGTGGCAAAATTAAATCTAATTAATTAAATATTCATCATATTCAATTAATCAAACTTAGGATAAATATGATTTATCCCCAAATAATAATTTAATTAAAGATAATTAAGATAAATAGGAATATTTAGGAAATATTCCCCAATGCAGAATTAAGATAAAATCAATTAGGTTCGATGAATTGATGTGTAGATGTGCCTTAGGTTAGGACTTTGATGTCGATTTCGATCGAATTGTTGATGTAAGAGATTAATGAACCTATAGCCCATTTTTGTGGTGGTTCAAAGAATAGTCTAATTTTGATGTATGAGACTAATTTGATTTGAAAAGATTAATCAATTTCGAGACAGAAACTGATTAATAGATTGAAAGATTGAAAGATTTAGGTCCTGATTAACCAAGAATTGAGATGATGTTAACTATAGCAACAATGAACCGGTGATTATGAAAAAGTATCAAAACACCTGATTCTGAACCTATGATTACGAAGAAGTGAGTGACCTAATTCTAGACCTGACTATCCAAAGGAACCGAAATGGTATCACATCTAAACCCTTCAGTTACGAAGAACCAAGGAAATAACACTAATGAACCGATGGTTACAAAAAGCTAATACAATTTACAAGATTGATTAGGATATCAGATTGATATGGATTTCGATGAATCTGATATGCTCCAAGAGATGTGCCTCAAGTGACAAGGTCTTTTGATGAATCAGCAACCAAATGTGGTTGTTGTCTTGATTACTGAGGAAAGATTTGATTTATAGAATTGATTAATGATGTGCAATACCATGCCCCCTTTGGGATGAAAATCAAAATCTGACAAGAGAAATTAGCATGAAATAGTTTAGAAGCATGTCTAATTGATTTGAGAAGTGGTTATACACGTCCAAAAATGCATTCTACATCATTTAGAGGTCCTAGAGACCAAGTTTGACTAGGTTTGATCATGAGTTGACCATGGTTGACCAAGTTGAAATTCAAATAGTTTGATGCGAGATAATTAGTTAAGTTGAATCTAGATTTTTGTAATGATCAAAAGGTCGATTATGCAAGCAGTCACAATTTTTGACAATATAAATGATCTCAAATTTTGATTTTGATCCCAAAAATGAGTTCTACTTGCTGTTTCGTTGGAGGGACCTTCATACAATGCTCAGTCCTTGTGTCATGTTTAGCATAGTTTTGGAGAATTATTAAGCATCAAGCTGATTTAGGTAATCGTGAGATAAATGCAATCATGCAAAGTGCAAAATGAGATGCAAAAGTGAAATGCAAAGTGATATGCAAACCTAAGACCTAGGACCTAGTCACTGATCATGTGTCGGTCAGTTATCATCATTGAATTTTTATTTGGTAACTGGATAAATCAATACAATGTTCACTAGTTAGGAAACCATAAACATATGAATATTGATTTAGATGTGCCAAAGTCAATACAATGCCCACTTGCTAGACAACCATAGACATATGAATATTGATTTTGTTTTCGAATGTCGGATTAGATATAAGCACCAAGGCATAAATGCTAGGATGACCTGAATATCATGTCCATTTTGATATTGAAATTTGTATAAGAATCAAAACATAAACATTATGATGACCTGAATATGCCTTGTATTGCAAACACATCAAGCAGTCTAGAGATCATTCTGAATTCCATGTGAATTACCCATAGTGACCCTTTGTCATTCACATCCTTAGGTAAGATCGTGTGTCACAGTGGGAATAAGAACTCACTCAAAAATACAATAGTTAGATCACACTTCCTTGAAGCATCTGGGTATCAATGGTTGAGGTACTCCTGGCCATCCAATACTAGATGAAGGCTCTTATGGACAGACACCATTTCAATCCAGATTTTCCAAAGTTACTAGATTTTAACTTCAAGAAGAAAATAAAGAAAAGATTTTTCCCCCAGTCATCACTCTCTAAATCCTATAAAGGACATCATTGAAGAGCTCGAAGGAACAAAATATGCAAAAATCTCAATGTGAATCAGTAAGCATACAAGGAGATAAAAGCATGAAGCACAGATTGTTTTTGTTTATTGTTGATGTATGTTTGTTGTTTGATTGCAAAATCCCTTCTGGTGTAGGAGACTGACTGACTGACTTGGATGTAACTTCAAGGACTTTGGCTTGGATATGATACATCTAAGATACTTAGGGCTGCAGGATATGACATTGATTGCCCCCAAGTTTGAACATTGATAGGATACAAATGCTTTTGCAGATTGGTGTACAAACTGACTTTATTGAAAACAAGGGTATATACAAACTAAAGCTGGGAAAGACCAAGATTGCGCTGATAGATGGATCATTTTTGCACAAGTAGCACCCGTTTGCCAAGTTTTCACCATCTTGGTAGAGATTCTATTTTTGCTACCAAGGTGCCTATTTCCAGATTTTCACCAAGGCACTTTTTTCCTTTTTCTCATTTTTTTGCATTTTTCATTTTTTCAATTTTTTTTGTGATACATCAAGGTGCCTATTGCTAGGTTTTCACTAGGATGATAATTTTTTTAGGACTTTTTCCAATTTTTATAATTTTTTCAGGTCATTTTCATAGACTGAATGCCTCAGGTGTAGAATTTCTTTAGATGTAGAACATTGATTGGTTCTTAGAGCTATTCTCCATCAGGTGTTGAGAGTTGATAGGCTCCAAAGCCAAAATTAGTAGTGATGACAATGGGACCCAGCCAGTTAGGTTCAAACTTCCCCTTGCGCTCTCTATGTGATTGATTTTTTGGATTCTCTCTCAACACTAGGTTCCCAACCTGAAATTCTCTGTGTCTGACTTTCTTGTTGTAGCCTCTAGACATTCTCTTTTGGTATACTTTGAGATGATCATATGTTGCTTATCTATGCTCATCTAGTAGTTCAAGTTCTTACAACCTAGACACTCTGTAGTAATCATCAGTTACTAGTCCATGCATTTTGATTCTTAGTGATGGGATTTCAACCTCAATGGATAGTACCACTTCAGACCCATAAACTAAAGTGAATGGCATAGTCCCAATGGGAGTTCTGATACTGGTTCTGTAAGCCCAAAGAGCTAGATTTATCATTAGGTACCAGTCTCTTCCTATCTTGTTGACTATTCTATGCAAGATCTTTATTAGATTCTTATTTGAGGCTTATGCTTGCCCATTTCCTTGAGGATAGTATATAGATGACCTATGTTGTATGATTTTGAATTTGGCACATAAGTCATCCAAATCTTTGTTTTTAAACTATCCACCATTGTTCGTGATGATAGAATTAGGGATCCCATATCTACATATGATATAGTTCAAGATGAACATAGATATTTATTTCCTAGTCGCTTGTGTTCAGGGAACTGCTTCTACCCATTTTGTAAATTAATTCATAGCAGTGATTATATGGGTATGTCCATTGGAAGAATGTGGATGTATGGCCCCTATGAGGTCAAATGCCCATTTTTGGAAAGGCCACTGTGTAGTTGAGGGAATTAGATCTCTCCCTCGTGCATGAATCAAATTGTCGTGTATTTGACACTTGTGACAATTCTTAGAAAATTTTGTAGCATCTTTCTCCATTTCTGGCCAATAATACCCATCCCTAATGAGCTTTTGAGCTAATGTCAAACCATTTGAATGTGACCCACATATCCCAACATGGACCTCTTCTAATGTGTGTTGGGACTTCTCTTGTTCTAAACACCTAAGAAGCATACCATCTAGACCTCATTTGTACAACTCATTACCAATGATGACATATCATGACACACTTCAGATAAGGTTTCTCTTTTCATGGTGGGTAAAGGTAGGAGGTATGATTTGGTCTCTGAGGTAGGAGAAGAGGTTTTGATATCTAGATGAATCATGACCTACAACAGTGCAGATCATTTGGGTTTCAAGGGAGTCATATGCAAGGAATGATAAGGCTTCTACCAGGAATTCATAGCATAGCTCATGATCTAGATGTTTTAGTAAGGATGATAGTGTTGCCATTGCATTAGCAGCCTTGTTCTCTGCTCTAGGTATCTATTCAAACGTGATACATATGAAATATTTCTTTAGGTCATCTACCATATGTTTGTAGGGAACAAGCTTCTCATCTTTTTTTTGATAGACATCATTTTCTTGATGAATGAAAAGTTGTGAATCTCCATGTATGTGTAATTTGGTTACCCTCCACTCAATTGCTAGCTTCATTCCATTTAGAAGAGCTTCATATTTAGTAATATTGTTTGTGCAAGGAAACTTTAATCTAAAAGCTTTTGGTATTGAGTATCCTTGTGGTGTTATGAACAATATGCCAACTCCAGATCTATTCTGTGTATAGGAGCCATCAAAGAAAATATGCCATGTCCTAGAAGATATGTTCATGATTGATCACTAGTACATTTCACCTAATTTTCTACCAAAATTTTTTACCATGAAATAAAAAGGTTTTGGTTGGTCGAATTATAGAAGGAAAACTTTCATTTTTTTAAATCCATACCCATGTTAGTCAAAAGTTCGATGAATACCAAGTTAGTCAAAATTTTGACGAACACGGGCATAACTTAAAAAAAGAAAAGAATTAATTTCTAATTTCATTATCACCACGGTGAATTTTTTGAAGGGGCAGCATGTGAAACCTCATCGGCCAGGGGCACGAACTCAGCACTGTAATTTTTACCTGGACTTGGACTTTTGATCTTCGAGCTTGGTTTTGGAAACTTAGCTTTTCCTCTCCTTATCAAATATTGGAAGCTCATTGAGGTAGGGATTGTGTCATTATCTCCTCTACATTTTGATAGAATACCATCATGTATTTCAAGGGTACATCTTACTGTGATATTCATTACTCCATGATCTATTGTGTCCATGGCATTGAGTTCATTTCTTTGGATGATTTGATTATGGCATTTGTTGTGTTAGTGAACTAGGGCATCATGCTAATGTGTGTTCATTGGATTCTCTGGTTACCCACGAGCTAGGTTATCCATTTATACAAGCTAGGATATCATTGATTATTTGCTATCAAAATGTGGAACTATAGACAAGGCACGTGAACTCTTTGAAAAAATGCATCAAAGACATGTGGCATCATGGAATGCCATGATCGTGAAATAGTGTCGATCAACCAATAATGAAACGATGTCAGTCGTGTCTATTCATATTGGTATTAATAGACTGTAATGCCCAAAATAATCAGACAAAAACACAACTACAAACTTTTTTTTTTGAAACAAACTATAACATACATCTAGGTCAACAAAGTTATACAAAATCCCTTCGACACAGAGCTCTAGAATCGTAAGCTCACTTGGGTGAGTCACCCTATGACATATAAGGGATCGTGAGGCAAGCACTGGTGTGCCTCCGTCCCCTACACGATGGAAGTCAGAAGGCGACGAGGAAGGTTGAAGATGCTCCAAAGGGATTTATCATATCCCTATAAAATTTCAAGGTGGGATTAATTAAGTCGCTAAAGGATAGATTTAATCAAAATTAACATAACAAATATTAATCTAGTAATTCCATGAATAAACTAAGGTTACTACTACTAACTAATAACCCTTAAGGTTCACTAATCCATTAACTAATTCAGTTATTTAATTGAAATAACTTTTCTAAAATTTATTTATATAAACTAGTGTAGGTAATGAAATTAAGATTTCTATGAATATAAATTAAATAAAAATAAAAAGACAAATAAAGAACTATTATAAACTTTCATCTACTTTCAATCTAATTGAATTAAATTTACCAAGAAATAAACCATAACTTAATTTTAATTACCAAAACAAAATAAAAATAACAATAAAACATCATGAAGGATAGATTGCCATATTTATCAAATTTAATTTACCACCAACATAATAAGCTTTACCATATACTAAAACAATTCTTTCATAAATAATTCACTATCTAAAAGCAAATATATTATCTTTTCAACAAATCCAATTTTTACTAACAAAAAATGAGAATAATATGACATTTCAACAAATTCAATCAACGTAATGAAAATATAATATTTCTACTAATTCAATTTTTCGCTAACAAAATGAAATTACGGACACAACTTATTCAATTAATAAATAAACTCATAAGAGGAACATAACAATTTAAAAACAAATAATATAATAATGAAAGGGCCCTCCAAACCCTAATTCAAAATTAGGGTTTGGGGCCCAATAAAACTTCCTCTAACCCTAAAATCACTCATAATGTTTTCTTTGCTTTGTGTGTGCAGGTTGAAGAAATTTGCAGAGGATAAACTCAGCCAGTTTTCTCTACAGAGTGAGAGGGTGTTCTAAGGCAAGAGATCCCTTTCTCTATAAGGGAGTCTCTCATAAACGCACCAGATAGTTCCCATTTCAATGAAGAAGAAGTGGGTATATTGTTTTTTAGAAATAGGCATCTATGAATATTGTAAATGTTTTCAGATCTGGGAATAGATCTCATGTTTTCTTTGGATGTTGTCATTTTACACAGCAATGTAATAGGTTTTAGTTTAATGACTTAAGTGTTACCCGATCTTAGTTATATACTTTCTCTTCACTAACTTCCATTTAATATTTATGGGTTTGCAAGAAGAAACCCTCTGTTTATTTTTCTTATGTAAGTAAATGATATCTTTTACTTTTATGTATTTTTGTTAATGATGTTGTACGTGTTTTAAAACCCTTAGCCGCATTTTGCAGCAACAAGAATGTTATCCTTAATTTTTATGAATTTTGTTAAGGCACTATATGGGTTTTAAAACCCTTGGTCACGTTTGCAGTAGCGATGATGCAGGGTCATTGTCGTGGCCCTAAGCCATGACAGTGCCCTGCACTGTCGTGACTTAGAGTCACGTATCATCCTCATCCATTGCCTCGGGGTTCTCACTTCTTTTTCTTTCACGTTCAATATTATCCTCTAAAAGTGCAGAGGAAAGAGAACATGACAAATTGAAATAATAAGATACAAGTAGAGGAAAATTGAATCAAAAAATGTAAAATTCTAACAAACCAATTCAAAAAAAACCATTAAGAAATTCATAACCAAATCTAGTTTGCAAAAGCCGCCACAATTGAAACTCACCTTCTCAATATTTTCTCTAATAGAATACTTGCAAGCCCACTGAAAAATCTCTATAATATCTCATCAATAAATATAATGGACAGGGAATTCTTCTCAGCCTCCTCAAAAGCCTTTGAGAGATTTCTTTCACTTTCTCTAGACAACTTTGACATGATCTCAGCTCCATTGATATAGAAAAAGAAGGCACCGGTTTCATTTGCCACTTCCCTAGCAATTAAAGTTTTCCTAGAACTAGGAAGCCTATAAAGTAGAATACCCTTTGGGGGCTTCACACCAATAGATTTGAAGAGTTGTGGGCATCTAAGAGGAAGCTCTACCAATTCACGGATCACCAGTCAGAATTAGTTGAACTAGACTTTCTTTGTTGTAGAATTGATTTAGTATAGAATATTTTCCAGTAGGATTTTTTTTTTAAAAGCAAGGTTTTTGTAGCATTATCTACCACTTGAGCAAAAGTTTCCATAGCTAAATTTCCTTGCCATAGTTAATATTGCTCTAAAGACTTACAAGTTATTAAGTCCTCAGATAAAGGGGCTAATAAACTAAATAAAGTTTCAAACATATAAATAGATAAAACTCATACAAGAAAAAGTCGGAGCCAAATTGAATAGCATTGGCTATTTGTTAGTGGAAGGTCCCTGCTAGAACAGACACATTTGTCACTTCATTAAGATGAAAATTGTGTACTAAGTTTCCTAACTATATAAGTCATCATCATTTTTATTATGTGTTGTAGCAAATACATCCGAAGCACCAGCAAAAGCACCAGGAAATTGAAATTCAGAACCAAAGCCTTGAGATTGTTGTAGTGTTTGTGCAAAGGCTTGATACTTCTGAATATCAGCATCACTAAAACTTCTTCAGGCACATTTCATTCACTCCTCAAAATGAGCAGCCTTTATTTCAGCTACCTCATCACTATCATCCTCATCCATTGCCTTGAGATTCTCACTTCTTTTTCTTTCACATTTAATATTATCCTATAAAAGTGCAGAGGAAAGAGAAAATGAAAAATTGAAATAATAAGATACAAGTAGAGGAAAATTGAATCAAAAAATATAAAATTCTAACAAACCAATTCAAAAAAAACCATTAAGAAATTCATAACCAAATCTAGTTTGCAAAAGCCACCACAATTGAAACTCACCTTCTCAATATTTTCTCTAATAGAATACTTGCAAGCCCACTGACAAATCTCTGTAATATCTCATCAATAAATATAATGGATGGGGCATTCTTCTCAGCCTCCTCAAAAGCCTTCCAGAGATTCCTTTCACTTTCTCTAGCCAATTTTGACATGATCTCAGCTCCATTGATACAAAAAAAGAAGGCATCGGTTTCATTTGCCACTGCCCTAGCAATTAAATTTTTCCCAAAACCAGGAAGCCCATAGAGTAGAATACCCTTTGAGGGCTTCACACCAATAGATTTGAAGAGTTGTGGGCATCTAAGAGGAATCTTTACCAATTCACGTAGAGTAGAGCAGATGGATTGCTAGAGCCCAAAGAAGTCTAGAAAATAGAACGAGCAGGGACCTATTGGAAACAAGCAGCAAAATGAGTGTGGACACCTGAAGATAAATATCTAGACTAATCACCAATCAAGATGTCATTGGTGATTAGTCTGGATATTTATCTTCAATTTTTTTTAAAATACTTCATGTTGCGTCAAAAGTTTGGCCTAAAATCGACCATTCTGTGTCAAAATGTGGCGTTGTGGGTTTGGCATCCTAGTGAGAGCAACTAAAATTTTTGACCAAATTTGGTCAAAATTTAACCATCACGAGTTTGGCATCCTAGTCGAAGCGTCCAAAGTTTTCAACTGATATGGGTCGAAAGATCAACCAATATGCAGACACTTACCAATGTTGTCTTCAGCCTAGATTGCCCCCATTTTTTACCAATAGTGGAGTTGATCATTCGACGGGTTCAGTAATTGGTCTATATTTTGATGTGAAAAATAGTGATGAACTCATTGGTCGACCATTCAACCGAGTTGGGTAGAAACTTTGACCAATAGGGCATCAAAAAATGGTGCAAAATGTACTAGTGGATGAGTCTAGAAATTCCATTTGTAGAGGTGTGTCATCAAACATTGCTGCTTCAGCCAGTTGATCGGCAATTACTTGGCCTTTGATAGATTTTCTCTCAATATATTCAATGTCGAATTCACTCAATAACATGACCCATTTAGCTAGTCTACCCATGAGGGCAGCCTTGCTCAATAGATATTTAAGAGGATCAATTTTGGCTATCAATTGTACAGTATGAGCCAGCATATAGTGTCTTAGTTTTTGTGATACAAAGATCATAGCTAGACAAGATTTTTCAATCATAGAGTAGTTCTTTTCATATGCCACCAATGTTCTACTTATGTAATAAATGGCTCTTTCTTTCTTCTGTTCATCATGATGTGCAAGTAATGCCCCCAGTGAGGTATCAGTAGCGGAGACATATAGGATCAATGGCTTTCCTTGAATTGGAGGCATGAGAATAGGAGGATTTGATAAGTATTGCTTGATATGATTAAATTTCTTTTCACACTCCTCATTTCATGCAAATGTCACACCTTTATCTAATGTCTTGGTAAAAGGCTGTGATATGTCTGCCAATTGAGATATGAATCTTCTGATGGATTGCACTCTCCCTTGCAAGGTCCTCATTTGACTAATGTTCTTTGGAGGTTGCATCTCCATGATAGCTTTCACCTTAGCAGGATCAACCTCTATTCCCTTCTTTAAAACAATGTAGCCCAAGAGCTTTCCAGATGTAATACCAAAGGCACACTTCTTAGGATTCAGTCTAAGAATAAATTTCTCCATCTTTTCTAGTATCATGCTCAAATCCTTCTGATGTTCTATTCTTGACATAGACTTTGCTAATGTATCATCAACATAATCATCCATTGTTCTATGTATCATATCATGGAAGATGGATGTCATTGCTCTTTGATATGTAGCACCTGCATTCTTTAGCCCAAATGGCATGACATTCCAATAAAATGTTCCCCATGCACATGTAAAAGTATTTTTATCTTGGTCTTCTGGTGTAATTTTAATCTGATTATACCCAGAAAAACCATCCATTAGGGAGTACATCTCAAAACCCGCAATCATGTCCACTATCATGTCAATGTTTGGTAGCGGAAAGTCATCCTTGGGGTACGTTGTGTTTACATCCCTAAAATTTTTGCATACTCTTATAGATTTATCTAGTTTAGAAACTAGAACAATGTTGGATATCCACTCTGCATAATCAATAACTCGGATAAATCTAGCTTTTAGCAACTTCTCTAGCTCAGCTTTGACTAAGAGTGAAACATGTGGATGCATCTTTCTCAACTATTGTTTAACAATTTTGATGCCTGGAGCTATGGAAAGATGATGCATTATAATATTTGGATCCATTCTAGGCATATCTAAGTATTTCCATGCAAATTTGATTTTCTTCTCAGTTAAGAAAGTAGTGAATACCAATTTTTCTTCTTTTAATAGTGATTGCACTACATGTACCAATTGAGGCTCTTCTATTGTGCCCATATTTATAGACTGAGTGGGCTCTATCAACACTGGAGATATGTCCTATAGATGACTCAGAAGAACATCAAATACCCCATCCTTAGGTGCCTCAAAGAGGTTTTCACCTTTGGATACATCTTTTGTTTTTACTTTTGTAGGTTCTGAGACTACCACAAAGTGGTTTTCACCCTCATAACTCTTTTTCTTTTTCTTTTTCTTTTTATTTTTTTGATTGAGATATTTGATGTCTGACTCCATCATGCTAACACTAGGCTCACTGATAGAAGTCATCATTGGTTCCACTACATTTAGGTAACAAGCGAGGTCATAGTCAAAACAGAAGGTATAGACATCTTGGCTAGGGTTCGTAGAAGTTTGGTCAATTAGCTATGGGTGTTGGATAGTCAAATTTGGAAGAGATTGGGATAGAGTGTACATGGTGTTGTCATCACTGATCCTAACTTGTCTCTCAAATTGAAAGGTGACACCACTACTTAAAATGTTCAATTTGCGAGTTATACCAACATCATTATAAAAATCCACTTCGAGGGAAGGTGGGTCAAACTCATTAAGTTTAACACTTCGCTCTAGACTCACTTTGGATCTAGGGTAATACAGGTGAATAACATCTATCTCTTTCTCCATGATAAGCTCATCTTCCTTTGGGATGGTTCCCCATTCATAGTCATTTGAACTATCCTCTATGGCCTCATCTAAGCCTCTAGGAAATCTTAAGACATGAGTAAATTCAGGGCGGATACCCCAAGTGGAATTACCCTTAGATTTAGAATTGTATTCATAATCATGAGAATCTATCTCTGAGTCACTAGAACATCCCAAATGTTCAACTATGGTTATTTGTTTGCCTTCTCTTTGTGTAGCAATAGGTTCTTGTGTTTCTACTGCATTGACATTTTCTTTAGGCTTCTCTTCATCCTTAAGAAGATCTAGTACTTATTTAGGTAAACGATCAAAGGGAATGAGATCAGTGGTGTCTAAACCATCACTGTTTGAATGTTCTATTTCTTCTTCTAGCTGATTTTCTTGGGAGGGATCAATATGTTCTATGATGTGTGATACATCACCCTTAAGATAGAAAGGCTTCTTTTGGTATCCCAATCCAATAATTTCTTTGTTCCTTCATCCATTATTTTCAAGGGGTCAGATGATCCCTTTGCCTCTCATTCTAAGAGGTCCTTCTCCTGTGTACCCCACTTTAGAGATGAGTTTATGACCTGGACCATATGATGTGGAAGGAATTTGATTTGTTTTGGAATCACATTTCTAGACAATCTTGAATGAGGACTCATCTTTATAAAGCCATGCAAGTATAGCTTCATCTTCTTCATATTCCTATTTGGGTACTTGTTCAGATACAAAACTCCCTTTGTATGCAACTTGAGGTGTTGTAGAAGTTATCTGACTCTGTTTGGAAGATTGTCCATAAGACTTTGGGGAGATGGGAAGAGATGTAAGAGATAAGATCAGTTCTATGGTATATTCTCCCATTCATGTATCTTTGATGTTGACCTCCTTAGAAATGTCTTCCATTCTAGATGTAGAGGCAATTTCCTTAGATTTATTTGAAGACTCTCTATTGTTGGGCACAAGTTTATCTGCACTTTCCTTCAAAGCATTACAAGTTGTTGCGACATCTACTGGGATAGTCACTTCCACTCCATCGTAAGTAAATTTGACACAATGGTGATATGTAGATGGAATGGCTTACATCTCATGAATCCAAGGTCACCCCAAAAGTATGTTCTAAGCCAATGGTAGATCTAAGACTTGACATGTGACATCTTTGATTACTGGTCCTATCCTAATGGGGAGCACAATATTTCCCTTGGATGATCTTTCCTGTTCGTCATAAGCCTTTATTGTGATTTTCTTTTTAGGATCAATGGCTTGCTCTGACAGCCCCAATTGTGTCACCAAAGTGTAAGAATAGATATTCAAACCAGCCCCTCCATCTATCAACATGTGTTTGACTCAACGGTTTTGGATGAGAACTTCTATGTGTAAGGGTTGATTGTGGGGATGACTCAAGGAGTTATCACCATCTTTTGAGAAGGAGATATACTATGGAGATATCAGATGTCCAACCATCATTTGGAATCTATCAAGGTCAAGGTCATCAAGAACATTTGATCCAAGAAAGGCTTTATCTAGAATCACTCTATGAGCTGGAGATATCCGTAACAACTCAAACATCAAGATTTTAGCATTAGTGTGCTGAAGTTGTTGGACTATGCTATAGGAGGTGGGTCTAGTCTCTTTTGGTGCTAATGATTTAGAAGCAGTCCTTTGTTTGGAGGAAGATGAGAGATTGAAAGGCATCTTTGGGGAATTTGATGAGCCTGAGTTCTATCCTTGTAACTGTGTCTGAGCTTGTGATCCAGTCACTGCATTTGCTGACTAGTTAGCCCTATCTTTCTTCATAGTCATGCTTACATTGCAATTTTTTGATAGTCTAAGCTCAACCATATTGATGACAGCATTGTTTTTGGAGTAAGCATAGTTAACCTTACCACCCATGTTAGGTTGAGTTGTTGAAACTCTTTGATTGTGCTTAGGAAATGGTTTTGTGAATACTGTGTGATCATCATTAGATTTATGATTGTTGATTATGATCTCTCCTTCATCAATTTTATCTTGAAATAGATGTTTCAAGTGTATGTAGTTGTTAGTCTTGTGTCCTTTATTACAGTGGAAGTCATAGAAGTTGTTCTCTCTCCACCACCTTGGTTTAGGTTCAGGATCAAAAGACTTATTCTCAGGCAATGAGATGATTTTGTTAGCCAAGAGAGTTTTCATGGCTGATTCCAAGGACTCTCCAAGAGGAGTGAACTCACGTTCTGGTTTTGAAACCCATGGTTTATATTCCTTAGATTTCTTAGGATCATATGCCTTTGGTTCAGAATCTTTTAGGGCTTGGGTACCCATAGTAAGATTCAAGGATGGTGCTTTGGGTGATGCATTGATTTGATCAACCACACCATCCGAGACAATGTTCTTGTTCTTATTCCAAAATTTTATTTTATCCTTGTTGTTGGAATTTGAACTTGATTCTAGTTTGTTGTCTTTATTGAATGGTATGTCCCCCTTTTGGATGAGTACGTTTTCAATCTTGATAGCATTTTCTACCATCTTCTCAAAAGAAGTGTGGTTTTGCATTTTTAAATGGTAGTTGATCTCAGGAATGAGATTATTGATGAAGATCTCCAATTTTTTAGTTTCGGGGATCTGTCTTGCATAAAGAGAGAACTTTTTCCTCCAGCATTTGAGGAATGTCAAGAAGGGTTCTCCTAAATTTTGCTTGAGGTTGCAAATGTCTATCATTGTGACAGGATGCTAGATATTGTAAGAATAATGTTGATAGAATAGTTTGATGAGTTCCTCAAAAATTTTGATAGTAGGAGGAAGTTTGGAAAACCAATGGATAGATGCTCCTCCCAAAGATCAAGGGAATAGATGCATCAGATATGTACGCTCATGCATGAATTCCATTGACTTAGTATAGAATTCCCTAACGTGATCTTGCAGATCAGAATTACCGTCATATTTTTCATACTTAGGAATTTCGACTCGTTTAGGAAATGGAGGCATATACAAGTTTTTGTCAAAAGGAAACAGGCATAAAGCCTCCATGGAGAACTCTTTAGGTTATTTTTCCTTTTCTAATTGATTTAGTTTGAATTGCATAGCATGCATTTGCTTCATCATTGCAGTCATAGGAGTCTCTACTTTTGGTGTGATGATATTCTCAACATTGAAGTCATGTGGAAGTCTAGCTCCTTGTCGTGCTAACTACAAGAAATATTCTTCTCTTTCTTCTTGTAAGAAATGCTGCATCATTCCCTAAAAGTGTTCATCCCCACAGTATCTTTCAATTTCCAAAGGAGTTGGTTCTGATTTTTTAGACTGATTAGATTGGTTTCCATGAAGATTTTGGTCTCCTCCTCCTTGACATGATTGGAGTTGGTTACTCACTTCTATGGTTTGACGAAGGAGGTATAATGACCAATTTCAATTGTAGGTTACCAAGACCATCATCTTCATAAAGACCTAACTTATAGAGTTGTTCAAAGGTCAAACCTATGTAAGTAGTCAAAGGTAAGATCTGAGGGCCTCCAAAGATTGTGGGAGTAGGGGTTGTAAAATTAGCCTTTAATCGTAAGCCACCGAGACTATCTTCCTCATAGAGATTTGTATCGTATAGATGGGTGGTGTTTTGAATCACACAGGAAGATAAAGGTGAGAATATGGGTTTTTCTCTAGATTGTATCTATGTGGAAGCTCTGGTTTCCACCATTAACTTCAGATGAAGCAAGAGAGGAAGATGAAAACCTGTGATGAAAGATTAGATTCAAGAAAAATCGAATGACTTAACCTTGTCAAGGTTGATTTGGTAGATTGAATAGAAATTAGATCAGACATAAATGAAGGATACTATACCCTAGTAGTATGGGTAGATGCCCAAATAGTGGCAGACATGAGCTCACACAACTTAGCCGTTTGTAGAAAAGTTGATTTGAAGATTATGGTTGACAAGGTTTTTAACACAAGATTAGAAAAGAAGAAAATCAATCAATTAGGGGACTAAATCAAATGCAAGAGACCACCTTTAGCAAATGAATGGATTCTATTTATGCTCTATTCCTAACATAGTAGACCTTTTTCTGACAGACCCTGGTATTTGGCTGAAAAACTAACTTCTCGACAGACTTGGAACTTTTGGAAATTTTTGACAAAACTCTGAAATGAGTTTCTGCAGACTCGTATGAGTCTGGGTATCTGATGGGATGAGTTTTTGCAATTCTTGTACAAGTTTTGCTCCTAGATTTGACAATTTTTAAGGTTTGACTGACAACACTCATACGAGTTTGTATGGCTTTCCATACGAGTTTATATAAGTATTGAGATGAGTTTTCAAAAAACTTGTACAAGTTTTGACCTAATTAAGATGAGTTTCTGACACCAAAAAGGGATTTTTGCAAATTTTTTAGATTTTGAGGGTTCCAGTTCATATTTGTTTTGCAAATTTTTAGTCCAAGTTTTTGAGGATTTGTGTACAGCAAGCACGTAGAATAGCAAGCAAGTGAATTCAAGCATGTTTGAAAATAATGAGCAAGGGCAAAGGCAACGTCATGCATGAACAATCAAGTGACTTATTGCTCTAACCCTAGAAGTGCTATTTGTGTATGTTTTGAAAAAAAATTATCAATAATGCACATGAACCCTAAAAATGAAAAAGTTGGCCTCATGAGGGTTTTTAGTATGGGTCTGATGCTACAACTTTTATGATCTCAAGAGGGAAAACTCCAATCCAGGTGCACCAGGGTTTTGACACAGTCTAAGAATTTAATCGATCAGGATCTACTAGGGAGATATGACAGCCCAACAAGAGATCATACCCGTGGAGATTTCCTCCACAATAATATTTGTATAGCGGTTGTTGCTACCATGGTGAAAATGGCTATTACTGTTTGAGGTTCCGTCTATGTGGTTTACCCGATTAAGGGAATGTCCACTACGGTTAACCCTCGCTAAAGGTGACTCATAAAGAATACCACATGGAGACTTGGTCCAGATTCAAGGATCTGATTTTTTGATACTATCCAAAAAGGAAGTAGAGCATAATCCTCTAGCCTTTTCACTTTTACCATAAGCAAAGCTGACAGATAAATTTGACACGCTAAGACCAAGATTATCTCACCAAGATCTGTGATGTCCACAACTTTTGTCTATCACCCTCTCCGGAGAGAGAACGTATCGATCAATAAGCTGAGAACCAAATCTAGTGGAATTGTGAAATAACCTCAATAACCTCCCTACCTACGAGGGGATCCTTCATCAAGAAGAACTTCACATGTGTGAACAAGTGAATGAAGTTCACTCTCTCAAGATCAGCCACAAATAGTGTTCATAGGGCCTATTTACTATGTTCAACAGATAAGCGAAAAGAAATTCTATGTCTATTTTTATAGCCCAAATGAAATATGTGATATGAAAGCAAGAAAGTCACACAAGCTTGACACATAAGATGTTCATTTTTATGTCCAAATTGAAGTTTTATCAGATCTCAATAGAATACCTAGAATCCTGGCAATGCATAGTAGATTTCTTACCTGATATTTAAGAAATTTTTGTTGAGCATTTTTCACAATCAGGGACAGTAAATAATAATCAGAACTAATAGATAATAGATGTCAGGGTTAGCAGTCAGTAAAATTAGAAATCAAAAATCTTGCTACCTGCCTAAAAAATGAAACGAGTTTCTAACTCTAGTGTGAAAACTCATACGAGTTTCTATACTGTATCGTGCAACTTTCTAGGCACGAAACGATAATGGGTCTGATACCAGATGATTTTTTAGCAACTAAATGAGTTTGCGTACCAGTCAGTGTGAGTTTCTAGAAACTCATTTCTTGTACAAGAACCAATATGAACTGATACAAGTTTCTAAAAACTAGTACGAAAATTGTACGAACAAAAAATCAAAATCAAAATTTTGAAGAGAATTTTGAGAAAATGAAGAATTTTATCAAAAGGAAACCCATTTTAGGGCCCCACGGTGGGTGCCAGAAATGTGTGTGTGAATTTTGTACCTATCTATGACACAACACTTCAGTAAAACATTAGAGGTTAGCAAAATTGATAATCTACAATAAAATTGAATCTAAGCTAACCAGGCGATTTACTGCCTTCTAGTAGGTACGAGTATGAATTCTTAGATCAGACCGAGACTAGTGACGATGCAATACCTAAATGAAGGATTTAGATCTATGAATGTATGAAAACTAAATGCAATTATGATATGAAAATTAATATGAATCTAATCTAGAATGAATCAAGATGGATGCAAAAATGAATTTAACAATGATATGCTATGAATCTAACAATGAATTGAGTGCTCAAAACAAAATTCTCACAATAGCTTAGTTGCGTGAAAGCTTGGATTCACCAATTCACCAAAGTAAGGATGCAAGATTCGAGGACCTTAATTATGAGGATTGAACCTGATTATATAGGAATCCAAGGCTTTGGGGTGCATGATCAAAAGCCATAAATCACTCTAAATGAACTCATGTGGATTTTTGAGTCATGAGAGAATTAAAATCAGTTAACTCAAAAAATTATGCAAAATCATGCAAGAACAACCTTTTAACTAAAAATCAGAGTTTTAGATCAACTTTGAACTCAAAATAGATGTTGAGTTTCCAAAAGTTAACAAATTGACTTTGATTTTCTGATTTAAAGTTTAACTGCTCTTTGAACGTGCATAGATAATTCATGAATTAATCAAATAAATAAAGTGATTTATCCTCAACTTAACTGATTTGAGAATTTAAAAAAATTGATTTATTGGTTGATCAATTATTTAATCAAACTTTATTCCAATTAAATCATTAATTTTGACAACTTTGATTTTAAATCAATTAAATAAATATTCAATCAATTGTAGGAGGATTTTGATTTATTGTCAAAATTAAATAATATTAATTAGGAATAATACAATTAAATTTAATTAAATAATTAAGTGGAAAAATTAAATCTAATTAATTAAATATTCATCATATTCAATTAATCAAACTTAGGATAAATATGATTTATCGCCAAATAATAATTCAATTAAAGATAATTAAGATAAATAGGAATATTTAGGAAATATTCCCCAATGCAGAATTAAGATAGAATCAATTAGGTTCGATGAACTAATGTGTAGATGTGCCTTAGGTTAGGACTTTGATGTTGATTTCGATCGAATTGTTGATGTAAGAGATTAATGAACCTATAGCCCATTTTTGGGGTATTACATATCAAACCTTTTATAAGCTTCTCGCTTACTCCTTGTTTAACATTTTGTTAAACTAACTTGCTCGTTAAATTGATTTTGTACTTTCAACTATCATGCACTTTAAATTGATTCACACTTTAAACTGACTTCACTATTGCTAATTGATTGCTCGATCATTGCCTTGTTCAAATCTCTCTAACCTCTTTCTTCATTTATTCAATTTTTTTTCTGGATTCATGATTTCTTTCTTTCAAATATTTCAATGGTGGGCTTATCCTTTCAATATTCACACTTGTGTTCACCTTTCATGGAGATTTTAACTGATATCAAATAATTTATGCTTATTTCTCTTCCAAATATTTCTTATTTATCTCAAATTATTTGGGTTTATGAGTTATCTTACACTATTGCCTTCATTATTCAATGATTTGATTAAATTTTACTATGTTTTATTGATCTATTTGCACATAGTTCCAGTTTTATGCTTTTATAGCATCTCTTTATGCTCATGGTAGCAGTTTATGGTTTTATACCATTTGTTTATATGAATTTTATTTGACCTTGTGTAAGTTGCAGCAGGAGCCAATTTTTCAAAGGTTAACTATGGTGGACCCAATAGTTTTAACTGACTCGTAGTTGCCTTATCTGGCCCATGGAGTATCCCTCCATCCTATAATTGGTGTGCACTTACGTTTGCTCCACTTTGAAAGTATTTATTTCATTCTATTTTGATCCACTTTGTTCCTCTCTGAGAGGATGATATTTTATGGAGCTTCCCATCTATTTGGTTCTACATATATGAAGTATGATATTTTATGGAGCTTTGTCCTCCATTTGGTTCCAAATATGAAATTTGATATTTATGAAAGTTGATATGACCCATCTTGATCTTTTTCTTCATGGTAAGGATATTGCTCTTGAAATACCTTTTGACCCATGATGGATTTCTTATTTGAAGGCAATATGTTGTTTCTCCTCATAAACCTTTCCTTGATCTACATCAATAATCATGCTTGAAAAATCAGAATCTTGAATTAATCTAATGCTTAAGGCACATGTTCTATTATTGTTTCTCTTACATTTCTTTGATAATTATACTAATGTGATAATGCTCTGCATACTTCATTGCCTAGATCGTGAATCATGCAAGTTGTGGATTTGCTACCCATTTACTTGCAATGAGATGACTCATTAGTGGACTGTCTATATCCATAAGATTGATGCAATGTTGATGCAGGTTTCATTAGTTTGCCTTTTATGTGGTCACTTGTGCATTAGTATGTTCCTTTTATGAGAGCTTTATTATACCTATCATGTTCATTTTGAGATTATGATTTATTTTAGATATCATGTTAACTCCATTGCATTTTGGTGAACAAGTTCATTTATCATCATCTCTCTTAGTTCCTCTATGATTGTTTCTTATCTTTATTAAAATAACAAATATTTATTAACTTGACTATACGATGTACTTCTACTTGTGGATCGGTGCCTTGTTTTTTGTTCTATACCTCTTTTTTCAGGTGATCCATCAAGGTACATTCTCAATTTTCCACAAATATTATGAATATGTGGCTATACTTCCACTTGAATACATTTAAATGACCCATACACTTCTCTTGGCTCTACAAAAGATGCATGTACAACATACAAAAGACTACTTGCACACTTGGACATAATAAATTTTTTCCTTATATTGAAGATTAAGTTGCAATTTTTTATAAAATTTGGGTGTGATACCCTTTGATGTAATCACCTCAAGGAAAGATAAAGGGGGTTGTTAGAATTTATAATCTTTCCTTGGTTATAATATTTAAATAAGGATAAACCAAGGTATCCTTCATGTATTTTTGTCCTCTAGTCCAAGTGGGAGGACAACTCATATTTTGTAATTCCTTTAATAAGGAAATTACTTTATTCCTCCTTATGAGGATATTGACACTTGTCACACACACTTATGAATGGTGTCATTCATAGACTTGGGAGTTACATTCTAACTCCTCTCTCTCATATCTATTTAAGAGATGTTCCTCTCTCTCATTTCTCATGGAAAGTTATTGTAATGAGCATATTGCTCTTTTTCTCTTTTTTCTCTCTTTTAGGCTATGGCCTCATTCATAATATTACAAAGGGGTTTTTCTTTGCTTTTCCCCTTTCAAAATCTCTTGGCTCATTGTTTGGATCCTTGGAGCATTCTCATGGTTATGGTGATTGATCTTAAATCTATCTCTCACTTTTGATGTTTATGGTAAAATACCTTCTTGCATTACACTTTCTTGGATTCTTTCCTTTACTTATTTTCATTTTTCATTCTTCTTACATATAAAAATAGTGGTTTCCCATATATTGGAGCCATTAGGATTGGAGGATTCATCAAATATTCCTTGACTTCTACAAAATTTGTTTCACATTGCTCATCCCATATGAATGTAGTTCCTTTGTGCATTAGCTTTGTGAAAGGCTAAGCCTTGTCTGCTAATTGGGATATAAACCTCCTTATAGATTGCAATTTTCCTTGAAGCATCCTCATTTGACTAATGTTCCTAGGTGGTTGCATTTCAATAATCTCCTTCATTTTTTCTAGATCAATCTCAATTCCTTTTTTCAAGACTATGAATCCTAGTAACTTTCCTGATGATGCCCCAAATGCACACTTCTTGGGGTTAAGCCTTAGCTGAAACTATTCCATTCTATCAAAGATTTTTCTTAGATCTTCTAGATGTGTTTTCCTTATCTTTTATTTTTCTAATGTAACATCTACATAGTCTTCCATGTTTATATGCATCATGTCATGGAATATTGTAGTCATTTCTCTTTGATAGGTTGCGCCCTGCATTTTTTAGACCAAACAACATTACATTCCATCAATATGTTCCATATGTGCATATGAATGGGGTATTTTCTTGGTCTTCAAGATAAATCTTAATTTGGTTATATCCTAAAAATCCATCCATCAATGAATACATCTCATAGCCTATCGTATGATCTACAACCATGTCTATGTTTGGAAGTGAAAAGTCATCCTTTGGGAAAGCCTTGTTTAAGTATATGAAGTCCATAAAAATCCTTATAGATTTATCTTCCTTGGAAATAGGAACTATGTTTGATATCCATTCTGCATAGTCAATGGCTCTTATGAATCCAGCCTTCAATAATTTTTCCAATTTTTCTTTAACTAGCAATGCCACATGTGGATTCATTTTGCTTAGTTTTTGCTTAGTAGGTTTCACATCAGGAGAGATAGATAGGTGATGCATTATCAAGTTTGTATCCAACCCAGACATATCTAAATAAGACCAGTCAAAAATGATCTTCTTTTCTTTAAAGAAATTGGTAAATTGGAGCTTTTCTTCTTCTATCAATGACTGATCAATGTGAACTAGTTGCGGAGCTTTTGTTATTCCTAGATTAATGGGTTGTTTTGGTTCAATTATCATTCAAGAACTTTCTTGAAAATGATCTAGGAGGATATCAAGAATCTCATCCTTTGGCACCTCTAGGATTTTTTCACCATCGGATATGTGTTTGTCTATTTCTCTTTTTGAATCTGACACTTCCACTACGTTGTTTTCACCATCATATTTCTTGTTCATTTTGTTTTTTTATTTTTAGACTGAGAAATTTGATATCCTCCTCAGTCATTGTTTCTTTCCTTACACTAGTGGAAGAATTAAAAGGTTTACAAGCATTTAGATAACAAGCTAGGGTATATTCATTATTAAAAGATAACAGGCTTATGGATATAGGCTCATTCCAGTCTATCAGTTCAGGATGTATTAAGGACAAAGATTCATTAGGTTCAAGAGATCACATCATGTTATTATCAATGTCATTAACTTGTAAGATTTTTTCTATCAGATTTGTTTCTAAAGATGTGTTAATATTATTAGAGTCATTATGGTTACTATTAAAGTTCATGTTAATGTTATGTAAGTCTAACTCTAGTGACCTAGCATTAGAGCTCTCTCCTTCTTCAATTAGAAATCTAGGAACATATTTATATACCACATCTACCTCTATATACATCATAGCATCAGAAAGTATATCCCATTCATATTCATGTGAGTCCACCTAACTCTCATCTAAAACCCCCAAGAAGTGGGTGATAATCATTGGTACTTCAGTTTCCTCATCGATATTGTTCTCTCTCTTCTACAAAGGTCCTTGCAAAGATGTCATGTTTGGTTCTTAATCAAAGTGAGGCATGTCAATAATAGGATGTTCTTTCTCTTTTTGTCCTTCAGGTTCTTTTGCTTGTTCTTTGTCTTATTCTTATTCAAGTTCAAGATTAGTGCCATGTTCTAATAATGGATCTCCTTGTAAGAGTAGTAACCTTTCATAATATATGGGTTATCATTCCACTTCTTCTTCATCATCTGAGTCTCCTGATCTTTCAAACACTGCATCATCTTCCGCAATGAGATGAGATGTTATTTCCTTTAAGCCATCTCCAGTTTTGTCCCTAGGGTTTCTGAAATCCATATGTATCAACTCCATGAGTCCTTGTTTGTTTTGGCCCAATGGTCCCTTACCTTTGTAACCTATTTTCTTCATGATATCATAGCCTTTTCCATATTTATCAGTGGCTATCTCTACATTCTTGATATTCCCATCTTATTCATTCTCTTTGTATAGCCATTGCAAGACAGTTTTCTCTTCATTTTCTTCTTTAAGGGACACCTTTTCTTTCACCATCCATGTTCCTTCATGGATTGTTAAAGTGTTACCTTTTGAAGGTGAATGTAGATGAAGGTATGTTAGAAAGTAAAGTCCACCAAGATAACTAAGAGGGGGGGGTGAATCAGTTACTTGATAAATACAAATTTTAAGACCATTAATAGATTTCAACCATGTAATCAATATAAGCAACAACCATAGAAATATAAACATACACAATGACACAATAACATAAGATATGTTAACTAGGGAACCTCTTGATTAGAGAGTAAACCCTGGTGGGAATGATTCCAAAAAAAGATGTACTAATATGAAAATTCCTTCTAAGAGGATGGACTTTGTTAGGAGCCTTATGAAATACATTCAATACATATGAGTCCCTGTTAGGAGACTTTGAATCCATGTTAAAAGATTCTGACCTGGTTAAGAGTTATGGAAGAAAAAAAGAACCAGTCAAGGGAAAGATCACTAAACACACTATCCAATTGATCTCTATATTACTCAAATAGGATAATACCAAATAATTACTGATCTCATCAACTTATCTTTTTTCCTATATCTGTGCCAAACCACACCAATTGCTTCACCAGATCTCAATATCAAATCTTTGTAATTCACATATCCTCTTACAACATATATTGCTCAATTCGGTAATTCCTTATACATACTCTTTCAACAATAAAGGAAAAAAATCCTTCCTTTATACCACAATCAAGTAATTACAAATGAGTTGGCAAACAAGGCCTAACCAATTACAAAATATAAACCTTTACACGTTACATAATATTTCATAATTTCATAAAATTATCGGTCTTCAAATATAATAAATCTTCACACATGCGACCTCGGACCATGTTTTTGCATCCAGGTCTCTAGAAGAGTGTCTTCATCAACTGTACAACTTCACATACCTAGATTCTATCCCAATTAGGAGATATCATCTAGTTACCACAATCTGCTTCTCAAGAACATTATATGAATACTGCTTCCACTAAATTACACATAACTATTATGAATAATTGAATTTTTGTACACGCTCTTGACTAGGATCTCAAGACACAATATAGATTAATTCAACAAATCCTCATAGCTTGATCTTAAATACTCCATGTGCGTTAATTCAAACATTGTCTACTTCTCTGGTAATCTCCAGTAGATCATAGTGTTGACATCAATGACAACCACAGTCATGAATGAAACATAAAAATGCTACAAAATGGCTTTGAATAATCCCCCATAGGATATATTCATCATTCATTCCTAACAATCTCCCCCATTGGCATTGATGGCAACATAGATGAAAAAGCATCCAAGTTCCATAAATACCAAACTATAACACTAATGTTCTGAAATATTTTCAAAACCTCTTCATCAATCAAATCAATTAATCTTTTCACATCCTCTCCATCAATCAAATCTTATAGGTTTTGCATTTTATATTGCTTATTTTCCTCCAATAGATATGTTTAAGTATCCTTCTCATCCATCTTCTCAACAGATGTTTTTTTTTAATTTAATCACTTGATGTTTTTCATTTTTTATTCAATCACTGGATTTTTTTCATGTATCCTTCTCCCCCATTGATATCAATGAGAAATAAGGCATCAATATATCAATTTGATTCAAAATCTCAATGTCAAAAGATACTGTTCATAAAATACATTCACAAGAGTCCTCTATGACTCAACTCACACACACATACTCCCCCATAGAGGAAGTACTAGCATACAGTCCAAAAAATATAGAGCTCTTATACTATTGGACCAATGCAACAATCTACATCACTCTTCAAGTGTAGGCTGGGGCATAACCCCAAGCATACCTCTCAAATATTCAAATGTATCTTTAGGTAAGGGCTTTGTAAATATATCTGCAAACTTCTCTTTTGTATTTATGTACTCAAGTCTGACTTCTTTCTCTGCAACTTTCTCTCTTACAACATGATACTTTATTTCTATATGCTTTGTCTTAGAATGCAATACAGGATTCTTAGACATACTTATTGTATCAGTGTTATCACAGTGTATGATAACAAGCTCATCAAACTTGATACCAATATCCTTCAACATTTGTTTCATCCATATTATCTTATTACAATTGTTTGTTGATGCTACATATTCTGCTTTTGTTGTGCTCTGTGAAATACAATTATGTTTCTTACTTAGCCAAGAAACTAATCTTCCTCCAAGGAAAAATGCTCCACCACTTGTACTCTTTTTTTCATCAACTTTACCTCCCCAATCTCCATCTGTATATGCACATAGGGTAAAATCATCATATTTTTCATACCATAATCCATATTCAGTTGTGCCTTTCAAGTACCTCAGTATTATTTTTACTGCTGCATAATGTGACTCTTTAGGATCAATTTGAAATCTTGCAACAATTCCAACTGCATGTGATATATCTGGTCTTGTATGAGTTAAATACTACAATTCTCCAATCATAGATTTGTACAACTTTTGTTCAACTACAAGAGTTTCATCTATGCTAGATAACTTATGACTAGTTACCATAGGTGTGCCAACTGGCTTACAATTTTCCATTCCAAATCTCTTCAATAAATCATTCGAATACTTTGTTTGACATAAGAAAATACCATCATTGTTCTATGTTATCTGCAATCCTAAAAAATATTTCATCTCACCAATCATACTCATCTCAAATTCTATCTTCATTCCATCTGCAAATTTATCACTAGCGAACATCTTCTCCTCCAAAGATAATATCATCAACAAAAATAACTATAATCAACAAACCATTCTCAATTTATTTTAGATACAAATTACTATATGTTGTGCCTTTAGCAAATCCCAATTTTATCAAATACTTATCTAGTCTTGCATACCAAGTTCTAGGTGCTTGTTTAAGTCCATATAAAGCTTTGTTCAATTTACATACCATGTCTCCTTCATGAGTTAAGGGAAAACCTTCAGGCTTCCCAATGTAGACTTCTTCTTCTAATTCTCCATTCAAAAATGTTGACTTCACATCCATCTGATATACCTTGAATTTCTTATAAGTTGCATAAGCCAAAAATATTCTTACTGCTTCAATTCTTGAAATAGGTGCAAAAGTCTCTTCATAATCAATTCCTTCTTGTTGTGAGTACCCTTTACATACCAATCTTTCTTTGTTCCTTAAAACTTCTCCTTGTTCATTCAACTTGTTCTTAAATACCCATTTAGTTCCTATAACATTCTTATCTTTAGGTCTAGCGACCAAAACCCAAGTCTTGTTCTTTTCAATTTGATCTAGTTCTTCCTTCATTGCTTTAATCCAATTTTCATCTTTAAAAGCTTCATCAGTAGTTTTAGGTTCAACTTGAGAAATCAAACATATTTCTTCTTGTACCTTAGTCTATGTCAGAACTCATTTTTCTATGCTCCCAATAATCCGATCAATGGGATGATTTCTTGCTAGATTCATGTTAGGTGTCACTATCTTAGTTCTTGTTTCAACTCTATGTTCTTCTCTAGGTTCTTCTCTAATTTCCTCAATATGAATTTCATTCTACAAATCACGGTCAGTTTCATAGAATAATTCAACATTTTCTTGATTATTCTTAGGACAAACTTCTTCATTAGATTCATAATCAAGTATTCTTTCCTAAATTTTAAATTTCTCATCAACTTTAACATTTGCTGATGAGAAATGTCTATTGGGAGAAATGGTTGTTGTGGTGATGCTGGTCATTGGGGGTTCATTGGTCACTGGTGCTACTGTTGGGGGTTCCTAGGTCACTGGTGCTTTACTGGCTACTAGTGTGACACTAGTTGATTCAGCTAGGTTTTTATCTCCTCTTAGATTTGTTCCTAGGAAGTTGCAGGCCCTAAAGGTTGTTGGAGGTTCTAGGGTTTCACCAATTGTTGGGGTGATGCTGGTCATTGGGGTTCACCAGTTTCTAGTGCTCTTATTGGGGGTTCCTAGGTTGTTGGTGCTTCATTGGCTACTGGTGCGATGCCAGTTGATTCATAGAGGGTTTCATCTCTTGCTGGAGGTGTTCTTGGGAAGTGCGAGCCTTGAATTTTGCTAGAGGTTCTAGGTCTTCACTGGTTACTAGTGTTTCGCCCTCTACTGGGGCATCACCATTTTATGATGTAACGATTTTTTCTTCTGCTGGAGGTCAGCCATCGACAAGGAATTTATAGGTGTCGCTGGAGGTAGATCTATCTAAGGTTTTGCAAGATGTTTCTCTTGTGCTGGAGGGTGGGGTGAAGGGCCCTCAGGTGGTCTTTACTAAGCCCTTCGCTACTTCTAGGGATGCAGTGTTGTTGAATCTGGGGGTTTCTCATGGGCCTGTCCCTTTCTCTCCTCCTTTATTGATTGTGGCAGATTCAGATGTTGAGGAGGATATGGATCACAAAATATCTGTTCTCTCTTCCCACGCCTTGATCTATAGGTTTAGGGGTTTTTGGCCTACCTTTTCAAAGCTTCATGAGTGGATCTCTCATCATTGGAAGCCTATCCTTGAGGATATGGTGCATATATTCCCCTTGGTTAAGGGGTATTTTATCACGAAGTTTGAATATTCCTTCGACAGGAATAAAATTTTGTGTGATCATTTCTTCAGCTGGGAGGATCATTTTATGCGCATGGTTAAGCCTTGGTATTTTAATTTCAACCACATCTCAAATTCCTTCACTCAATTCCCCATCTGGGTTCATCTTCCTTACTTCTGCATCTTTGGATCAATTCTCTTTATGAGGAGATTGGTAATGCTCTTGGGGAATATTTGATGGTAGATAGTGCCTCTTCTAATATGTACCACACTACTTATGCTCACATTCTTATTGATATATATCCATCTAAGGGTCTTCCTGTGGAGATAGTGATCAACTCCTCCAAAGGAAGCTGGATGTAGACCTTGGATTATGAAGGGTTTCCCTTCAAATGTTGTAGATGTTTTAAAACTGGGCATTTGGCTGCCCAGTATGGCTTAGGTAAAAAGAAATTTGTTTTATCATGGTGGAAGGGAGCCTTGGATCGCCACTACTTGGTGGAGAAGAAACTTGTTTTACATAAAAGCTTCTCTGAAGTGGCAATGAAGGTCCCCATTCCCTCATTTGTTGGTCAAGATTCTACTCCTAGGAGTTCGTTGGTAGTCGGTGATTCAACTAGGGTTTTATCTCCCACTAGAGGGATTTCTAAGAATTGGCTAGTTTTCCAGGTTGTTGGTGAAGCTTTTACTAGTGTGTCACAAACTATTGGTGCATCGTCAGTAGCTCCAGCTAAATTTTTGTCTCCTGCTAGAAATTCTTTTGGGAAGTTGCAGGCTTTGAAGATTGCTGGAGTTTCTAGAGTTTTTCTGGCTGCTGGATCATCGATGTCTGTTGAGTTGTCACTAGTAGATTTGGCTAGGTTTTGGTCTTCTGTTGGAGGATTGTCATTGGTAGATAGGATTGTCATCGACAGAGAATTTTCAAGTCTCATTAGATGATGAATATTTTCCTCCTATCTCTCTAGTTGTTTCATTTTCTAGTTTGGTTGGGGAGACAGTGCTTTTGTCTTCTCCTGGTGATAGGGAGGTTGTGGCTCCTGATAGGTTAACTAGTTTTGTAGCTGCCTCTATTGGTAGCTAGGTTTTCTCTGGATCAACTAATGATACTCTACTTTGGCAAGTTAAGGTGGCTGGAGTTGAAGAGGGGTGGATTGTTATCAAAGGAAAAAAACTTAAGAAGGCCTCCTCTTCGTTTGATATGACCCTTCGTTCCCATCAAAAGGGTGTTTGTGGAAAATCCTAGTGTTGGATTTCTTGTTTGTTATGGGTTGCATGATGGTTGTTTCATGCTTGAATCATCCAGGTTGTGGGTGCCTATTGTAAAACTCTATCTTTGGTCTTGACCCATTTCATTCAGTGGGATTTTGTTAAATATCTTTAGTGACCTTTATGTACAGGGTTTCGGGGCCCCTTCAAAACCTATTTTTACCTTAATAAAAAACATTTGCGCTCTCAACAATAGTTTTTGTTCTTTTATTGAAACATCTATAAGCTTTTCTTTTCAATGAATAACCAAGAAATATACCTTCATCACTTCTAGGGTCAAACTTTCTAATGTCATCATCTCTCTTAATATAAAGCTTACTTCCAAAAATTATAAAATACTTAGCTGATGGTGCATATCCAAACCATAATTCATAAGGTGTCTTGTTTGTATCTACTCTAATTTGTACTCTATTCATTGTATATACTGTTGTATTCATTGCTTCCCTCCAGAGTGTCTTTGCCAAATTATTTTCAAATAATATAGCTCTTGCTACTTTAGTTACTAATCTGTTCCTTCTTTCTGCAATACCATTTTTTTCAGGTGTTCTAGGGGCTGAATGTTGTCTCTTTATACCATTCACTTCACAAAAAGTATTAAATTCCTTTGAAGTAAATTCTCCACCTCTATCAGACCTTAAACATTTAATCTTCATTCCAGATTCATTCTCAACTTTATTCTTAATCAATTTGAATTTATCAAATGCTTCATACTTTTCTTTAAGAAATGCAATCCACATCATTCTTATAAAATCATCAACAAAAATCATAAAATACCTTTCACCATAGAATCCTCTAGTCCTTGTTGTGTGTGTGAATTTTGCACCTAGCTGTAGACACAACACTTCAGTAAAACATTAGAGGTTAGCTGAAATCAAAATCATGCAGTGAAAGGAAATTATGCTAACCAGGTGATTTACTACCTTCTAGTAGATGTGAGTATGTATTCTTAGATTGGACCAAGATCGGTGACCTTGACGACACCTAAACGAAGGATTTGAATGCAAAATATAGATATGAAATGAATGCAAATTAATCTATTTTTTTGGATTTTAGATGCAATAACATGAAAAATATGGATATGAAACTATTCTAGAATGAAAAACTGATATGCAATGCAATTAATCTAACAATGATATGCTAAAATATGAATGATCTCACAAAGTTGTTGATTCGCAAAGAAGCTTCAATTCCTCAGATACCAATTCGCCAGCATAAGTTTGCAAAATTATGAGATATGAGATTGAAGAGCTAAGCCTTGATTTTATAGAAATCCAAGGCTTTGGAGGTTGCATGGAAAAGCCATAAATCACTCAGATAAACTCAAGTTGATTTTTGAGTTATCAAAGAATAAAAGATAATTAACTCACAAAATCATGCAAAAATAGCTTTTTAAGTCAAATCAGAGTTGAGTTTATTTTTAAAACAACTTGAATTGATTTTTTGATTTATAGATTAACTATTTTTTGGATGTGCATAATTAATCATGAATTAAATAAATAAATAAAGTGATTTATCCTCAACTTAACTGATTTTGAAAAATAAAATAATTGATTTATGGGTTAATCAATTATTAAATCAAAATTTTATTCCAAATAATATCATTAAATATGACAACTTGCTTTAATTAATTAAATAAGAATTTAATCAATTAATGATAGGAATTTTGATTTATTGTCAAAATGGAATACTACAATTT
Source organism: Chamaecyparis obtusa (assembly GCA_027943335.1). Classification (NCBI taxonomy): domain Eukaryota; kingdom Viridiplantae; phylum Streptophyta; class Pinopsida; order Cupressales; family Cupressaceae; genus Chamaecyparis; species Chamaecyparis obtusa. The sequence goes on along the minus strand of BSBK01000280.1, from coordinate 762,292 downwards.
AGGAATAAATATAATTAAATTCAATTAAATAATTAAGTGGCAATATTAAATCTAATTAATTAAATATTCAAAATATTCAATTAATCAAACTTTAGGATAAATAGGATTTATCACCAAATAATCATTAAATTAAAGATAATTAGGATAATTAAGAATATTACTAGGAATATTCCCCGATGCAGAATTTGAGATAATCAATTAGGATTCGATGATGTGCAGATGTGCCTTAGGTTAGGACTTTGATGTTGATTTCATTCGATGTGTCGATATAGGAGATTAATGAACCTATAGCCCATTTTTGGGGTATTACATTTTGCCCCTCTTTGAATTGCTATGCGAAGCACAGTGGTTCAAAGACAGTCTATGTATGATGTTGAAATTAATGTTTGAAGTTGATATTGATATGAAATAGAAACTGATTTGAAATTTGATATGAAGATGATAGGTCCTGAATGACTAAAGATAATGTTAACTATAATAGCAAATGAACCGATGATTGTGAAAAAGTGTCAAAACACCTAATTCCAAACCTTATGATTGTGAAGAAGTGAGTGACCAATTCCAGACCTGATTGTCGATAAGAATCACATTAGTATCACATATGAACCCTTCAATTTTTGAAGAACCAAGGAAATAACACAATTGAACCAATAGTTACAAAAACTAATACAATTTACAAGATTAAGAGAATACCATATTGATATGGATCTCAATGAATCTGACATGCCCCAAGCGATGATTGATTTTCCCCAAGTGATGAGGTCTTTTTGATGAATCAGCAACTAGACATGGTTGTTGTCTTGATCTGAGGAAAGATATGATTTCAACATTAGATTTACAAACTTTGAATGATGTGTAATACCATGCCCCCTTCAGGATAAAAATTGAAATCTGATAAGGAAAGTCAGCGTTGATAGTTTAGAAGCATGTTAATTGATTTGAGAAGTGGTTATACACATTTGAAAATGCATTCTACATCATTTGGAGATCTAGAAGACCAAGTTTGACTAGGTTAAACCATGAGTTGACCATAGTTGACCAAGATAAAATTTTGATAGTTTGATGGAAGATAATCAGTTAAGTTGAATACTGGATTCCTGTAATGAATGAAGGTTGATTATGCAAGCAGTAGACCGTCTGGGGTCCAAAAATTTTAAATTGCAATTTTGGCATAGTAAATGATCTCAGATTTTAATTTTGATCTCGAAAATGAATTCAGAACATCGAAATTAGCCAAGGGTGCAATTTTCATGAAAAACGGAGCACTTTTGAAAATTAGGTCAAAAGCTATATAAAGGTCAGAAGGGTCATTTTCAATTCATTTCAACCTTTTGACTTTAGAAACTTGTGGAGCCCTCTGAGCAAAATGGTAGATAAAGTGGTAGAACTGAAGGTACCTATGAGTTCACACCAATTTGAGTGTAGTCAAAGATACCAAAGACCTGGATAGTACATACAGGCGGTAGGTGGACCTTTGTGCTTTGCTAAAATGTCAATTTTTCCATGTTTTATAGGATTTTAGCAATTTTTCATACGTTTTTCCATTTTTGAATTTTGTATGCACAAAAACTCGTACGACTCCCTAGTGAGACTCGTATGACTTTTCAACTATAGCTAGATTGTCATTTCATAGGTCCCCATGACTCATATCAGAGGGACCCATGAGTTGTACAACATTTCATTGGGTCCCTCATAACTCGTACAATGAGGGATGCATTGTCGTGCTACTATGGTTTGTTGTTTGGTATGATGTAGAAAGTCGTATGACTTTTCATGCTAGTCTGAACTATCATCTGGAAAATAGTGAGCTCATAACTTAGTATTAGGTCAAATTTTTTATTTTTCTAATTCCTTAGCCTGATTGTTGACCTATTAACCTACCTTTTGAAATACTGAACTACCCCATTTCTATCCTTGAAACCTGTTCTATGATCCAATTACTTATAGGATTCCCTATTTCTATGTTGTGTAGGTCATATATCCAGATGTACATGTGCGGATCTCTCATCCTGCCACACAGAGATTATGTGTGTCCTTGCTAGACCCTATGAGGGTCCACCTTGCTTCTTGTGGATTTGAGCACTTGATACATTTACCTAAGATTAGGGTAAATCATGGACTTTTGACTGCACTGATTGAGAGGTTCCACTCAGAGACTTAGACATTCCACTTGTTGATGAGGGAGATCATTATTACCCTTGAGGATGTGTACCAGATACTGCGCATTCTATTCCATGCAAGTTGGCGACTAGAGTAAATGAGTTTGGGGAACTCAGGCGTATTAGCTTTCAGACATCTCTTTAGAGATGATACTCAGATGATGGCCTCCATTTCTTGGGAGACCTTGGTGTAGAGATGTGGATAGACACATTGGCTGGAGTGCATCATTGTCGAGATGATTGGTGGGATTATCATGTCTAACCATCAGCAGAATGGTCTTTTGATGGGCTGGGCCCCTATGGTAGCACGGTTGATGGCCACTCCCTCTAAGTTGGCATGGGGTCAGTGTCTATTAACGCACATGTTCTTTGAGATGCATGAGGTAGTGTATCAGGAGAGAAAGTCTTTTTCTACAGGAGCTCTAGTTCTACAGATATGGGCTTGGGAGCACATCCCAGTGTTGAGACCTATTTATACTTCACAGAGGTAGCCTCAGGAGCTTGTCATCTATACTTATGCCAAAAATGTCATTCAGGGATGGATGGGCCATACTGAGTACTAGAGGTGATGCCTCGATGATATGACATTTGTGCACTAGAGACCATATGTAGCCATTGAGCCTTAGCCTACTGCACGAGGGAAGTTTAGTTACTTCTTCCAGAGCTATGTACTGATTGGGAGGTCATCCTCCACCATAGAGAGATTTCTTATTACCAGGGTCTGGTGGCAGTATGGGCATATATAGGATGCCCTAGAGGATTATGCTACATATGCATAGATAGGGCACGAGATTGGATTTGGATGGACACAGAGGCTCTCCTATGCTTTGTGTTCTCAGGAGTATAGTGCTATTGTCGAGAGGGACTGGGAGTACATACCAAATGTACTTAAAGCTGGTGTTACTAATGGATTTATTTCATGGCTTGCTGACCATCCCATTCATAGATTTTATAATCTGACAGAGCTAATAACCTTCATGGAGGAGGTGATGGACATTACTGGTGCTCTGATGGGACAGGGTCCCAGACCTACATAGGCTCCTATCATACACCCCACACCTCTAAGACCCAGAGCGATGGCTCCACCATAGAGACCATCAGGACAAATGAGGCCCCCTCATCCCACTAGTTCTACAGCAGGCAGATCTTCTGATTCTCACAAATGGACTAGGGGAGAGGGTGGTACATTAGGTAGAGTTGGTTCAGCTGATGAGGTACTAGTAGCTGAGTAGGTGGTAGGTGGTGGTATGGACTTCACAGAGGGGGATACTGGTTTTGATTTAGGTGCTAAGGTCAGACGTCGTAAGGTGCAGAGAATAGAGACCACTGAGCAGGTTGCCCCAGATACTAAGATGCCAGGCATTGATCCTACTACTCCTCCTTCTCCACAGGACACTATTAGATGACTCAGTGCTCAGGTTAGGGACCTAAAGGTGCATAGTGCTTGATGGGAGGAGAAATACATAGAGGTAGATAGATAGCGGACTAAGCTGCGTACAAAGGTATAGAGATTTCAGGCAAAGGTGGTTCATTAGACCTCACGGGAAGCTTACTATGTGTCCACCTATTATACAATTGTCCCTACTGCACAAAGAGTTCCCTCCTATTCCCAGTACATGATGGCATCAGAGGGAGCCAGAGCACCTAGAGTAGAGGTAGTGCCAGATGCACCACCTCCTCCTCCACCAGGTGTAGAGGATTAGGTTGAGAGTTGATTGATCTATGATATGTACTAAAATTTTTGATCTTTTGATTCTGATATACTGTTCTGATTCTGATAGCTCAACTGAGCTTATTCTTTTGTATACTATGCTAGTAGTGCACCCCTGACTAGTTTGAGATTTTTGATATATATATGAGATCAATATTTTGGTTGTGACTTCATTTGTACTTGTCATATTTTGATTTATGATAATATCATGTGATGTTTATGCTATGAGTAGAGTAGAATGAATGTATGGATATATGCAAATGCAATGATTTCTTTCATATGTATGGATGTTATGCAAATGTATTTGATTATGGAAAGATGTATGTATGATTTTATGCTTATGCACATGGATGAATTGTAATGCAACAAATGATTATGATATGTAAATACAACGATACACATGATATGTTTTGCAAGTATTGATGAAGACAAGTACTCAGTCTTATGTCAAAAGGATGTTTAACCCAGGAGGATAACTACTTGCGATTTGATGAAGAAACCTTCGAGTTAGGTTTTAGCTCTTGTTAGATTGGAAGAGATATTTGAAGAATTGTTTAAGCATTGAAGTTCATTTTAGCCATTGTGAGATCATGCAAGATGCAAAGAAACATGCAATATGAAATGCAACCTAAGACCAAGGACCTAGTCACTGATCATGTGTTGGTCATTCTTATCATTGAATTTTTAGGTAACCAGATAAATCAATACAATGCCCACTAGTTATGAAACTATAGACATATGAATATTGATTTGTATGTGCAGGAATCAATACAACACCCACTGATTAGGCAACCATGGATATATGAATATTGATTTTGTTTTCAAAATGTCAGATTAGATATAAGCATCAAAGCATAAGCACCAGGATGACCTGAATATGCCTTGCATAACAAGCACATCAAGTAGTCAAGATATCATTCTAAATCCAATGTGAATTACCCGTAGTGACCCTTTATCATTCACATCCTTAGGTTAGATCATGTTTCATAGTAGGAGAAAGAACTCACTCAAAAAGACAATAGTTAGATCAAACTTTTTTGAATTTTTTGGGTATCAATGGTTGAGGTACGCATGGCCATCCAATTCGAGATAGAGGCTCTTACAAATGGACACCATTTCAATCCAGAATTTTCAAAGTTGTTAGATTTTCACATACAAGTAGAAGACAAAGAAAAGATTATGCCCCCAGTCATCACTCTCTAAATCTTGTAAAGAACATCATCGAAGAGCTCAAAGGACACAATATGACAAAATCTCAATGCGAATCAGTAAGCATACAAGGAGATAAAAGCATGTAAAAGTGTAGATTGTTTTCATGTTGAGTTTGATGTTGATTGCATTGTTGTAGATGCAAAATCCTTTCTAGAGATGAGACTGACTAATTGACTCGAATGAAGCTTCAAAGGACTCTAACTGGATATGATACATCTAAGATACATTGGAGGCCAGAGGATATGACATTGATTGCCCCCAATTTTTAACATTGATAAGGTACAGATGCTTGATTTGATTGGTGTACAAATTGACTTATTGAAAATAGAAATGTGTAAACAAACTGGGAGATATGTACAAACTAAAGTAAGACTGAAAGCTGGGAAAGACCAAGATTGTGTTGATAGATGGAGCATTTTGAAACAAGTGGCACCTGTTTGCTAGGTTTTCACCATCTTGGTAGACATTCTATTTTTGCTACCAAGACACCTATTTCTAGGTTTTCACCAACGCACTTTTTCTTTTTCTCATTTCTTTTTGTATTTTTTTTATTTTTTCAATTTTTTTGTACTTTTGATATTTTCAATTTTTTTGTATTTTTTCAGGACATTTTACCAATTTTTAAGATTTTTTTCAGGACATTTTACCATAGACTGAATGCCTTAGGCATAGAATTTCTTTAGATGGAGAACATTGATTGGTTCTTGGATTTGTTCTCCTTCAGTCATTAAGAGTTTATAGGCACTAGAGCCAAAAGTAGCAGTGATTACAAAGGGACCCAGCTAGTTGGGTTCAAACTTCCCCTTGTGTTCTCAATGTGATTGAGTTTTAGGATTCTCTCTCAAGACTAGATCACCAACCTGAAATTCTCTGTGTCTGACTTTCTTGTTGTAACCTCTAAACATTCTCTTCTGATATACTCTGAGATGATCATACACTGCTTGTCTACGCTCATCTAGTAGTTCAAGTTCTTGCAACCTAGACACTTTGTAGTCATCATCAGTTACTAGGCCATGCATTCTGATTCTTAGTGATGGGATTTCAACCTCAATAGGCAATACTGCTTCAGACCCATAAACTAAAGCAAAAGGTGTAGCCCCAGTAAGCGTTCTAATACTTGTTCTCTAGGCCCAGAGAGCTGGATTGATCATGAGATGCCAGTCTCTTCCTATTTTATTAACTGTATGGTGCAAGATTTTCAATAGATTCTTATTGGAAGCCTCTGCTTGACCATTCCCTTGAGGATAGTAGATAGATGACCAATGTTGTGTAATCTTGAATTTGGCACATAAATCATCCAAGTCTTTATTCTTAAATTGTCCACCATTATCTGTGATTATGGAATGAGGTATCCCATATTTGCATATGATATAGTTCAATATGAACATAGATATTTGTTTTCCAGTTGCTTGTGTCAAAGGGACTGCTTCTACCCATTTTTTAAAATAATCTGTAGCTATGATTATATGGGTATGTCCATTAGAAGATTGAGGGTGTATAGCCCCTATAAGATCAAATGCCCATTGGTGAAAAGGCCATTGTGTAGTAAAGGGAATTAGATCTCTCCCTGGAGCATGAATTAAGTTGCCATGCACTTGATACTTTTGACAGTTCTTAGCAAACTTGATAGACTCTTTCTCCATTTCAAGCCAATAGTACCCAGCCCTAAAAAAATTTTGAGCTAGTGTTAAACCATTTGAGTGTTTCCCACAAATACCATCATGGACTTCCTCTAATGCACGTTGAGACTATTCCTATTCTAAACATCTAAGTAGCGTACCATCTAGACCTTGTTTGTATAGATCATGACCAATGATGACATATCGTGAGGCATTACAGATAAGGTATCTCTTTTCATGGTGGTTGAAGGTATTGGGAATTATTTGGTTTTGGAGATAGGAAAATAGGTTTTTGTATCTGGATGAATCATGACCAACAACAATGCAGATCATGCGGGTTTCAAGGGAATCGTATGCAGGATAAGATAGTGCTTCCACTAGGAACTCGTAGTGTAGCTCATGTTCAGGTTGCTATAATAAAGTAGATAATGTGGTCATTGCATCGGTAGCTTTATTCTCCATTCTAGATATTTTCTCAAATGTGATAGATATGAAATACTTCTTTAGATCATCTACCATTCTTTTGTAAGGAATGAGCTTTTCATCTTTAGTTTGGTACACATCATTGACTTGATGGATAACAAGTTGTGAGTCTCCATGAATGTGTAGCTCTGTTACTCTCCATTCAATTGCTATTTTCATACCATTCAAAAGGGCTTCATATTCTACAATATTGTTTGTGCAAGGGAACTTTAATCTAAATGCTTTAGGTATGGAGTATCCTTGAGGAGTTATGAACAATATGCCTACTCCAGATCCATTTTGTGTATAGGAGCCATCAAAGAATAACTGTCATTCTCTAGAAGAAAGAGTCATGATAGAGGAATCTAGAAATTCCATTTACATTGATGTATCATCAATCATAGGTGCATTTGCTAATTGATTAGCAATAACCTATCCTTTGATAGCTTTTCTTTCCACATATTCAATGTCAAATTCACTTAAGAGCATGACCCATTTGGCTAATCTACCTATGAGGGCAGCTTTTCTTAGTAGGTACTTGAGTGGTTCAATCTTGGCTACCAAATGTGTGGTATGAGATAACATGTAATGTCTCAGTTTCTATGATGCAAAGATCACATCTAGACAAGCTTTCTCAATCATTGAATAGTTCTTCTCATATGCAACCAATGTTCTACTAATATAGTATATAGCTCTTTCCTTTTTATTCTCATCATGTTGTGCTAGCAATGCCCCCAGTAATGTATCTATAGCGGAGACACATAAGATCAAAGGCTTTCCTGGAATGGGAGGCATCAAGATAAGAGGATTTGATAGATACTTCTTGATATGGTTAAAGTTGTTCTCACATTCTTCATTCCACGCAAATGTCACACCTTTATGTAATTTTTTTGTAAAAGGTTGTGATATGTCTACTAGCCATGATATGAATCTTCTGATAGATTGAACTCTTCCTTGCAATGTCCTCATTTGACTAATATTCTTTGGAGGTTTCATTTCCATGATGGCCTCTACTTTAGCTGGATCAACTTCAATGCCCTTCTTTGAGACTATGTATCCTAAGAGCTTTCCAAAAGTGACACCAAAAGCACACTTCTTAGGATTTAGTCTAAGACTAAATTTTTCCATTCTGTCTAGTATCTTGCTCAAGTCATTTAGATGTTCAGCTTGAATCATAGATTTTTCTAAAGTATCATCAACATAATCTTCCATAGTCCTATGCATCATGTCATGAAAAATAGATGTCATGGCTCTTTGATATGTTGTACCAGCATTTTTAAGCCCAAATGGCATGACATTCCAATAGAAGGTGCCCCGTGCACATGTGAAAGTAGTTTTCTCTTGATCCTCTAGAGAAATTTTTATTTGATTATATCTAGAAAAACCATCCATTAAAGAATACATCTCAAAGCCCGTAATCATGTCCACTATCATATCAATGTTAGGTAATGGAAAATCATCCTTAGGGCATGCTCTATTTACATCTCTAAAGTCTATGCACACTCTGATTGATTTATCTAGTTTTGAAATAGGTACAATATTAGAAATCCACTTTGCATAATCAATAACTTGAATGAATCCAACTTTCAGGAGCTTCTCTAATTTAGCTTTTACCAAGAGTGCAACATGAGGATTCATCTTTCTCAATTTTTGCTTGACAGGTTTGACATTTGGAGCTATAGATAAATGATGCATTATAAGATTAGAATCCAACCCTGGCATATCTGAATATTTCCATGCAAAGTTGATCTTCTTTTCTATTAGGAATGTAGTAAATTTTTGCTTCTCTTCTTCTGATAAAGATTGTGCTACATGGATCAATTGTGGTTCCTCTATTGTTCCTAAATTGATAGATTGAGTGGGCTCAATTAGAACTAGAGATCTGTCCTGTAAATGACTCGGAAGGACATCAAATATCTCATCCTTAGGCACCTTAGAGAGGTTTTCACCTTCAGATATGTCTTTTATTTTTACTTTTGTAGGTTCTGAGACTGCCACAAAGTGGTTTTCACCCTCAAAACTCCTTTTCTTTTTATTCTTATTCTTATTTTTTTGACTAAGATACTTGATGTCTGACTCTATCATGCTAATGTTGGGTTCACTGATGGAAGTCCTCATAGGCTAAACCACATTGAGGTAGCAAGCAAGGGCATAGTGATTTGGGAAGGTATAAATACCATGGCTCAGATTTGTGGAAGTTTGATCAAGAAGTTTAGGATGTTGGATAGTCAAAATGGGGAAAGATTGGGAGATAGTGTTTACAGACATGGATCTATCATCATTGGTCCAAACCCAATGCTCAAGTTCAAAGGTGATATTACAACTTAAGACATTTAATTTTTGAATAGGCTCAATGTCATTGTGGGAATCCAATTCAGCCATAGGTGGACCAGACTCGATAAGTTCATCATTTCACTCTAGAATTACATTGGGTTTAGGTGCATATTGGTGAATAACATCAACATGTTTCTTTGTAATAAGGTCATCTTCTTCTGGAATGGCTCCCCATTCATAGTCATTAGATTCTTCATCTATGCTTCTAGGAAATCTAAGAACGTGAGTAAAGTTGGGATGAATACCCCAAAAAGGGTTACCCTCAGATTCTGATTTGAATTCATACTCATGGGAGTCTATCTCAGAATAACTACCACCATCCTCTTTGTCTATTTTATTATCTTCAAGATTAGTTTTTTCTTGTGTGGCAACTATCTCTTGCTCTATAGTAGGTTCTTGTGTTTCTACTACACTGATTCTTTTTATTGGATCATCTTCAGCTTCAAGGAGGTTCTTGATTTCTTTAGGAAAATGCTCATAAGGAACAAGTTCTGAGCTATCTTAATCACTATCTGATGGTTCATTTTCTTCCTTCTTAAGAAGGGGTTCACCTAGTGTGATCTGCTCTATGACATGGGAACAATTACCTTCAAGGTGGAAGGGTTTCTTTTTAAAGCCTAAGTCAATAGTATCTTTGTTTCCCCTACCAGTATGTGAAATATGTGTTATAAGACCTTCTCCTCTGACTCCTAGAGGACCTTTACCTGAATATCCAATCTTAGCTATCAGTTTATCTCTTGGACCATATGCCTTAAAAGGGATTTTGGATACTGTAGAATCACTAGTTTGGACAACTTGAGATTCAGGTTCATCTTTGTAAAGCCATGCGAGCACAACTTCATCCTCTTCAAATTGTTGCTTGGAGACTTGTTCTCATACAAAATTCTTTTTATATGCCTTAAGTGGTTCTTTAGAATCTGGTTTGGACTATTTTAAAGATTGTCCATAAGACTTAGGTGAGATAGGGAGAGATGTCAAAGATAGGACTGGCTCTATAGTATATTCTCCCATACCATTTTCTTTGATATTGACCTCTTTTTCAATGTCTTCCATTTTAGACATGGATGCTTCTTTAGTTGGCTCAATGGAAGATTCTCTGTTATTAGGCACAAGTTTATATGCACTTTCCTTCAATGTATTGCAAGTGGTGGATATGTCTGATGGAACAATGACCTCTACTCCTTCATAAGGAAATTTCAAGCATTGGTAGAATGTAGAAGGAATAACCTTCATCTCATGTATCCATGGTCTCCCTAGAAGAATGTTGTAAGCCAAAGGTAGATCAAGAACTTAACATATAGTATCTCTGATAATTGGACCTGCTCAGATAGGTAAGACAATGGTGCCTTTAGAAGATCTTTCTTGTTCATCATAGGCTTTTATAGTTATTTTCTTTCTAGGATCAATAGCCAATTCTAAAAATCCCAATTGTGTGACCAAGCTATAAGAACAAATGTTTAGGCCAGTGCCCCCATCTATCAATACACGTTTGACTCTACAATTCTGGATCAAGACTTCTATATGCAAGGGCTGGTTATGTGGGTGACTCAAGGAGTTGTAATCTTCCTCTGAAAAGGATATATATTGTGGAGACATAAGATGTCCAACCATAGTCTAGAACCTATCTAAATCAAGGTCATCAAGAACATTGGATCTGAGCAAAGCTTTGTGTAGAATAGCTCTATGAGCTGGAGATATCTGAAGCAACTCAAACATGGAGATTTTTGTGTTAGTGTGTTGAAGTTGTTGAACAATGCTTTAAGATGTTCACCTCGTATCTTTAGGATTGGAAGATTTAGAAGCAGCCTTCTATTTGGAAGCAAAAGAAAGATTGAAGGGCATCTTAGGGACATTTGATGAATCTGAGATGTGTCTATTTAGATGTGTCTGAGCTTGTGATCGAGTAACTGTGTTAGCTAAGGTATGATCTCTATCTCTTCACACAATTGTGATGACATTGCAATGCTTAGAGAGATAAGTTTCAACCATATTGATAATAGCATTATTTCCAGGGTAAGCATAATTGACCTTTGCCCCCATATTAGGCTGAGAAGATGAAACTTCTTGACCATGTGTCAAAAATGGTTTAGTGAATGTTGTATGATCATTATTGCTCTTATGATTGTCAATCGTGATGTCTCCCCTATCAATCAGATCTTGAATAGTATGTTTGAAGCATAAGCAACTATTGGTTTTATGACCTTTACCTCGATGGAAATCATAGAATTCATTCTCTCTCCACCATTTTGGTTTAGGATCAAGATAAAATTGTTAGATCTCAAGCAAAGAGATGATTTTATTACCCAATAAAGTTCTCATAGCTGATTCTAAAGATTCTCCAAGAGGAGTGAACTTTCATTTATTACCAATGAACCAAGATTTGTATTCTGGCTTCTTTTGAGATGGTTCAAACACCTTTTTCTCTGAAGCTTTAATGGCTTGGGTGCCAATAGTTAGATTGAAAGATGGTGCCTTTGATGGGGCATGGATAGTATCAACAACACCATTTGTGACAATGCCTTTATTCTTGTTCTAGTTTTTGATCTTGTCTTTAGAACTGGACCCTGATTCATACTTGTCCTTTTGAAGTGTGATGTCTCCTTTTTTCACAAGTACCTTTTCAATTTTGATCACATTGTCTACCATCTTATCAAAAGATGTATGATCTTCCATTTGTAAAGGACAGTTGATCTCTGGGACAAGATTATTGATGAAGATCTCAAGTTTCTCCATTTCTGGGATAGGCCTAGCATATAGAGAGAATTTCTTCCTCCATCTTTTGAGAAATGTAGAGAATGGTTCTCTTGGATATTGTTTGAGATTGTAGATATCGATCATGGTGACTGGATGTTGAATGTTGTAGGAGTATTGCTGATAGAACAATTTAATGAACTCCTCAAAATTTTTGATAGTAGAAGGCAATCTAGAGAACCAATGAATGGCTACTCCTCCTAGAGATTGAGGAAAGAGACACATCAGATAGGTTGGTTCATGCATGAACTCCATAGATTTTGTATAGAATTCTTTGACATGATCTTGAAGATCTGAGTGTCCATCATACTTATCATATTTCAGCATCTCCACTCTTTTTGGGAATGGTGCCATGTACAAGTCTTTATCAAATGGAAAAGGACATAGGGCCTCCATGGAGAACTCCTTGGGTTCCTTTTCTTTCTAAAGGTTATTAAGTTTGACTTGCATGGCATGCATCTATTTCATCATCACTGTGAGTGGAGTTTCTTCCTCATGCATAATGATATCTTCAACATTAAAGTTGGGAGGAAGTTTATCTCCTTGATGAGCTAATTGTAAAAAGTATGCTTCTCTATCTTCTTTCAAGAAATGCTTCATCATTCTTTTGAAGTTATCATCATTTTGATATTGAGCAATTTCTTCAGGTGTGGGTTCTTGATCTACACCATGTTGAGATTGAGCTATTTGAGAGCCAAAGTTTGTCCCTGCTTGAGACATGATAGGAGTTTTCCCTAGGATAGATTGAGGAGGAGTTTGTTGATTACCTCCGTGAGTTGATGAAGGAGGAATGTAACCATTTTTTCATCAAACGTTGCCAAGACCGTCATCTTCATAAAGACCAGAATTGTAGAGTTTCTCAAGATTTGGACCCCTGGCAGCGGTTATAGGTAAGGTATGGGATGCTTATCCAGATTTCTTGTGAGAGGAAGCTCTAGTTTCCACCATTAACCTTGGGTGAAACAAAAGAACCAGATGAAGACAACTGAAGAATGAATTGATTCAAGAAGATCAAATGATGCAATCTTGTCAAAGTTTGATTGATTAAAGCTTGGATTAGACGTAGATGAAGGAGACTATGCCCTAGATGTATGGGTAGATTCCCAAAAGATAGTGGACACAAGTTCACAACACTTAGTCATTTTGATGATTGATTGAAGATTGATAGTTATGACAAGGTTGTGACACAAGATAAAAAGGACTCAAAACAATTAAATAGAAGGCTAAATCAGATTCAAAAGGCCACTTTAGGAAAATGATTAGATTCTCAGTATTTTCTGCTCTATTCCTAACACGGTGATTTGTTTGACAGATTCTGGAAATATGCTGGAAAAGCTAGGTCTCTGACAGTTCTGACAACTTTTTGACAACTTTTCAAAATTTCCCAAACAACTTTCTACAGGCTCGTACGATAATGGGTATAGCATGAAATGATAATTTAAAAACTTGTACAATAGTGTCAAACTCGCACGATAGTTGATTGTAAGAATTTTGACTTTTTGGAATTGACTGGCAATAAAACTCCTATGACAATGTACCTGATACCATATGACAATCTAAGGGTTCTGAAATGACAATAGCCAAAAATTCATATGACTTTCTAACTTTACAAAATGACTGTTGACTCCAGAAAGGTGTTTGACATTAGATTTTGTAATTTTTGAGGTTTTCAATTTCAGATTGTTCACAAAATTGTTTGTCCAAATTTGAAGATTGTAGCGGATTGATTCATTCTTAGTGACCAAATAGATAAACAAGCACACAAAATAGCAAGCAAGTGATTTCAAGCATGTCTGAAAACAATGAACAGGGGACAAAGCAACCCTGTGCATGAACAATCAAGTGACTAAATTGTACTAATCCCTAGGAGTGCTAATAGTGTATGTTCCAAAAAGTTTTGCAATAATGCACATATTCCTAGAAAATGAAAATTTGGCCTAACTAGGGTTTTTAGTAATGGTTTGACTCTGTAACTTTTATGATCTCAAGAGGGCAAACTCCAATCCAGGTGCACTAGGGTTTTGACACAGTTTGAGAACTTAATCTTCAAGATCTTCTAGGGAGATCTAACAGCCCAACAAGAGACCACACTTGTGGAGATTTCTTCCATAAGGACATTTATATAGCGATTGTCACTACCACAGTGAAAATGGCTATTACCGCTTGAGGTTCCATCAATGTGGTTGACCCAATTAAGGGAATGTCTACTACGGTTAACCCTCTCTAAAGGTGACTCACAAAATATACCACATGGAGATTGGTTCCAGATTCAAGGATCTGAGTTTCTGGTACTACCCAAAAAGGGAGTAGAGCATATTCCTCTAGCCTTTTCACTTTTAACCCAAACAAAGCAGACAGATTAATCTGACACACTAAGACCAAGATTATCTCACAAAGATCTATGATTTCAACCACTCATGATCTATCAACCTCTCCAGAGAGAGAATGTATCAATCAGAAGCTGAAGATGCACAAATCTAGTAGAACGTGAGACTCTCTCAGTAACCTTCCTACCTACAAGGGTTCCTTCATTGAGAAGAGTTTTGCTGGAAACTCACTCTCTCAAGAGCCATGAATAGTGTTCATAGGGCCTATTTACTATGTTTAAAAAAGATGTTGAAAAGAAAATCTATGTTCATTTTTAAAGCCCAAATGAAATATGTGATATGAAAGCAATAAAAGGTCACACAAGCTTGACACACAAGAGTTCTTTTTAATCCAAATCAAAACATTATCAACTGAAAAGATTACTTGAATTCCTCACAATGTGCTTAGTAGATTCTTAACCTATTTTTAGCAATTCTCACACTTTTTCCAATCAAAACCAGCAGAAATCAATCAGAAATAGCAAATTTCAATCGTTAATGTTAGTTGTTAATCCAAATCAGGAAAACAAATCTGGAAAATTGCCTAAAAAAGTGAAATGACAATCAAAACCTAGCACTGAAACTCGTATGATAGTGGGTCACCTCCCAAATGATAGTCTAGAAACTCCTATGACACTAGATACCAGATCATACGACAATCAAGATTCCAAACGATTCAGTGATCCTAATGGTATGATTCTCAATCAAATAAACTATCGTACAAAAATGGGTATCTCCTAGTATGAGTTTCTGACAAAATTCCTATGACAACTAAATGGACAGAAATTAAAAATTGTAGCTTGGAATAAAAAATGACAAAAAGATGATAGAAATTGCTATAAATTGAATGGAAACCCATTTCAAGGCCCCACGGTGGGTGCCAGAAATGTGTGTGTGAATTTTGTACCTAGCTGTAGACACAACACTTCAGTAAAACATTAGAGGTTAGCTTAAATTGAAATCATGCAGTGAAAGGAAACTATGCTAACCAGGTGATTTACTCCCTTCTAGTAGATGTGAGTATGTATTCTTAGATTGGACCGAGATCGGTGACCTTGATGACACCTAAACAAAGGATTTGAATGCAGAATCTAGATATGAAATGAATGCAAATTAATCTATTTTTTTGGATTTTAGATGCAATAACATGAAAAATTTGGATATGAAACTATTATAGAATGAAAAACTGATATGCAATGCAATTAATCTAACAATGATATGCTAAAATATGAATGATCTCACAAAGTTATTGATTCGCAAAGAAGCTTCAATTCCTCAGATACCAATTTTTTAAGCATAAGTTTGCAAAATTATGAGATATGAGATTGAAGAGCTGAGCCTTGATTTTATAGAAATCCAGGGCTTTGGAGGTTGCATGGAAAAGCCATAAATCACTCAGATAAACTCAAGTTGATTTTTGAGTTATCAAAGAATAAAAGATAATTAACTCACAAAATCATGCAAAAATAACTTTTTAACTCAAATCAGAGTTGAGTTTATTTTTAAAACAACTTGAATTGATTTTTTGATTTATAGATTAACTATTTTTTGGATGTGCATAATTAATCATGAATTAAATAAATAAATAAAGTGATTTATCCTCAACTTAACTGATTTTGAAAAATAAAATAATTGATTTATGGGTTAATCAATTATTAAATCAAAATTTTATTCCAAATAATATCATTAAATATGACAACTTGCTTTAATTAATTAAATAAGAATTTAATCAATTAATGATAGGAATTTTGATTTATTGTCACAATGGAATAATATAATTTAGGAATAAATATAATTAAATTCAATTAAATAATTAAGTGGCAGTATTAAATCTAATTAATTAAATATTCAGAATATTCAATTAATCAAACTTTAGGATAAATAGGATTTATCACCAAATAATCATTAAATTAAAGATAATTAGGATAATTAAGAATATTACTAGGAATATTCCCCGATGCAGAATTTGAGATAATCAATTAGGATTCGATGATGTGCAGATGTGCCTTAGGTTAGGACTTTGATGTTGATTTCGTTCGATGTGTCAATATAGGAGATTAATGAACCTATAGCCTATTTTTGGGGTATTACACTTGTGGGACCACTCAAATCTTTATGAACAATTTCAAACTTCTTTATTGTTGTAAACTCCTTGCTTGGAAATGAACTTCTCTTCGGCTTAGCCTTAACACATTCTTTGCAAATCATGTTAGTAGGTTTCATAATCTTAGGTAAATATCTTACTGCAAATGTAGAACTTACTTTCATAATGTTATCAAAGTTTATGTGACAAAATCTTTTGTGCCATAACCAACTGTCATCTATCTTAGTAATCAAACATATCATTTTAGTAGGATTCAATTGAAATACATTACCTCTGGTTCTTGATCCAATTCCAATTAAATTACCATCCTTATCCTTGATCACACAAGTTTCTCAGTAAACCAAACTTGATATCCCTTATCAACTAGTTGTCCAACACTCAAAAGATTATGTTTCAATCCATCCACAAAATAAACATCATCAGTGTTAGTCTTTCCATCAAGAGTAATAGATCATATTCCTTTTATCAAGAAAGGTGCATTGTTTCAAACTCTAATAACTCCTCCATCATAATTGTTAAACTTTATAAACTTCTTCATATCTCTAGTCATATGATGTGAACAACCACTATCTATAATCCAATCAAATTTCTTTTCTACTTGGGAAACTAAAGCTATCTCTTCTTTAACTTTAGAATTTTATTCTTTTATAGGTACAAATCCTATTTCATCATTCTCATTATCACTTTCACTTAAGAATTTCTCAACACTAGCCTCAAATTATTCATCATTAGCATAGTAACATTCTTTAGATCTTATAGGTTTAAAGTTCTTATATTTATTTACTCTCTAGGATATTTAGATGTGAAATGACCATATTCTTGACAAGTCCAACATTTAAAGATTTTGCTTACCTTCTAGTTCTCTTTTCACAAGCAAGGCAATTCCTTCCTCAATCTTTCTATCTTCTTCAGTCTTGATCTACTACAACTAGCATAGTATCCACTAACACTAGTACTTCTTGACAAAGTAGGGAAAACACTAAGTGCGCTAAAAATTGTCTCAATTCTAGGTAGACCTCCAAACTATCTTAAGCCTATCTCTATTGCTTCTAATCTTCCAAGAAGAGTTTCTTTGGTAAACTTCTCAATATAAGGTATAACTTGTTCAATCATTTGTGTTGTCCGCTTAAATACAAGAGTCAATGTCTTTAGAATTTCCCATATCATTTCATCCTCAGTATTGTTTCCTTCACAAGATTTGATACCTGCAACAATTTCTGATATCCCACCAATATAACTTCTAACATATTCATCTTCCATCATCTTTGCATCTTGAAATAAACATATCCAATTCTGTAATCTAATTCTCTTAGCATGCACATCACCTTCAAAAGTAGATTGTAAAGCTAACCAAATTTCATGAGATGTCCTTATAATTTTTAACTAATTGTATTCATTCTCTAGAAGTGCTAACAAAATTGCTTCTCTGAAAAGTATGGTACACATGAATAGATCTCTCTTTGTATCAGTACATTCTTCAATTGTGCCTTCTTCAATGATAGTCTTCGCATTCTTTGTAATCAACCAATATCCTGGTCCTAGACGTAGCAAATGTGTCTTCATATTTTATTTCCAGTTTTCATAGTTTACTCCATCAAACTTAGGGATTTCTTTCCTGAAATGAGTCACCATAGATCTCCTTAAGTTGTTAAACATTTCCTTCAAGGACCTGATGCTCTGATACCATTAGAAAGTAAAGTCCACCAAGATAACTGAGAGGGGGGTGAATTAGTTATCTCATAGATACAACTTTTATCACCATTAATAGATTTCAACCATGTAATCAATATAAGTAAAAACCATAGAAAGATAAACATACACAATGACACAATAACACAAGATATGTTAACTAGGGAACCTCTTGATCAGAGAGTAAATCCTAGTGGGAATGATGCCTACAAAAGATGTACTAATATGAAAATTCCTTGTGAGAGGATGGAATATGTTAGGAGCCTTATGAAATACATTTAGTATGGATGAGTCCCTGTTAGGAGAATTTGAATCCCTGTTAAAAGATTCTAACCCAGTTAAGAGTTATGGAAGACAAAAGGACCCACTATCCTAACAGCTTCAAGGGCAAGATCACTGAACACACTATCTAGCTAATCTTTCTATTACTCAAATAGAATAATACCAAATAATTACTAATCTCATTAACTTATCTTTTCTCCTCTATCTGTTCCAAATCGCACCAACTGCTTCACTAGATCTCAATATCAGATCTCTACAATTCGCATATCCTCTTACAATATATATTTCTCAATTCTGCAATTCCTTACACATTCTCTTTCAACAATAAAGGAAAGAAATCCTTCCTTGATATCACACTCAATTAATTACAAATGAGTTGCCAAACAAGGCCTAACCAATTACAAAACATAAACCTTTACATGTTACATAATATTTCATAATTTCATTAAATTGTCAACTTCCAAAAATAATAAATCTTCACACATGTGACCTCAAACCACACTGTCTCATCCAGGTCTCTAACAAAGTGTCTTCATCAACTGTACAACTTTGCATGCCTAGATTCTATCTTGATTAGGAGATATCATCCAATTACCACAAGTCGCTTCTTAGGAACACTGCCTGAATAGTGCTTCCACTGAATTACACATAACTGTCATGAATAATTAAATTTAAGTACATGCTCTTGACCATGATCTCAAGACACAATATAGAGTAAGTCCTCAATTCCACATAGCTTGATCTTCAATACTCCACATGTGCTAATTCAAACACTATCTTCTTTTCTGTTAATCTCTAGTAGTAGATCATTGTGTTAACATCAATGACAACCACAGTCATGAATGCAACATACAACTGCTATAGAATGGCTTCAAATATTCCCCCATAGGATATATTTAGCATTCATTCCTAACAAGGTCATCCTTGAGATCGATGAGATATTGGGAGATCTCTCAAGGACATTGAAGAATCTATCTTGTACTCACCCATTCTTGTTTATTGAAAGTTAACCTTCTGGGCAAAGCTTTGCAGGACCATTTCTTTGGAAGTTTATGTTTTGTTAGAACTTTCCTTTTTGTGTGGGATCATGCTATTTGTCTGTTTAAGAATATTAAAAGGATATTTTGTGTTAGCCTGAATAGTCACCTCCACTCCATTGTGAGGAAATTTTATGTATTGGTGGTATGTAGAAGGCACAGCTTGCATTGAATTAATCTATGGCCTTCAAAGAACAATGTTGTAAGCAAGTTTCTAGTCAAGGACTTGGCATATCACATCTCTTTCCACTGGTCCCACTCTAATAGGCAAGACAACCAATCCTTTGGAGGATATCTCTTCTACATCATAAGATTTAATGGTGATCTTCCTTCTTAGATCAATTGCATGTTCTGAAAATAACAATTATTTCACCAAATTTTAGGTACATATGTTCAAACTAGTGCGTCCATCTATTAAGACCCACTTGACATGATGTTTATAAATGAGGACTTCTACATGAAAATGTTGATTATGTGGTTGGTGTAATGACCTATCATCTTCCTTAGAGAAAGACAAGTAATGCAAAAAATTTAGGTGCCCAAACATAGTCTGGAATCTATCCACATCTAAGTCTTTAGGCACATTGGTATTAATAAAGGTGTTGGTGAACATATTTGACTTCCTCTTTTAAAATAAGAATAAATAAAGACTCTATGTTTTTTAGGACAAACTATTCATCAACAGTTGGGTAAGCACATGAAGTTGCTTCCCTTTGAATTCTTAAGGTACAGCTCCCTTGTATGATATCCAAGGAATTATCAACAATGAAATTAACGTATACACTTTTAACCTGAAAGTGCAGAAGGATCACTCACATGCTCTTGGGTATGGAGGTGATTTAAAGAATTAACAGCTAAAAGAATCATCTATGAGGAAATTTAAGGCCTATTAAATGCTTCAAACAAATTACAACTTAAGGAATAACTTAAGAAAAATAAACTAGAAGGAAATCGGAAGTAACTGAATATAAATAATACATGCACAAATTCAAATATACAAATTTACAAAGCAATCCATATATTCCAGATTTGACTCAAAGATTGAAATCATACTAAGCATCCATGTATTCATAAAGATCATATCAAAGTCTAATAAAAAATCAGTCACCAGCTATTTTTGAAAAACAAAATCTATGCAATCTATCTATTTCCAAAAAAATGTATATCTACCTCTATTATCTATATCTATTTTCTAACCCTTTTTTAGTCTAATGCACCAACATTAATAGTTTCATGTTTGAGAAAGCCTCCAGAAAAACCCAGCTTCTCGAACAATAGAAAAGAAATCATTTAAAACTAGTTATACAAATAGACACAGATTTTCAATGTATGTGTTGCTTAAAACATAAAACTAAGAAAAACTATCCCGAGAACTACGAGCTCTTTCCAGGTTCATCTGACGTGGCGGTCTTCACAAGTTTCCATGACTAAAATAAATTAACCAATTCCTCAGATAGTTGGATATGTAAATTCTTTAAGCCCATCAGCTTCACTCGGGTTGCATTCTTCTCCCATCTCAGTTCCTTGATTCTCTCCACTTGTTTCGGTAACTGCCCCCTGTTTAATAGCAACATGGACTCCACATTGGCAATTCTAGTGAAGTCTTGGACTATTAACATGTCATTTTCCCTAAGGGCATGCATGGTGTCAGTGAAGACCTTAACCATAGCATCTGCATCCCTGTTACCTTCATCGATTTGTAGAATGCTTGAGGGGTTCACAATTTTAATATCTTTCAGAGCATCCACGTGCATATCTAGGACTTCCTTTTCCATTTCCTTGGCTTGTGAGATTATGGCTTTAAATAGTGTATGCTTCCATCTGAAGTTTTGTTTTAAAATGAAGAGCATACATGGATCAACTAGCTTCATTAGATTTTCAACCAAAAACTTAGTCACACCGTAGCTCTCTATTTCTTGAACCTAAAATACACTTTCCTCACACTTTGCTTCTTCTACCTCCTAACTTGGAACCAACATTTGAACCTCACCAACTAACCGCTCTCCATCCAGATAGGTAGAAACATATTCACAGATGAAGGCACTTCCTTCAGTGACAATGTTGTTTACCTAGGATGTGACTACCTCCATTAAAGCTCTACCTTGCTGCACTTGTTTCACCAATTTTTGATTCTCAACTAAATTTGGATTCAAATCCTGCGAAGACTAAGCCAACAGAAGTACCCCATCATCAGCAAGCAAGGAAAGGAATTCTGCCATAGTGGAAACTAGCCGCTTCAACTCGTGTTTCTCCCTTCTATCCTTTTGTGACTACCCTAGCATGTGATCGGCTGAGAATTTAAATAGATGGTCCCTAGAATCTCTATTTAGAACCCCAAGTTCCATTTTTGTGATCTCAAAATCTTTGGCTTCTAGTTCCTGAATCCCTTTCATAGGTTTGAATATGGCTATTTCCACAGTCACCTTTCCAGTTGATGGATCGGTGGATAGTCTAACATTAGTCTTCATCTTTTTGCTTTAGGAGTCTGAGTAGCATACTTGGTAACAATTTTCTTCACGAGCAATGCAATAGGTTTGTAAGTGTTTCTCCTTTTTACCATTTCAATCAGCCAGGGAGGAATCGAACTAGCAACCATCTGATTATTAGGCATTTTGGTTGGAGTACTCTCGACCTAAGAAACCTCTATATCCATGATAAGAGTTTCTTGATCTTTTTCTGTCTCATCTGGTGGAAATGAGATATCCCCCTCTTCAATTTCAATGTCCAAGTAATCAAGTCCTAAGGCTGCCATTTGTGAATGCTTCTCTGATCTTGTTCTCGGTCTTGACCTCTTGGTAGTAGGATATCTACTTCAAGGCACCTTTTTCTTAGGAGATATAACCTTCCCTGCATTGGAAACCACATGAGATGCATTAGACGAAGTATGTTTTACATTTTTAAAGTTTGACCTTGTGCTAGATTTTCAAAGAGGGGGGTTCATAGTTTCCTTCTTTTTCTTCCCTGACAACCAGCTTTCTGTGACTTCTAAATAGTTTGAGCCCTTAGTTTTATATCATCTTCCTCTACCCTATTCCAATCTATGTCTAGAAGGCTTCCTGCTTGCACATTACCATCTTCTAAAACTATAGCTTCAACACTATCCTCTTCTACACCTTCAATATCCAAATTTAACTGCAACATTTTAATCTATGAGATCGTAAGTCTGGAATGATCTCTTTTCCATATTGCTCCATCATCGCTGAGGTCCTCCGATAAGTCTCCCAAGTGTGAACTAGGTGAGGGGTAATTACTTAGGCTCAAGACCTGCCTGGCAAAACCCTTATTGTCAAAACCTCTTCTCATCTTATAGAACTAAAAATGAAAACTCAGTAGATTGCTCCCAATTATAGAAGTGTCCGTCATATTATTGCAGGTCAAATTACCAATCTTTACTGGAAACATAGAAAGCCATTTTTCCTTTGGCAAGGTGCTTTTAACAACCACAAATAGCTTCCTACAAATTTTTTCTAAAATAAAATAGTCAAAGGCAAACCTCGGGAGCCTAATAGGTTCATCATTAAAACCTCTGACCCAGATGTAGGTAAAGCGGGGAAACTGAGTATAGAGACTCCCATAAGTCTAAATCAATTTTTGTGCTTCGATTGAGACTCTCTGATCTGCAAAGCCTACCAATTGCTGACACAGTTTGCCTAAGAAAATGTCATGAACTCTCCTGTAGTTTTCCAAAATTTTATCCTTCCTTAACAAAGGGCAATACTCATAAATAAATAAATCTTCATTCCAGGGAACATGTTGTATAGGAGACAAGTCTTGTGTGCAGGCTAAGCAATATATCAAGTATGAACACATATAGAAATTTTCCCTAGTGACCTAGGCTTGCTTGAGTTGATCCCTTAGTGAACTAGCAATAATTTCTACCCAATCAATGTGTTGCCCTCCTTCTAAGACTATTTCAATGAAATGAAACATCCATTCTTCATAAAGAAGAACTTGTTCTGAACCCTTAATTCGATGGAGTAGCACAATCACGTCATGAATGTGGGGTTTCATGTGATCCTTTGTAAGAACCTTAGGCAACCATGACCCTCCTTTGTAATTAGTTTGGGTCCATTTTCTACCCACATTACTCTGGTTTTTGTCTGCATTTTCCCTGTATTGAGCCAAGGATTGAGTAGGAGTAAAACTAACAAGGGACTCCTCTAGAATTTTGAAGACAGCAGTAATAGTTTCCCTATTAATTGGCACGAGGGTTTGTCCATCCGAATTCAAAATGCACTTAGACTTCACATCATACCTATTTATACATTGTTGGATTAGTTCTGGGCATACGGTTGATGGTGGAAAAGTTGCGGCTTCTAATAGTCCACTTGACATAAACTCTAAACTCTGATCTTCCCCTGCATGATTTGTGAGGTCTACTACCACTTTGTCTACCTATATTCCTAACAGGTCTGTATCTAAGATAATAGGAGCTCGACATTGCATATTTTTAACATTTTTGAAGAAATGTAAACTAGACCTCATCTTTTTCCTAGAAATAAAAACACAGGCCCTCCCCCCCTTCTTGAATCAATGTATCTAACAGCAATAGGAAATAAGAGAAAGCTTGTAGAAGCTACCTATTTCACGCAGACCTAGAAGAAATCCTTCACCGCAGCTGAGACTCTGCAGAAAACAAGACCAGGAAAGAAAGACTTACAAAGCTGTATATGTTTTTTGGAGGGTTACTGCCTGAAAATATAGACTTAAATGAGCATAAGGCGAAGGCATTAATCTCAAATGATGTGAAAAATAATGATGCAGCAAAAAGATGTCCTCATAACCTTCCACCTTCAATAACTTAATTAATTTTTTTGAATAATATATCCCACTCGTGCCAAAGGTTTCATTAATTCCCCTCGGTAAACTTTCATTAATTTATTTTGTGGATCCTGTCAAATCAAAAATCGTTGCTCTTTAAAACTTAATCATTTCACTACCAGCTCATTGCCATGGGTCCTACCACTTGTCCTTCCACTAATGATTCTACCCTCAAACTCTCGTTGAACCTCTTCGAACTACTTTGAACTGAAGTTCAAAGTGGTTCGCCACCCAAAGCTTACATAGGCCAGGGCCCACCTACATAAAATAATCATTAGAAGATAAAACATTTATTGAACTACTTTGAATCGTAGTTCAAAGTGGTTCAAAGTGGTTCAGGAAGGGTATAAGCTTTGAAAAAGGTTCATCCAAAGGAAAGCCAAATTTGAACTTGGCAAGGTTAAAGATGGATTCTTGACAATTTTGAAGGTCATGGGCGCTTTGAAGGATTTTTGTATGGAAAGACTACCAAAGGGATTCATTAACTGAACTTCATATTAGTGGACTTATAAGGGTCTTTGACACTTCAACAATGGCGACTCTAACTGACCCTAACATCAACTCTAACTAGGGACTGCATATTGCTCAATGTGTAGAGAACTCTGGTAAACTGGTTTCATAGAAAACACTAACAAAGGGAAAGAAAAATAGACAACTACGACACACCAAAAAGGAAAATCGGGAAACTACCTACTATGTACATAAGAACTGACTGAAGCAAACACTAGAGCTTGCATAACTTAAGGTCCTACCCATTGTAGGTAAAAGGAAGATTCACACCATCAGGATATGACAATCGGAAAGCATCTGAACCCAGTGTTTCAAAGATGATAAATGGCCCCTTCCATAAAGATTCAAATTTTTCATGAGATCCTTTAGGTGCTTGTCTTTTGTCCCATAAAAACACTTCATTTCCCTCCATAAAGTTATGAGGTCATGTCCACATATCAAAAATATGCTTCACCTTCAGCTGATGCTTTGTGATATGATCTACTAATTCCTCCCTTTCTTCTTCCAGTCTACTCAAATGCATAACCCATTTCTCTAGAGGATCTTTAAAGTATTGATCTTTAATGACAGCTTGAAGCTTAGCTAAGGAGAGTTCTAAAGGCAAAGAGACATGAGCTCCTATCCTATATACCAATTCAAAGGGGGCCATTCCAATTGCTCTTTTCAAAGTGGTTCAATCTAACCACAAGGCTTCAAACAACTTCTTATGCCACTCCTTGGGATTATCATCCATCAAATTCTTCATGATTGTTACCAGGTTCTTATTACTAGATTCAGCTTGACCATTCCCTTATGAAAAATAATCAAAAGAATGTGCTAAAGAAATGCCATGCTCATCACAGAAATCTAAGATCTCCTCAGAGGAAAAGTATGTAGCATTGTCTACTACTATCTTAATAGGCACACCAAACCTAACAAAAATGTAATTTAGAAGGAAATCACAAACAACCTGAGAGTTTGCTTTCTTAGTGGGAATTGCTTCCACCCACTTAGTAAAATAATCAATGGCCGTAAGAATATAAACATTTCCAGCACTAGATGGTGGGTTTAAAGGGCCAACAAAGTCTATTCCCCACTATTTGAAAGGTTCATCAACAATCACTAGTTTAAGAGGTAGAGCTGCAAGATGAGGTCTCCTAGTAAAAAGCTGACATTTCTCACAATTGTGAACATACTAGTATGCGTCCTTGAACTTGCCGACCCAATAAAATTAATTCTAAAGAATCTTAAATGTAGTCACAATTGAAGAATAGTGACCTCCATAAGCCTCATCATGAAACACCTTCAAAAGTTCTTTATGTTGTTCACCATCCACACATCTTAGAAAGGTTCCATCAATGCCCCTTTTGTATAACATCCCTTGGGATATCACATACTTACTTGCTTTTAACTTCAGGTTACGTCTCTCTTTAGGGTTTAAATGACCAGGACACTCACCATAAGTAAGAAAATAGGCCATGTTTGAAAACCAGGAATCAGTTAGACTAACAAGTAATGCCATGGGTACTTCATCAATTTTCTCAGATGGGTGATCATTTTCTGCTATCAGCTTGCATAAACCTTTTCCTCTTACCAAATTGGTTGGCTTTATCATTAAGTCATATTCTTGAATTTTTTCTATCCAAATAGCTCTGTTATTCATACCAATCTACTTCTGAGTCAAAATACTCTTCACTGTGGTATCGGGTATGAGGACTGTACAATGGGAATGCAGAATATAATACCTGAACTATTTCACCACTTTCACCATAGCAAAGGCATGTTTTTCCATCTGGGATTACTTGAACTCATGCCTTTTTAGAGGTGTACTCATGAAAGCTATGGGTGCTTCTTATCCTTTCCCATCTTTCTATGTTAATATACCAGATAGTGTGTGCTCGGAAGCGTAACAATATATGATAAAATCCTTTTTGAAATTAGGACTCTTTAACATGGGTGCTTGAGATATCACATCCTTAATGTCTTTGAAAGCCTTGTTCCCATTATCATTCCACTTAAAAGGAATTTTCTCACTCATCATATCAATCATATGTTTAGTAATTTTTGAGAATTCAGGAACAAAAGCGCATAGGAAATTCACCTGGCTGAAAAAGGACTTCAATCCACTTCTACTTAAAGGCAAGTTGAGCTGTTGAATCACTTTAACCCTTTCAGGATCAATCTGGATACCATTCTTTGAGACTATATGACCCATTAGTTTTCCTTCCTCCACAAAGAATGTTGACTTTTTATGGTTCAAAGATATACCATGACTCCTACATCTTGAAAGCACTGTTTCAAGATCTTTTAAATGTTGATTCCTCTTCTTAGAAAATATAGTGAGATCATCTAAATACACCACTATGATTTTATTCCAGAGATCCTCAAAAGAGGATTTCATTGCCCTTTGGAAAGTGGCACCCGCATTGATCAGCCCAAAGGGCATGCGGTTATATGCATAAGTTCCCGATGGGGTGATGAAAGTTGTTTTGTGTTGATCATCCCATGCTACATTGATTTGATTATATCCAGAATAATCATCTAGCATATACATGACTTCAAATCCTAAAACAACTTGAAGGACATGCTCCATTACAAGTAGAGCATAGTTATCTTTTAGACTTGCTTGATTCAGGTTACAAAAATCTACACAAATCCTTATTTCTTCATTCTTTTTTCTCACAGGAACTATGTTGGTGATCCAAGTCGAATGGTGGATAGGATAGATAATTCTTTCTTGTAGCATTTTTTCAACTTCCTTTAATATGCCCTCTGACACTTTCAGATTGTAGTTCCTTAGTTTCTAGCGAAAAGGAGTAACACCAGGTTTCAAAGGGATCTGATGCTCAAATTGACCTCCCCTGAAGTTCTTTAAGTTCTTTGTACTCCATGAGAAACCTCTTCAAGTCCTCTTTCTTAGACACAGTACAAGTCAAACCAATAGAAATCCATCTTGGATTATCTTGCTCTCCTATGTCAATCTTATCATACTCCTTGACATTATGTACATGGGATATCTTCTCCTTAACAGTACTGTCATATTTTCTTCTGAACAAATGTTTTAGAGATACAAGGCCCTTGGGGATCTTATTACCCTTCAACTAGATCACTCCTTCACTACGTGCAACATCTTCATAGATTTCTTTACAAACATTGTTAGATCCTTCAAAATATACATCAGAAAAACCTGCAACACACTCCAAGAAATCCTTAAGCTGAGAATCATTATCAAAAACTTTCCAAAACTCCACATTATTAGGTACTTTCAGCTTGTAGATCATCTCAATTTGATACTTTTGAGTTTTAAAGTCAGAATGTGGCAACAATAATGAAGCGGATACTACCAAGGCATCTGCTCTGGTGTTTTGATTTCTTGGTATAAATTCTATGGAAAAGGCATCGAAAAAGTCCAGCTCATCCCATACCAAATTTCTATAATGTTTTAACCTCTCATTCTTGATAGCAAATTGTCCTTTCACTTGCTTCACAATTAACTCTGCATCACCCCTCACTATCAACTTCTTGACTCCCCTCAGTTTTGCCTCCTCCAATCCCAAGAGTAAGGCTTCGTAGTCTGCAGTATTATTGGTATTTTTGAAATCTAACTTGAAGAAAAGAGGGATACACTCTCTATTAGGAGGAAAAAGAACTACCCCTACACCAGAACCTGAATTAGAACAGCTGCCGTCGAACTCCATCTCCCATATATCTTCTTCTTTCCGAGGAGAAATTTCACCTTCTTCTTTGAGATCAGCCAGAATAACATAATTACCAAAATGGCACTCCTCATACAGGATTTGAGCTTTTGAGTTGTCTGAGGGCACCACAGTATACTTATTTTTAGGCTCAAGTACAAGTTTTACTTTCTTTTTACCAACTGGAATCATGGCCTCTAACCAGTCCATCTTAATGTCACCTCCTAAATCTTTGCAAAATGTTCTACTAAGCAGCATGTCATAGCTAGCTGGGATATCTACTACTAGAATAGTCAATTTCAGAAGCTTGTTATGGTAAGCAGTAAGAACAGCTTGGGTATCTTTGACCTGACCCATTAATGGTACTTGTTTCCCATCCATAGAATAACAATGACCATAAGTTTTAGTCAGAGTAAGACCAAGGGCTCTAGCTACTAGGGCTAGCATGATATTATCTGATGCACCAGAGTCAATAATGCAATTACTAAGTTTTTGGCCATTTAGCAGTAAGGAGATATAGAAGGGATTTGGCTTTCTTTCTTCTATTTCACTCTTAATGGAATTAACCAAAGGATGTTCTTTAGGAGTCTGTGGAGTATCCTAGGGTTTGAAAACTAGGGGTTCTTCAACTATAGTCACCTCACATACAATGGGTTTAGCTATTTTGGAGTTTGAACTTGACTCTCCTTTAACATACTGGACTAGTTTGTCTAGTTCTTTAGGGTTCATTTTAAGGTATTCTGCAGGGGAAATGGAGATTGTGCTTATTTTATAGAATTCAACAAAATCAAATGAAGAAGAAGAAGATGAACTACCTCTTGGTAAAATCTTTACTTCAGGGCCCTTTGGAACTACAGGAGCCTCCCCACTTCCAGCTTCTTTGTTCCTAGCATCAACATTAGCAGTAATCAAACCCGGGACAAACTTCTATGTTCTTTGATTTATTGTCAAGATCGCACAAGTAGGATCTTGCAAGGTGGCCAAGACACTTCCCCCTCTGTTAGAGCCTAGCTCATACTCCAAATAAAAGGAACTAGATAAACCAATATCAGGTGAATCCTTCTCCTCTTGAACCTCTTCTATTCTGATGGTATCCTTCATGGCATTCATTTGAAGACACCTTAACCAATTCGGACAAGATTCACCATCATGATTAGTTGTTAGATGAAAGGAACACATTGTTTCTCTAGGTTTGGGTTCAATCTGCAACCTAGGTTGTGAACTCAGCAGGAGAGGAGTCTTTCCTGAAGGTTGATTATATTATCTTCGGATAACATCCTAATAAGGAGACTGATATGGAGAACTTGAATTATGTTGTTGTCTCTTGAGCATAGCCATGTCATTCATTAACCTCTGCATTAGAGGATCTGTTGTCGTAGAAGAAGAAGTATTTCCTAGAGCCTGAACCTCTCTCTTCCACTTTCTAGTTGTTATGAAAGTATCTTCTAGCTGAATAGCCTATGTTTGGGCAGCTAATAAGTTGGCCACACCATCTTTTAACAAGTGAAAGCTTATGTTAGGAGGAACTACGTTTAAGAAGAAAATCTTCTTATTTTCATCGCTGGGTGCAAAATTTGTTGGTATCCTTTACAGGATTCTATTAAACTTAGCTATAAACTCCCACATAGGTTCGTGTATCTCTTTCTTCATTTGGCTAAGCTAGAGCAATAAAGAAATCTCATTATTAGGAGTCTTGAATCTTCTTTCAAAAGTAGTTTTCATGTCATTCCAGCTTCTAATTGAGCCATTGGGTAAATGACTGAACCAGTTGGCCGTTGTGTCAACCAAAGTTCTGACAAAAAGTCTTACTGCAACTTCTTCAGTGGGAACACTTATAACACCACAAGAAATATGAAAAGCACTTAAATGATCATCAAAGGTCACTTTTCCATCTCCATTGAACTTGGGTAGGACCTGATTAGCACCTTTAGGCAAGTCTGCAGGTTGATTAACTCTTAGGTTTAATGGGCCAATATTCTGACCCCACGATTGATTGGCTACCATATTAGGTAATTGGAAATTCAAGGGCTAAATATTGAGAACAATAGGTACCATAGTACCAGGTGTTATAATAGCTTTAAAAAGAGGTGGAACAATTGGGCTAGGTGGAGGTGAAGATGGTCTACTAAAATTTTGAGTTTTTTTCTTCTTACGAGTATTAAGATCAGGCATGAAACTAAGATTCCTCAAAGCTTCAAAGTCTTCATCAACCAACCCTCTACTCCTATCACCTCTCGTGTATCTCTTTTCTACTAGTTTTAATGTCCAGGAAAGATCTTAATTTCTTGTTGGGACTTCTGCAAGTCTATCTACTATGACTACTTCACGAGCAACTGGTATTCCCCTCAGTCACTCTGCTATTTCTTCTTCCTTCTCAAGCACTTCTCAGACTTGATGAAATTACTGGTTACTGCGTCTAAACCTCCATGCTACTTTAGCAAGGCTTGAGATTATGTCTTCTTACATGTCTCCAAATTCCAGGTTAGCTTCGAGCATAGGAAACACATTGTTATGAGGCAACACCATTTTGTAACATTGTAATAAATGGAGAATCTGATATTTAATATTGGACTCTCCCCAGTAGAGTCACCAAAAATCTGTTGGCGAATAGATTTGTCTTCCTCTTTTTAAATAAGAATAAATAAAGACTCTATGTTTTTGAGGACAAACTATTCATCAATAGTTGGGTAAGCACATGAAGTTGCTTCCCTCTGAATTCTTAAGGTACAGCTCCCTTGTATGATATCCAAGGAATTATCAATAATGAAATTAACTTATACACTTTTAACCTAAAAGTGCAGAAGGATCGCTCACATATTCTTGGGTATGGAGGTGATTTATAGAATTAATAGCTAAAAGAATCATCTATGAGGAAATTTAAGGCCTATTAAATGCTTCAAAAAAATTACAACTTAAGGAATAACTTAAGAAAAATAAACTAGAAGGAAACCAGAAGTAACTGAATATGAATAATACATGCACAGATTCAAATTTACAAATTTCCAAAGCAATCCATATATTCTAGATTTGATTCAAAGATTGAAATCATACTAAGCATCCATGTATTCATAAACATCATATCAAAGTCTAATAAAAAATCAGTCACCATCTATTTTCAAAAAACAAAATCTATGCAATCTATCTATTTCCAAAAAAATGTATATCTACCTCTATTATCTATATCTATTTTCTAACCCTTTTTTAGTCTAATGCCCCAGCATTAATAGTTTCATGTTTGAGAAAGCCTCCAAAAAAACTTGGCTTCTCAGACAATAGAAAAGAAACTGTTTAAAACTAGTTATACAAATAGAAATAGAGTTTCAATGTATGTGTTGCTTAAAACATAAAACTAAGAAAAATTGTCTCGAGAACTATGAGCTCTTTCAAGGTTCATCTGACATGGCGGTCTTCACAAGTTTCCATGACTGACATAAATTTTCCAATTCCTCAGCCAGCTGGATATGTAAATTCTTTAAGTCTATCAGCTTCACTCGGGTTGCATTCTTCTCCCATCTCAGTTCCTTGATTCTCTCCACTTGTTTCGGTAACTGCCCCCTATTTAATAGCAACATGGACTCCATGTTGGCAATTCTAGTGAAGTCTTGGACTATTAACATGTCATTTTCCCTAAGGGCATGCATGGTGTCAGTGAAGACCTTAACCATAGCATATGCATCCCTATTACCTTCATCGATTTGTAGAATGCTTGAGGGGTTCACAATTTTAATATCTTTCAGAGCATCCGCGTGCATATCCAGGAATTCCTTTTCCATTGCCTTGGCTTGTGAGATTGTGGCTTTGAATAGTGTATGCTTCCATCTGAAGTTCTATTTTAAAATGAAGAGCATACATGGATCAACCAGCTTCATTAGATTTTCAACCAAAAACTTAGTCACATCATAGCTCTCTATTTCCTGAACCTAAAATACAATTGCCTCACACTTTGCTTCTTCTACCTCCCCACTCAGAACCAGTGTTTGAATCTCACCAAGTAACCCCTCTCCATCCAAACAAGTAGAAATGAATTCACGGATGAAGGCACTTCCTTCAGTGATAATGTTGTTTACCCATGATGTGACTACCTACATTAAAGCTCTACCTTGCTGCACTTGTTTCACCAATTTTTGATTCTCAACTGAATTTGGATCGAAATCCTACAAAGACTGAGCCAACGAAAGTACCCCATCATCAGCAAGCGAGGAAAGGAATTCTTCCATAGTGGAAACTAGCTGCTTCAACTCGTGTTTCTCCCTTACGTCCTTTTGTGACTGCCCTAGCATGTGATCAGCTGAGAATTTAAATAGATGGTCCCTAGAATCTCTATTTAGAACCTTGAGTTCCATTTTTGTGATCTCAAAATCTTTGACTTCCAGTTCCTAAATCCCTTCCTTAGGTTTGAATGTGGCTATTTCCGCAATCACCTTTCCAGTTGATGGATCGGTGGATAGTCTAGCATTAGTCTTCATCTTTTTCACTTTAGGAGTCTGAGTAGCATACTTGGTAACAATTTCCTTCACGGGAAATGCAATAGGTTTGTAAGTGTTTCTCCTTTTTATCATTTCAGTTAGCTAGGGAGGAATTGAACTAGCAACCATCTGATTATCAGGTGTTTTGGCTGGAGTACTTTCGACCTGAGAAACCTCTGTATCCATGATAAGAGTTTCTTGATCTTTTTCTATCTCATCTGGTGGAAATCAAATATACCCCTCTTCAATTTCAACATCCAAGTAATCAATTCCTAAGGCCACCATTTGTGAACACTTCTCTGATCTTGTTCTCAGTCTTGACCTCTTGGCAATAGATGTCCGCTTGAAGGCACCTTTTTCTTAGGAGATATAACCTTCCCTCCATTGGAAACCACATGAGATGCATTAGACGAAGTATGTTTTACATTTTTAAAGGTTGACTTTGTGCTAGATTTTCCAAGAGGGGGGTTTCACAGTTTCCTTCTTTTTCTTCCTTGATAACCAGCTTTCTGTGACTTCTAAAATAGTTTGAGCCCTTAGTTTTATATCATCTTCCTCTACCCTATTCCAATCTATGTCTGGAAGGCTTCCTGCTTGCACATGACCATCTTCTGAAACTGTAGCTTCAACACTATCCTCTTTCACACCTTCAATATCCAAATTTAACTACAACATTTTAATCTGGGAGATCATAAGTCTGGAATGATCTCTTTTCCATATTGCTCCTTCATCACTAAGGTCCTCCCATAAGTCTTCCAAGTGTGAACTAGGTGAGGGGTAATTACTTAGGCTCAAGACCTGCCTGGCAAAACCCTTATTGTCAAAACCTCTTCTCATCTTGTAGAACTAAAAATGAAAACTTAGTAGATTGCTCCCAATTACAGAAGCATCCATCATATTATTGCAGGTCGAATTACCAATCTTTACTAGAAACATAGAAAGCCATTTTTCCCCTGGCGAGGTGCTTTTAACAACCACAAACAGCTGCCTGCAAATTTTTGCTAAAATAAAATAGTCAAAGGTGAACCTCAGGAGCTTAATAGGTTCATCATCGAAACCTCCAACCCCGATGTAGGTAAAGTGAGGAAACTGAGTATAGAGACTCCCATAAGTCTGAATCAATTTTCATGCTTCAAATGAGACTCTCTAATCTAGAAAGCCTACCAATTGCTAACATAGTTTGCCCAAGAAAATGTCATGAACTCTCCTGTAGTTTTCCAGAATTTTATCCTTCCTTAACAAAGGGCAATACTCATAAATAAATAAATCTTCATTCCAAGGAACATGTTGTATAGGAGACAAGTCTTGTGTGCAGGCTAAGCAATATATCAGGTATGAAGACATATAGAAACTCTACCTAGTGACCTAGGCTTTCTTGAATTGATCCCTTAGTGAACTAGCAATAATTTATGCCTAATCAATGTGTTTCCCTCCTTCTAAGACTATTTCAATGAAATGAAACATCCATTCTTCATAAAGAAGAACTTATTATGAACCCTTAATTCGATGGAGCAGCACAATCACGTCATGAATGTGGGGTTTCATGTGATCCTTTGTAAGAACCTTAGGCAACTGTGACCCTCCTTTGTAATTAGTTTGGGTCCATTTTCTACCCACATTACTCTGATTTTTGTCTGCATTTTCCCTGTATTGAGCCAAGGATTGAGTAGGAGTAAAACTAACAAGGGACTCCTCTAGAATTTTGAAGACAACAGTAATAGTTTCCCTATTAACTAGCACGAGGGTTTGTCCATCCAAATTCAAAATGCACTTAGACTTCACATCATTCCTATTTATATATTACTGGATTAGTTCTGGGCATATGGCTGATGGTGGAAAAGTTGCGGCTTCTAATAGTCCACTTGACATAAACTCTAAACTCTGGTCTTCCCCTGCAGGGTTTGTGAGGTCTACTACCATTTTGTCTACCTGTATTCCTAACAGGTCTGTATCTGAGATAATAGGAGCTTGACATTGCATATTTTTAACATTTCTAAATAAATGTAAACTAGACCTCATCTTTTTCCTGGAAATAAAAACACAGGCGCTCCCCCCCTTCTTGAATCAATGTATCTAACAGCAATAGAAAATAAGAGAAAGCTTGTAGAAGCTACCTGTTTCACGTAGACCTGGAAGAAATCCTTCACAGCAGTCGAGACTCCGTAGAAAACAAGACCAGGAAAGAAAGACTTACAAAGCTATTTATGTTTTTTGGAGGGTTACTGCCCGAAAATATAGACTTAAATGAGCATAAGGTGGAGGCATTAATCTCAAATGATGTGAAAAATAATGATGTAGCAAAAGGATGTCCTTGTAACCTGCCACCTTTAATAACTTAATTAATTTTTCCTTGAATAATATCCCCCACTCGTGCCAAAGATTTCATTAATTCCCCTCGGCAAACTTTCATTAATTTACTTCATGGATCCTGTCAAATCAAAAACTGATGCTCTTTAAAACTTAATCATTTCACTGCTAGCTCATTGCCATGGGTCCCACCACTTGTCCTTCCACTAATGATTCTTCCCTCAAACTCTCATTGAACCTCTTCAAACTACTTTGAACTAGAGTTCAAAGTGGTTCAAAGTGGTTCGCCACCCAAAGCTTACGTAGGCCAGGGCCCACTTGCATAAAATAATCATTAGAAGATAAAACATTTATTGAACTACTTTGAACTAGTTTTCACAGTGGTTTGAAGTGGTTCAGGAAGGGTATAAGCTTTGAAAAAGGTTCATCCAAAGGAAAGCCGGATTTGAACTTGGCAAGGTTAAAGACGGATTCTTGACAATTTTGAAGGTCATGGGTGCTTTGAAGGATTTCTGTATGGAAAGACTGCCAAAAGGATTCATTAAATGAACTTCACATTAGTGGACTTATAAGGGTCTTTGACACTTCAATAATGGTGACTCTAACTAACCCTAACAAAAGGCTTGATCAAGGATCACTCTATGGCTCAAAGATATTTTTAACAACTCCAAAATAGAGATTTTGGCTGGCATACACTGCAACTGGTCTACTAGATTGAACTTCAAAGGTAATGTCAATTGTTTAGGAGATGTTGTTGTAATTGGTGGGTTTGATGTTGAAGCCCTTTTGAGAGTGAGCTTATCTTTATTTCTCATCATAGCATTAGAGGATTTAGTTTTATTTTGTACTCCTTTAACAATAATCACATGGATGGAATCTTTACATGGTTCCACCTTATAAATCACATTATCATTATTAGTATATGTGCAATTGATTTTATTACTCTTAGAGGATTCACCTTTCTCATAGTTAGGTAGTGGAGTCTGGAATGCTTTATGATCATTATTGGTATGATGACCGTCCACTTTAACCTTTCCCTCTTCAATTAAGTCTTGATTGACATGTCTCAATTTCATGCAGTTATTAGTTTTGTTTCCTTTGTTTTGATGAAAATCTTAGTAGTCATTATCATTTCACCACCTTGGTTTTAATTCTAGTTCCCAAGGTTTGGAATTGGGAATTGTGATAATTGTGTTATCCAAGAGTGACTTCAAGACCACTTCTAGTATGTCTCCCAAAGGTGTAAATGTCCTCTTGGGTCTTGATAACCAAGGCTCATTTTGATTATTAGGTTTATTAAAAGTCTTATTAGTCATTAGTGTCACTATCATATTCGAGCTCTTCTTTTCTTGGAGACTTGATGTAAGATTGAAGACTTTTGTTTTTGGTTTTCCATTAAGAGTATCCATAACTCCATCATTAACCACATTCTCGTTCTTGTTTCCATACTTGTACTTATCTTTATCGGGATAGTACTTGTCTTTGTTCTCTTTATTGATAGTGATTTCTCCCTTTTTTATTAAGACGTGTTCAATATTGATAGTGGTGTAGGAGCACCTAGGCTCACTCCCAAGAATTTTTAACATTTTGGCTTGTATTAACCTTAGAAGGTCTTGCAAGTGTGTTCCTAGGTGGATTAGACTAGGTTCAATCCATCCTAGATGTTTAAGCTTTCTAGTGGATAGTGTTAGACTAGGCCTTAATGGGAAAATGGATGTAAAAGAGTCCAAAAGTCTTCTAGACTTAGTTTGGATTAGAAAAATGCCTTAAAAGGCTTCCTACATCATTTAAGAGGTGTTAGTGGTCATTAAAGGTGGTTTAGAAGCAATAATGAAAAGTTGCTATAATGTTGTCATGACAACATTTGCATTTTTGGCAAATGTTGCATGCAATATCAAAAAATTTGATCCCCTTTAGAGTTAAGGGATGTAAAGAATGCTTAGTGGCCTAAAAACTAGGAAAGGGCATATTTTAGTTGAGCTATGATCCCATTTCCTGAGGTAGGTTGTAGCAAGAATTTTTGGAGTTTGAATGAAGACAGTGTGTTCAGATTTATAACACACTATGTTAGGCATTGTCCAATCCATTAACATAGATTTCTAGGTAGAAATCGGGAGCTTGCTTAGAAATAGCCCTACTATCCCTATTAGGCATATAATCTAGGGATCTACTATACGAAGACCCTAGAATCCTAAAACCCACAAAATCTCTAAGGTCTCCCAAAAGGGTATCCAAATGTAGAATTAGATTTTGAGGTCATTTGGAAGTTTTTAGAATGAATTAAGAAAAGCATCTTGTCTATGGCTACTAGAAATCATTAGGCCTAATAAGCCAAGGGCATGCTAGATAGTGAACCCAATGAGAAATTATATCTTTGAATCCTATTCAAATGGGATTATGAGGGATACAAAAGGATATTCTAATGGAGAATGCAATCCCTATAGTACTTGTGAGAAGTTCATGGTGAATGAGCCCTTGGAGTCATCTAAGGAGGAGTGAGACATTGAAGTAATCTAAATGGTAGTTATCCTTCAAGGTGAAGCACAAAAGGTTTGACTCATAGAGTTGAGTTGGGATAGTTTTAGGATAGAAGAGAAAAGACTACTAAGGTCTTGTTAGTGCTTAAATCTGTAGACTATCAAATACTCATATAATCCCAATGGACATAATCTAGCAAAATGCAAACACTAAGGTGTTAAGGTTAGAGAACCTTCTTCACTTCGAGTATGAATACTCAAGCCGGTGTACGTATATAAATTCAATGTTTGATTGAGCTATGAATTGCGAACTAGCTCCTTCACTGCTCTGTCCTTGCTTCCAAACTCAACTTAATAAGATGAGAGAACTCTAAGTATGGCCCATATTATCCTGATACACAATATTATGATAGAAATCATGAAAGCAGCAACATGAAACAATGGTTTAAAGATATTCATCCTTCTTCTTTTTAGAGTTGAACTCAAGGAAGGCTAACCTCATTCAATGCTTCTACAAAGCATTACAAAACACATCTATGAACTTGTCATAGAATGATTCAGATTATGATTGTACAAGTAAAGTAAAATGAAATAGTTATTTATATTTTGGGTGGAAAATCAGTGTAAATGGACCCAAAACTAGTGCCTTATCCACTTGGGTGATAGAGTCAAACCCTACCTCTGCATATAACTATCAACAAGTACACTAAAACTCAAATGACATGCCTAACATACCATCCTTTTAATTCCTACTACTGTCATCAAATTGATACATGGATTATTTGTTCCCAGAGATCTCCCCTAAGATTTTACTCTTTCCTTAAAAGAAACTTAAGCTCAACCCCTATATTCACCTTGTGAACAATGCATTTAAGAAGCCTTGCAATTTTAAATACATAAGAAAACTAAAACATTCCATACATAAAGACAACAAAATAGTAGTAACAAAGCTCCAATATATTGTATTAATGGTCAAAATGCATTGATACAGTATCCTCTCACTTTTAGAAAATAAGGTTTTGTATTCAGAACCTTTCTTATAGAGTATTTTCAACCACCTTTAAAATGAGCAAAAACTTGCTATATATACTAATCAGCCATCTTGGAATCCTTGAAAGGATGCAACAAGCTTCAGATGGCTATTAAAAGATCTTGCACTAAAAACAAGATTACAAACTGACAAAATTGTTTGCAACAACAGATTACAAATATCTATTTCCAACAATTTTGCAGGTGACACCTTTGTCTAAGGATATTTCAAAGCAGTTGCTAAATTTGTTGCATGAATGATGACAGCCATTACAGGCTAACCTACATCATCCTTTGTTTGGACATGCCCTCCCTTGAACTCTGGATCAAGTGCCAAGTGCATTCTATTCTTCTTCTTCCTCTACAAGTTGGACAACTAGCTTCTTCTTCTTCTTTATTATTAACTTCTCCCAAGCTGCCACATCATCATCAGATGGCTAGTTGTAGCTTTGCAGCTCCTAAAGTGATTTGATCTACTACTCCCATGTAGAATCAGTTATATTTTTGGCTTCAACCACAAACTGTATGCAATCATTTTCAATCTTGAAAAGACTATCAATGATATTATTACATCTATCCAAGTCCAAAGCATTATCATCCTTTAGGAAGGCATCCTATTTAATTACCAACTAATCCATTGACAACTTCCATTCTTCCAACTTGACCACATTTCCATTGTCATCATAAATCAGAGGCAAATATTTGCTATAATCTTTATCAAACATGGCCAGCTTGGCCTTTATTTGGTTTGACTTTCCTTTGAAAAACTTTGAAGCAGCACTTATTAATCCAATCTTCTCAAAAACTTCACTTACTACTTTAGGAACATCTACCCTGTATTCTTGCAAATCAACAAGTTTGTCAAATAATACACTCCTACCTGACCATGTACTGAAAAGTGGCTCCAAGGTGATTAAATGCACATTCACCTTTTCATTAGTCTGATGCAACAAGCTGACTGATTTATGGACTGATTCCATTTTGTCCTTTATATTACCCTACCTATATTGCATAATCTTTGACATAGTATCCAAAGATGCCTCTATCCTTATCTTTTCCAAGTCCTCAGTGGGTCTCTCAGGCACTTCCACATCTATCTGCACAGGGGCCTCAATTTGCAAAGAAGGAGGAGGAACTACCTTTGAAGCTTCTTCAAGCTTAACTCTTACCTCTGCCAACTCATCTTCTAATTGTTTGATCTTCATCATTTTCAAATCTCTATCCTTGGCCACCAAGTTTGCACTTTCAAACAACTTTCAATACCTCTTAGACAATTGAGCTATCTTGGCCTCATTTAAACTGGCCCAATGAGTCACTACCTTGGAAACTTCAAGGTCAGTTGTATTCTGCATAGTCCATATGATTTTTTTCCCCTCCATCTTATCCTCTATACTTAATAGGGATGGCTTTTGGGTCCTAGGGGCCATAGACCACATTGCAACAGCTTGAGACTTAGGGTCATAGCCACTTCCTCTTATCATGTCACCAATGTGAACCTCATATGATAGGCTACCCTATGGTTGTTTCCTTATTTGATCTATGATGAATGTAGAAGTCAGATCCCATCCTGGAGTTAATAGCATTCCACTTGCCTTAACCAATTGTCTAGCTTCATCTGGTGTTATAGGATCCAAGCTAGGATCATAAGAAGCTAAAGCTCTCAATGTTTCTTTACTTGGCTCCACACCTTCGGGCATAGCTTTCTTCACCTCTTGTTGCTTGTTCCAAATAAGAAAACTCTTGAATTCATCAGTTTTAATAAATTGGTCATCACTCAAAAATTCCTCCTGATAGACTTCTCTAATATCCTTTTCTAATCATAGGGCCTATTCCTTATTTGTTTCATCAGTGGCCACCTTCTTGCCTACTCTTATTGTTTTTCTCAATTGGTGATGGTAAGCCCTATCACCTGGCACTAGAGCAAATGCTTTGTCAATTATTCTCTTTTGTTTTCCCTACCCTGAAGGCTCTCCTTCCTCAAGCCTCTACTCCTTCAAAGGTGGCTCTTGGACATTCTCTGTTTCTAGCTGGTCTTCAATAGGCTCAACAATCTGTACATCCCCAACTTGTGGTGGGCTATTCCCCTCTAGGGACTCATCAGAAGATTCCTCTTGATCAGAAGATGAATAGTCTTTCCTTTTCTTTGGTTGCTTATGGTCAATCAACTTCTCCAACTGATTTGATAGAGTGTCATGCATCTCTATCATCTTGTCAATTCTTTTCAGATAAGGAAGGTCAGGGAAGAAACCCTCAAAAGGAAGTTGGGCTGCCATCACTTGTTTTGATAAATCTATCAAATCAAAGTACCTGTTCCATCTCCTTTTAACTTCATCATCCTCAAAAATATTTCTAATTACATCTTCCTCATCTAAACCTTCATGTTCCTTAATCACACCAATGTTTGGAATATAGACCATCCTGGTAGTTTTGATAAAGTCCTCAGGATCTACATGTCTACAAGCACTAGTAACCATCTTGAATTGATTTAACCATGTAGTGATTTGAGGAAATGCCCTCTTTCCCACCAGGAAGTCACCTATCTTGAATTGCCTAGGTGTGAATGTACCCTTCCTGTGAGGGGCTAGAAGTTCTCTATCTATGCACATCAACTACCAAACAAATTCCAGACAAGAAACTCTTGGAGTCACATATTTTGGTAACATATGTGGGGGCTGGGGACAACCATAAACCCTAATAATTGTAGAATTCTCCCCTAAGTAAAAATCACCTCAATTATGATCTCCCTCCCACTTATCCACAAACTGCAATGGTCTTAGGAGCCTAAGGGCCCTCGGGGATAGCCTTGTGACACTGATGCCTAACATTTTTACAATTGGAAAGACAATGAAATTCTAAAAAACATAAAAATCCACTTCATTGGAAGTAGAATTCCATACCCTCACCCATAATTGTACTGGATTATACTGGCCTTTGAAGTTAAACCTTGGTTTTAGCATGTTCCAATCAAAGCTATTGATGTTGAAGAACAAAATCAAGTGCATTAACAAAGAATAATGCATGAACTTAATTGGACTCTTACTTTCTTTGACAGAAATCAAACCCTCATGCATTCTATCAATTATATAATGAATGTAATCATAGTTAGTATTTACCAAGGAATTCTGGATGTCCAAGATTATCATCAACAAATCAACTGGCAAGAAATCTGCATCTCCATCAATTCCCAAAACCCTACACAATGCATAACAAGTCTGCCTCATATAATGCTGGAGGGATTTAAACTGGTAAGGGGCATTCATGTGAGCAGGGAGGGGAGCTATATACTTATCCTACTTTGGGATGTGCTTTGTCATTTGGTCCTTTACTGTCCCTATGTTATTCTTGTACCTCTCCCTTTCTTTGCTCAGGTCAATTTCGGTGGAGGAAGACGTATAAAAATTAAAAGCTTTCATGAATGAACCCCTATCTAGAGTAACCAAAGGTGACTGGTCCTCTTTTCTAATTGTTTTGGAAATAGGTTCATAATGCCTAGCTAGTGCAACAATTAGATCCACATCTAAAAATATATCAGGAACAACTAATTTTCCTAAACCCAAATTCCAACCATTACACATAGGAACATGCCTATCTCTATTTCCATAAAAGAAGCTAAAAATAGTATAACCTGTACTATTTGGTATGATAGGATCCCTGCAAAACCCCAGCACATCTTCAAAAACATCATCAAGAGCTCTTTTGTTTTGACTGGATCCCGGCAAAAATTTCATGAATTCATCTGAATAGTTAGGCTTGCCCTTGTCTTCACCACTTTTAGACTTGGCTTCACTGATGGAAGACGTTGCACTCTTCTTAGGTTGACTCATCTTCGCTACAGGATTACCTTCAAATTCTGCAAATTGGATTTATTTGGCACTCAAAAACTGCTTTAGAAAGACACAATTCTCTTCGACTGATTTTGGACACAGGAAACAATGAGCTTAGCTTATTTATCGATACAGATCAAATGTGTATAGCTACCACAATTAATATAAATCTCCTTAATTATTTCCACATTCAATTTCATATACCATAAAATTTCAAATTTTGAGTTAGCCATGTTTGGATGTTGACAGATAAATTAAACAACTCGAAAACAAGGCAAAGAGGCAAATGATTAAGATTCTGCACTTTAAACCTGTTTACATCATGCAATCTTCCTTTGAAACTAATTGGATGGCTTATTAGTTTACTCTCCAGCTTGACAGTGTACTTTATCCACGTAGGCAACGGTCCTTTTCTTTTCTTTTATTACCATTTCCAACTGACCCCATTCAGGGAATCAGTGACTGAAAGCCTCTCGTGATCGCTTAATACAATGTTAACCCTAGCTCATATTCAGAGAACTAGTGACCAAAGCCTTCGTAGGTTCTTGCAATGCAATTCTTAACCCTTCATCCACTTAGCGAATCAGTGACTGAAATGATCACCTTCGAGCACTTGACTATAGTTATCATTTGGAGAACTAGCAAATAAGATCATCTCACATTCTCTTAATGTCCCAGCTAGCTGTCAATTTTCTTGGAGATTTAGTGAACAAAGGGTTCACGCATTCGCTTAATGAGATACTTAACTACTTGATTATTTAGAGAACTGGCAAAGATTTTACTCTCTGAGTTGTTGAATCTTTCCTTAACCGTCACCTTCATTCTAAGACTTAGCGACTGTATGCTTCGCTCATTTGCTAGATGTTAGTGCTAACTGCCCAGATATCTAATGACTTGGTGAACAACTTATCTCTGAATTGCTAAATCATGTAGCTTTGACTGCCAACATCACGTGACTTGGCAAATGCAGTTATTTGACCATTTCACCAAAACATATGATCATTTGATTATGAGAATCAGTGAACAAAGGGTTCACTGAATCTCGCAATACTTCAAACATTGAATGTTTCCTTACGTGATTAAGCGACTGAAGACTTAAAACCTTGCTAATCCTCTGATTCACCCATTCGCCAAATACTTCTAGCCTTTACCTTTCCTTTTAGAGAACTTATGACCATATGATTCGCTGAATCGCCAGATCATTTGGTATTTCACTAACTCATTCCGAGAATAAGTGAACACAAAAAACATTACCTCTGCCAAACTCATTTCATCAAATTGTCAAAACCGCCAGACTTGGATGATGATAATATAAGTAC
The DNA here is from genome assembly GCA_027943335.1 of Chamaecyparis obtusa. Taxonomy (NCBI): domain Eukaryota; kingdom Viridiplantae; phylum Streptophyta; class Pinopsida; order Cupressales; family Cupressaceae; genus Chamaecyparis; species Chamaecyparis obtusa. The sequence goes on along the minus strand of BSBK01000280.1, from coordinate 718,139 downwards.
TCAGTCGCTCATTCACCAAATCAAACATGTAGGACCCAAAAGATACTTGAGATTAAAACAGAGTCATTGATCTTGAAGTCAATCCATGATATTTGCCAGTTCTCCATTTGATATAACCCTTGACCGCCGGATTCAGAGAATGAGTGAATACTACTTTCGCTAGGTCGTTGAGTGTTAACACGACTACCAAGGACTAAGCGAACTAGAGATAGCCTTTGTTTGCTAGTTCTTACAAAGGGTAAAATAACCACCAAAACATTTGGAGACTCAGCAACAAAGAAAAATAGTTAACAAGGTTCAAACACATTCGCCAATTTGCTAAATGGTTGAGGTGTTCACCGAGAGACTTAGAGACCATGTGACTAAAATGACACTTAGCATAAGATTGACTTGTTCGCTAATTCGCCAAATACTATATGAGACATGCTATGACATTTTTTGATTCAGCGAACACTTGGGATAATTAAGCATGTGCACGATTTAATCCGCTTAAGTGACTAAAAGGTAACAATGAAATAGAAGAACAAGGGCTAACATGAGGGTTTTTGCATGAATTTGACATTTTTCAAAAACAAAACCTAGGGTAAGGATTTTTTAACTCAGCTATGAAATTTTTTTGTGAATTTTCCAAACCCTAGACCAAACAAAACACCTAGAAGGAGATTTAACCCAAAATTTGGACACACACCTCAAAAAATTAAGAATATACCTAACAGGTCCTAGAAGATAGTTGGGATCTTTGAGAAGATAGGACAATAAGGTCCTATAGAGGGATTTGTGCAAGCACACCTAGGACACTATTTATCAACTTGGTATTAGAGTGTTTTAGATTATGCTTTTGGTGAATGTTTCAATAAGAGGAGTCAGTAGGAGACTCTACAATGGTTACCAGTGATTAGTTGACAAAGAAGGTGGAAGAGCAAGAAGAGGAGAATATATTACTCCGAGATAGGCTGGCTCATCTAGAATAAAAAGTGGATGAAGTAGATGAGAAGGCCAAAGAAGTTAAAGAGAAGATAGATGGAAAGAAAAAGGAGATAATTTTAGAGGATGAGGTCCCTGAACCAGACCCAATCCTAGTTGAAGAACCCTTCTTGAAGGCATTGAAGGCCTTGAGTGGAAAGGCATTAGAATTAATTCCAATCTTCAATGGGAAGATGGAACCAGAGGTAGTCCTAGACTAGATTGAAGGACTAGAAAACCATTTTGAGTGTTATGGTATCACAGAATCCCAAAAGGTTAAAGTGGCTAAGGCTAGATTGAGAGGCCCTAAACTCACTTGGTGGAAATTTATCCAAGATGAGAGAGAGAAGGAAGGCAAGAAGCCTATTGCTACATGGAAGGCAATGGTAGCTAAAATCAAAGATGCTTATGTGCCTGAGGATTATGAAATCCAATTGCACAAGAGAAGACAAAGTCTTAGACAAAAAGACTTAGATGTGAACTCCTATACTAAAGAGTTCCAAAGGCTATGCATGAGGTCAAGAGTTATGGAAGATGAAAAGGTGAAGGTATCTAGGTACATTAAGGGTCTCAAGTGGATTATACAAGATGAAGTGAGCCTTCTAACCTCTGATACTATTCAGAAATGTCATCAAATAGTAGTGAAGGTAGAGGAGAAGTTAAGAAAGAAATAAGTTTCTAGCATTACTAGAGGTAGAGGAAAAGGAAGAGATAATAGAGGACATAGATGTGGATATGGTGGAAAAAATTCAGAGAACAAGCCTCAAGGAGAAACCAAAATCACTAAGAAGCAAGAGGGGAGTTCTAGTAGAGGAAGAAGCTCCAATAGTAATTGGAGAGGAAGAAGTAATAGCCAAGGTAGAGGCTCTTACTTTGCCACTATGAAGTGTTACCACTGCAATCAAATGGGACACCCTATATACAGATGTCCATAGAAAGGCACCACTTCCCAAGGAGGTGACAAAAGTGTAAAATTTGCTCAACAAGAGACCAGTGGTGGAGGAAAACACCTTGAGGTTGTAATACCCCAAAAATGGGCTATAAGTTCATTAACCTCCTACATCGACAAATTGAACAAAATCAACATCGAAGTCCTAACCTAAGGCACATCTGAACATCATCAAATCTAATTGATTATCTTAAATTCTGCATCGGGGAATATTTCTAGTAATATTCCTAATCATCATAATTATCTTTAATTTTATAATTATTTGGCAATAAATCACATTTATCCTAAAGTTTGATTAATTGAATATTTTCATATTTAATTAATTAGATTTAATATTTGCCACTTAATTGTTTAATTAAATTTAATTCTATCTATTATTAATTGTATTATTTAATTTTGACAATAAATCAAAATTCCCTTCTTTAATTGATTAAATTCTTATTTAATTAATTAAAGCATGTTGTCATTATTTAATAATATAATTTTTAATAAAAGTTTGATTAAATAATTGATTAACCCATAAATCAATTGTTTTATTTTTAAAAGCAGTTAAGTTGAGCATAAATCACTTTATTATTAAATTAATTCATAAATAAAACATGCACAATCATAAAAGCAGACAACTGTCAATTATCAATTAAAGCTAAACTCTATTTTGAGTTAAAGCTTAGCTTTTGCATGTTTTTGTGACTTGATTATTTGTTATTATCAGATAACTCAAAAATCAAGCTGAGTTATTTGAGTGATTTATGGCTTTTATCCATGCACCTCCAAAGCCTTGGATTTCTATAAATTAAGGCTTCAGCTCTTCATAATTCATCCACATATTTTGCACAATCACGCTGGAGAATTGGAGGCTGAGGAATCAACTTGCGAATTCAAAGCTTTGTGAGATCAATTTCAATTGCATAGTTTTTATATCTTAGCATAGAATTTCATAGTTTTCATATCATTGTTAGAATCTTCATTGTTAGATCATTTAGCATCCATAGCATATCAGTTTATCATTCTTATTGCATAGAAAATATCAAAAATATAGATTAATTGCATTCAATTTCATATCCATCTTTTGCATTCAAATCCTTCATTTAGGTGTCGTCTAGGTCACTGATCTCGATTACAATCTGAGAACATCAATCTCGCACCTATTAGAAGGTAGTAAATCACTTGGTTAGATTAGATTTCAATTTTGCATGATTTTGATTATCACTAACCTCTAATGTTTTACTGAGTGTTGTGTCTACAGATTAGGTACAATTTTTACACACACATTTCTGGCGCCCACCGTGGGGCCCTGAAATGGGTTTCCAATTCAATTCTATCAATTTCTATCTTTTTCTTCTCGGGATCTATGCAAAATTGTGATTTTTAATTTTTGTCCGTACATCTGTCGTACAAGTTTCTGACAAATGTTGTATGGGAGCATACCCAATATCGTATGATATTGGACACCCTGTCATACGATAGTCTATCAGATCGAGGGTCATTTCATTGCATACCCACTATCGTTTGGGAGCTCTACTATCGTATGGTATCATACCCAGTGTCGTACGAGTTTCTGGACTGTCGTCTGGGAGCATACCCACTGTCGTACGAGTTTTGGTACCAGATTTCAATTGTCGTTTCATTTTTGCAGATAGTTTGTCAGATTTGATTTTTGGATTTTGACTGACAGTTAACCCTAACAATTGAAATTTACTGTTTCTGATTGATTTCTGCTGATTTTGATTGGGAAAAGTGCAAGAATTGCTAAAAATTAGGTAAAATCTACTAAGCGCATTGTGAGGATCACGAGGTATTCTCCTTCTTCTAAAAACATTTCAATTTGGACTTAAAATAAATCTCTCACGTGTCAAACTTGTGTGCATCTTTTCATGCTTTTGATCTATTTCTACACACTTGCATAATTTGATACTAGGTTGTGATCCCTTAAGGATTCATTAAGTAGTCTTAGAATACTTGTGATTGATCTTGATTGCTATCTTGGGTTATTGGACTCGCTAATCCACCAGCCCCTCATTTCCACCCCGTGGTTGCAATCTCAGCGCCATAAAGGGGAGGGGTCAACAGGACAGAAGCGTTAAATGTTCCACTTGGAAACTCTTTTGTGCTTTTAGGAACTCACTTGTTTTCTAAGTTGGGGACTCATTTTTAGCTTGTGTGAGGTGTTAAGTGTTCCACCTTGTGGACTCATCTCATATTCTCTTTAAGCGTTAAGTGTTCCTCTTTCTACTTTTTTGGGTACTTTTGGTAGATTTGCTTTCGGGAATATATCTGTGCTCACATAGTAATTAGGCCCTATGAACACTATTCATGATTCTTGAGAGATTGGATTCCCAGTGAAATCCTTCTTGGTGATAGAATCCTTGTAGGTAGGGAGGATACTTAGTGCGTTTCACATTCAACTTGGTTAGTGAGTCTTCTCTTATTGATCGACACATTCTCTCTCCGGAGAGGTTGATAGATCACGTGGGGTTGATATCACGAGCTCTAGTGAATCAAAATTGGTTAGTGCATCTTCTCTTATTGATTGATACATTCTCTCCCCGAAGTGGTTGATAGATCACGTGGAGTTGATATCACAGACCTTGGTGGAACAAAACTTTGTCTTAGAGTGTCGAATTAATCTGCTTGCTTTGTTTGGGTTAAAAGTGAAGAGGTGTCAAAACCTTGAATCTGGAGCCAAGTCCCCTTGTGGTATAAATCTATGAGTCACCTTTAGAGAGGGTTAACCATAGCAGACAATCCCTTCATAGGGCAAATTGCATTGATAGAACCTCAACCGGTCATAGCCATTTTCGTCATGGTAGTGACAGCCACTATATAAATGTCCTTGTGGAAGAAATCTCCACAAGTATGGTTCATTGTTGGGTTGTCAAATCTCCCTAGTAGCTCTTGAAGATTAAGTTCTCAGACTGTGTCAAAACCCTGGTGCACCGGGATTGGAGTTCACCCCTTTGAATCATAAAAGTTGCAGAGTCAAACCATTACTAAAAACCCTAGAGAGGCCAATTTTTTTCATTCTCAGGTAGATGTGTGTTATTGCAAAACTTTTCAGAACATACACAATTAGTACTCTCAGGGATTAGCACAATTTGGTCACTTGATTGTTCATGCGCAAGGTTGCTTTTGCCCTTGTCCATTGTTTTCAGATGTGCTTGGAATCACTTGCTTGCTATTCTGCGTGTTTGTTTATCTACTTGGCTATTAAAAATGATCAAATCTGGTATAACCTTCAAAATCTGGACAGTACAATTTGCAAACAATCCAGAACTGAAAACCTTAAATTTTGCAAAAATTGACGTAAAATTCTTTCTGGAGTCAAAAGTCATTTCAGGAAGTCAAAAGTCATATGACTTTTTGTCAAATGTTGTTTCAGTATTGACCATCTATTGTATGATTGAGAACCTAGTGTCGTACGAGTTTTCATGCCAGCAAATCCAAGGAAGTCAAAATCCTGTTAGCAACTATCATATGATATTTACAACTGTCGTTTCATTGCTACCCAACTGTCATACGAGTTTAACAACTGTCGTTTCATTGCTACCCAACTATCGTATGAGTTTAGCAACTATCATTTCATAGACTACCCAGTGTCGTACGAGTCTACAGAGTGTCATTTGGAAAAATTTGAGAGAGTTGTCAGAAATTGTCAAATTGCAAGATATCCAATGTTTCCAGCCTAGTTCCAGAATCTATCAAAAATATCATTGTGTCAAGAACAAAGTAGTAGCTATTGAGCATTCTACCATTTTCCAAGTTTGATCTTTTGAATCTGATCTAGTCTTCTGTTTGATCAATTTGAGTCCTTTTTATCTCGTGTCAAAACCTTGTCATAACTATCAATCTTCAAAACAAACTAAGTGTTGAGAACTCGTGTCCGCTATCTTTTGGGCGATCTATCCCATACATCCAGGGCATAGTTTCCTTCACCCACATCTCATCAGATCTTCAAAATTATCATAATCTTGACAAGGTTGCGTCATCCAATTTTCTCGAATCAAATTGTTCTTCAGTTGTCTTCATCCTTTTCTTCTGTTTCATTCAAAGTTAATGGTGGAGACCAGAGCTTCTTCACACAAGAAATTAGAAGAAACATCTCAGAACTTACTTTTGACCAATACCCCGGGTCCAACTCTTGAACAACTCATCAAGTTAGGTATCTATGAAGATGACGGTCTTGGTAACTTTCGATTGAAAACTGGTTACATACCTCCTTTATCAACTCACAGAGGTAATCAGCAAACTCCTCCTCAATCTGTTCCAGGGAGCCCAAAAACTCCTATCATGTCTCAAGCAGGGACAAACCATGGTTCTCTAGGAGGAGGATCCCAGGGACACCATTCTCAACATAATGCTGATCAAGAACCTACGCCCTCTGAAATCCATCGATGTCAGAATGATGATGAATTCAAAAGAATGATGAGGCATTTCTTGAAAATGGATAGAGAGGCATACTTTTTGCAATTAGCCCAAGAAGGAGCTAAACTTCCTCCTCACTTCAATGTCGAAGATATCATCACGCATGAGGAAGAAACTCCGATGACGGCCATAATGAACCAGCTGCACGCTATGCAGGTCAAAATGAATAAAATTGAGAAAGAGAAGGAACCCAAGGAATTCTCCATGGAGGCGCTTTGTCCTTTCCCTTTTGACAAAGACTTGTATATGCCTCCATTCCCAAAAAGAGTGGAGATGCCAAAGTACAACAAATATGATAGACATTTTGATCCTCAAGATCATGTCAGAGAGTTCTATATGCAATCCATGGAATTCATGCATGAACCGACTTATCTAATGCATCTTTTTCCTAGATCCTTGGGAGGAGCATCCATTCAGTGGTTTTCAAGATTACCTTCTACGATCAAAAATTTTGAGGAATTGATTAAATTGTTTTATCAACAATATTCCTACAATATTCAACATCCAGTCACCATGATCGATATCTGTAACCTCAAACAATATCCAAGGGAATCATTCCTAGCTTTCCTCAAGAGGTGGAGAAAGAAGTTCTCTTTATATGCTAGACAAATTCTCGAAATGGAGAAACTTGAAATCTTTATCAATAACCTTGTTCCAGAGCTCAATTATCCATTACAAATGCAAGATCATGTATCTTTTGATAAAATGGTGGATAATGCAATCAAGATTGAGAAAGTACTTGTCAAGAAAGGAGAAATCACACTTCAAAAGGACAAGTCTGAATCTGGATCTAGCTCAAAAGATAAAAACAAGAGCTAGAATAGAAACAAAGGTATCATCTCTGATGGTGTTGTTGACACTATCCGCACCCCATCAAAGGCACCAGCCTACAATCTCACCCTTGCCACCAAAGCCATTGAAGCTTCAGAGCAAAAATCTGTTGAACCATCTCCAAAGAAGCCATTCAAACGATGGGATAATAAATGAAAGTTTACTCCCCTGGGAGAATCTTTGGAATCTGCCCTGAGAACCCTGATAGCTGATAACATGATCTCTTTACCACCAATCCGAAACCCTGATCCGGATCCAAAACCATATTGGTGGAAAGATAATGAATTATATGCTTTCCATCAGACTAAAGGAAACAGAACTAATGGATGCTTCCACTTGAAGCATACCATTCAAGACTTGATAGATCAAGGGGACATCACGATTGATAATCCTACCAGCAATAATGATCACACAGCATTTACAGAACCATTTCCACAACATGGCAAGGGAGTTTCCACTTCTCAGCCTAACATGGGGGCAAAAGTCAACTATGCCTACCCTGGAAACAATGTTGTCATCAATATGGTTGAACCATGTCTCTCTGAGAGCTGCAATGTCATCATGATTGTACAAAGAGATAGAAATCATTCCTCAGCTAATGCGGTTACCAGATCACAAGCTTAGACTCATCTGAAAGGACAGACACCAAGTTCATCTAATGTCCCTAAGATACCTTTCAATCTCACATCTACTTCTAAACATAATGCTGCCTTAAAATCTTCCAATCCAAAGGATACAAGACCTACATCTTACAGCATCATCCAACAACTCCAGCATACCAATGCCAAAATCTCTATGTTTGAGTTACTTCAAATATCTCCAGCTCACAGAGATATCCTAGACAAAGCTTTGCTCGGCTCTAATGTTCCTGATGATCTAGATCTAGATAGGTTCCAGACTATGGTTGGTCATCTAACGTCTCCGCAATATATCTCCTTTTCAGAGGAAGATGACAACTCCCTAAGTCACCCACATAATCAGCCCTTGCACATAGAAGTCTTGATCCAGAACCGTCGAGTCAAACGTGTGTTGATAGATGGGGGCGCAGGCCTCAACATTTGTTCTTACAACTTAATCACACATTGGGATTCTCAGAGATGGCTATTGATCCTCGAAAGAAGATCACCATAAAAGCCTATGATGAACAAGAAAGAGCTTCTAAAGGCACCATTGTCTTACCCATCCGAGTGGATCCGGTCATCAAAGATACCACATGTCAAGTGCTTGATCTACCATTGGCTTACAATATCCTTCTAGGGAGACCCTGGATACATGAAATGCAAGCTATTCCTTCTACGTACCATCAATGCTTGAAATTTCCCTATGAAGGAGTGGAGGTTACTATCCCAGCAGATCTGAGTACAACTTGCAATACATTGAAGGAAAGTGTCGATAAGCTTGTTCCCAATAACAGAGAATCTTCCATCAAGCAGCTAAATGTTGCTTCCACATCTAAGATGGACGACATTGCTAAAGAGATCAATATCAAAGAAAATGGGATGGGATAATACACTATAGAGCCAGTCTTGTCTCTAACATCTCTCCCAATCTCACCTAAGTCGTATGGACAATCCTTGAAGCAGTCTAAATCAGAACCTATGGAAGCATACAAAAGAAATTTTGTGGCGGAGCAAGTATCCAAACAAGAATTTGAAGAGGATGAAGCTGTGCTGGCATGGCTATATAAAGAGGATTCTGAATCTAAAATTGTTCAACCTAGTGAATCTATAGCACCTACAATCCCTTCTAATTCATATGGTCTAGGAAACAAATTGATAGCCAAGATGGGATATTCCGGTCAAGGACCTCTAGGAATCAGCGGAAAGGGTCTTGTGACACCCATTTTACATATTGGTAGAGCCAACAAAGATACTGGTGGCTTAGGGTTTAAGAAGAAACCCTATCATCTCAAAGGTGGTTGTTCTCATGTCATAGAACAAATTGCACCAGGAGAACCCCTTCTTAAGAAAGAAGAAACAGAACCCTCTGATGATGATTCAGATAGCTCTGAGCTTATCCTCTATGAAAAATTGCCTAAAGAGATCAAAGATCTTCTTGATGATAAAGATGATCCTATCAGAAGAATTAATGTAATAGAAACACAAGAACCTACTATAGCGCAAGAGATGATTATTCTCAAAGGCAATCAAACTGATCAAGAAGAAGGGGATAGTTATTCTGACACTAATTCCCATGAAGATGAATTCAAGTCAGAGACTGAGGGTAATCCTTCTTGGGGTATTCATCCTGATTTCACACATTTTCTAAGATTTCCTAGAGATCCTGAATTAGAAGCTGAGTCAAATGACTATGAATGGGGTGCCATTCCAGAAGAAGATGAGCTTATAACAGAGAAATATATTGATGTTATTCACCAATATGTATCTCAACCCAACGTAGGTCTAGAGTGAAACAATGAACTTAACGTGTCTGATCCACCTATGGCTGAAGAGGACTCCCATGATGATGTTGAGCCTATTCACGAATTGAACATTTTGAGTTGTAATATCACCTTTGAACTTGAGCATTGGGTTAGGACCAATGATGACATATCCATGACTGTGAACACCATATCCCAAGCCTTTCCTGATTTGACTATCCAATGCCCTGATCTTATCGACCAAACTTCCACAAACCCAAACCATGGTATTTATACCTTCCCGAATGACTATGCCCTTGCCTGCTACCTCAATGTAGTTGAGCCTATGAGTACTTCCATCAATGAACTGAGCGTCAGCATGATCGAGTCAGACATCAAATATCTTAGTCAGAAAAACAAGAGTAAAAAGAAAAAGAAAAAGAGTTCTGAGGGTGAAAACCACTTTGTGGCAGTCTCAGAACTGACAAAAGTAAAAAGAAAGGATGTATCTGAAGGTGAAAACCTCTCTGAGGTGCCTAAGGATGAGATATTTGATGTCCTTCTGAGTCATTTACAGGATAGATCTCCAGTTCTGATTGAGCCAACTCAATCCATCAATTTGGGTACAACAGAGGAACCACAATGGGTACATGTAGCACAATCTCTATCAAAAGAAGAGAAACAGAAATTCACTACATTCTTATCAGACAAAAAGATCAACTTTGCATGGAAATATTCAGATATGCCAGGATTGGATCCCAATCTCATTATGCACCATCTATCCATTGCTCCTGGAGTAAAACCAATCAAACAAAAATTGAGAAAGATGCATCCTCATGTTGCACTCTTAGTCAAAGCAGAACTAGAAAAACTCCTAAAAGTTGGATTCATCCGTGTCATAGACTATGCTGAGTGGATCTCTAACATTGTACCTATTTCAAAACCAGATGGTTCAATCAGAGTGTGCACGGACTTTAGAGATGTGAACAGAGCATGCCCTAAGGATGATTTTCTGCTGCCTAACATTGATATGATAGTGGACATGACTGCAGGCTATGAAATGTATTCCTTAATGGATGGCTTTTCTGGGTACAACCAAATCAAAATTGCTCCAGAAGATCAAGAGAAAATAGCTTTCACATGTGCGTGGGGAACCTTTTGTTGGAATGTTATGCCATTCGGACTCAAAAATGCTGGAGCTACATATCAAAGAGCAATGACATCTATTTTTCATGATATGATGCATAAAACAATGGAGGATTACGTGGATGATACCTTGGAAAAATCCATGATTAGAACTAAACATCTAACAGACTTGAGTATGATCCTAGACAGAATGGAACAGTTTAGTCTCCGACTAAATCCTAAGAAGTGTGCTTTTGGTGTCACTTCTGGAAAGCTCTTAGGATACATAGTTTCGAAGAAAGGCATTGAAGTTGATCCGACTAAAGTCAAGGCTATAATAGAGATGCAACCTCCCACAAATATCAGTCAAATGAGGACGTTGCAAGGTAGAGTATAGTCCATCAGAAGATTCATATCATAGTTAGCTGACATATCACAACCTTTTACAAAAACATTACATAAAGGCGTGATCTTTGCATGGAATGAAGAATGCAAGCACAACTTTAACCATATCAAGAAGTATCTATCAAATCCGCCTATCTTGATGCCTCCTATTCATGGGAAGCCATTGATCTTGTATGTCTCTACAATAGCCACATCACTGGGGGCATTGCTAGTGCAACATGATGAAGACAAGAAAGAAAGAGCCATCTACTATATCAACAGAACTTTAGTGGCCTATGAGAAAAACTACTCAATGATAGAGAAGGCATGTCTAGCTATGTTCTTTGCATCATAGAAACTGAGACACTATATGTTAGCTCATACCACGCATCTAGTAGCAAAAATTGATCCACTGAAATACCTACTAAGCAAGGCGGCCCTCACCGGTAGACTAGCTAAATGGGTCATCCTTCTAAGCAAATTTGACATTGAATATGTTGAAAGAAAAGCTATAAAAGGTCAAGTTATTGCTGATCAACTAGCAGATGCACCCATGTTTGATGATACACCCATGCAAATGGAATTTCCCGATTCCTCTATCATGCACCTCTCTTCTAGAGCATGGCGGTTATTCTTTGATGGCTCCTACACACAGAATGGATCTGGAGCAGGCATATTGTTCATCACTCCTCAAGGATACTCGATACCCAAAGCATTTAGACTAAAGTTTCCTTGCACAAACAATATTGCTGAATATGAGGCACATCTCAATGGTATGAAAATGGCAATATAGTGGAGAGTTACAGAGATGCACATCCATGGAGACTCACAACTGGTTATCCACCAAGTCAATGATGTGTACCAAACCAAAGATGAAAAGCTCATTCCTTACAAGAGAATGGTAGATGATTTAAAGAAATACTTCATCTCTATCACATTTGAGAAAATACCCAGAACGGAGAATAAGGTTGCCGATGCAATGGCGACATTATCTACTCTCTTACAGTAGCCCGAACATGAACTATGCTATGAGTTCCTGGTGGAAGCCCTATCCTATCCTGCATATGACTCCCCTAAAACTCACATGATCTGCACTATTGTAGGTGATGACTCATCTCACTACAAAAATCTATTCTCCTATCTCCACGATCAAATCATCCCTGAGTCCTTTAACCATTTTGAGAAATGAAACCTTATCCAATCCGCATCCTGATATGTCATCATTAGTAATGATCTGTACAAATGAGGTCTAGATGGTACACTGCTTAGATGTTTAGAATGGGAAGAGTCTCAACATGCATTAGAGGAAGTCCACGAGGGTATATGTGGGTCACACTCGAATGGTTTAACGTTAGCTTGAAAACTTATTAGGGCTAGGTACTATTGGCTTGAAATGGAGAAAGAGGCTATTAAATTTGCTAAAAATTATCAACAGTGTCAAGTACATGGAAACTTGATTCATGCTCCAGGGAGAGATCTGATTCCCTTTACTACACAATGGCCTTTTCAACAATGGGCATTTGATCTCATAGGTGCTATCCATCCGCACTCTTCTAATGGACATACCCATATAATCACAGCTACAGATTATTTTACAAAATGGGTAGAAGCAGTTCCTCTAACACAAGCAACAGGGAAATAGATCTCTATGTTCATCCTGAACTACATCATTTGCAGATATGGGATCCCTCACTCTATAATCATAGATAACGGGGGACAATTCAAAAATAAGGATCTAGATGACTTATGTGCTAAATTCAAGATTACACAACATTGGTCTTCTATTTACTATCCTCAAGGGAATGGACAAGCTAAGGCTTCAAACAAAAATCTCCTGAAGATCTTGCATAGAACAATGAATAAAACAAGAAGAGATTGGCATCTCATGATCAATCCAGCTCTCTGGGCATACAGAACTAGTATCAAAATGCCTACAGGGGCTACACCTTTCGCTTTAGTTTATGGGTCTGAAGCGGTACTGCCTATTGAGGTTGAAATCCCATCACTTAGAATCCGAATGCATGGGCTTGTCACTGATGAAGACTACAGAGTGTCTAGGTTACAAGAACTGGAATTACTAGATGAGCACAGGCAAGAAGTGTATGATCATCTCAGAGTGTATCAGAAAAGAATGTCTAAAGGCTACAACAAGAAAGTCCGACACAGAGAATTTCAGGTTGGTGATCTAGTCTTGAGAGAAAATCCTAAAAATCAATCCCATCGAGAAGGCAAGGGGAAGTTTGAACCCAACTGGCTGGGTCCCTTTGTAATCACTACTACTTTTGGCTCTGGTGCCTATCAACTCTCAACGACTGAAGGAGAACAGCTCCGAGAACCAATCAACGTTCTCCATCTGAAGAAATTCTACACCTAAGGCATTCAGTGCTTGGTAAATGTCCTGAAAAAAATCTAAAAAAGTCCTGAAAAAATGAACATCTTGGTGAAAACCTAGCAATAGGCGCCTTGATGATTCACAAAAAAATCAAAAAAAATTGAAAAAATACAAAAATACAAAAAAAATGAGAAAAAGAAACAGTGCCTTGGTGAAAACCTGGAAACAAGCACCTTGGTAGCAAAAATAGAATCTCTACCAAGATGGTGAAAACTTGGAAAACGGGTGCCACTTGTTCAAAACGCTCCATCTATCAGCACAATCTTGGTCTTTCCCAGCTTTTAGTCTTGCTTTAGTTTGTACATATCTCCCAGTTTGTTTCTGCATTTCCAGTTTTTAATAAGTCGGTCTTTACACCAATCAGCTCAAGCATCTGTATCCTATCAATGTTTAACACTTGGGGGCAATCAATGTCATATCCTATGGTCTCCAATGTATCTTAGATGTATCCTATCCGATCAGAGTCCTTTGAAGCTTCAAGTTGAGTCAGTCAATCTGCCTTGTCTCCAGAAAGGATTTTGCATCTACAACAACGCAATCAAACATCAAAACTCAACTGAAAATAATCTATGCTTTTTACATGCTTTTATCTCCTTGTATGCTTACTGATTCGCATTGAGATTTTTTTGCATATTGTGTCCCTTCGAGCTCTTCGATGATGTCCTTTATAGGATTTAGAGAGTGATGACTGGGGGCATAATCTTTTCTTTATTTTCTGCTCGTATGTGAAAATCTAACAACTTTGAAAATTCTGGATTAAAATGGTGTCCGACTGTAAGAGCCTCTATCTCGAATTGGATGGCCATGCATACCTCGACCATTGATACCCAGAAAATTCAAGGAAGTTTGATCTAACTATTGTCTTTTTGAAGTGAATTCTTTCTCCTACTGTGAAACGCGATCTTGCCTAAGGATGTGAACGATAAAGGGTCACTACAGGTAATTCACATTGGATTTAGAATGATCTCTTGACTGTTTGATGTGTTTTCAATGCAAGGCGTACTCAAGTCATCACGACGTGTATGTTTTGATGCTTGTACAAATTGCTATATCAAAATGGACATGATATTCAGGTCATCCTGGCGTTTGTGCCTTGATGCTTATATCTAATCCGACATTCTGAAAATAAAGTCAATATTCATATATCCATGGTTGTTGTCCAGTGGGTGTTGTATTGATTTTTGTGCATACAAATCGATATTCATATGTCTATGGTTTCATAGCTAGTGGGCATTGTATTGATTTATCCGGTTACCTAAAAGTTCAATGATGATAACAAATTGACATATGATCAGTGACTAGGTCCTAGGTCTTAGGTTGCATTTCATCTTGCATGTCTCTTTGCATTTTTCATGTTTGCATGATCTCACAATGACTAAATGAACTTCAAAGCTTAAATGATTCTTCAATCACATCTTCAAATCTAACAAGAGCTGAACCTAACTCGAAGGTCTCTTCAGAGAATCGCAAGTAATGATCCTCCTAGGTTAACCATCTTTTTGACATAAGACTAAGTACTTGTCTTCATCAACCTGTAAAACATATCATGTATATCGTTGCATTTACATATCATATCATAAACATTTATTGCATTACATTTACATCCATTGCATAAACATACATATTTCCATAATCATTACATCTGCATAACATTCATACATATGAAAGAAATCATTGCATTGCATTGATCCATACATACATTCTACACTACTCATAGCATTAACATCACATGATATCATCATACATAACAAAAATGACAAGTACACATGATGTCGCAACCAAAAATATCGATCTCATCTATATATCAAAAATCTCAAATAGTTAGGGGTGCACTACTGGCACAGGGTACAAACGAATGAGCTCCGTAGAGCTATCAGACACAATAATGTATCAGTGAGAAAGTAATAGATGAGAAGAGAAATCAACTGTCAGCATGCTCCTCTGCATCTAGTATCACCTCCACTCTTGGTGCCCTAGCTCCCTCTGATGCTACCATGTACTGAGAATAGGTGGTCACTCTCTGTGCAGCAGGGACTACTGCATAGTAAGCAGATACATAATATGAGGCCCTCGCAGTCTGATGAATCACCTCTACCTGTAATCTCTGCATCTCTATGCACTGCTCTGTATGCTGCCTATCTGCCTCTCGATGCCTCTCCTCTAATCTGGCATTCTCTATATTCAAGTCTCGGAACTGGACTGTAAGTTGTCTGATAATCTCAGCCGAAGTAAGAGGAACTGCAGGCTCTGCATCAGCTGCTGGCATATCTGTGTCCTGTGCTGGCTAATCTGTATGTGAAGGAATGCTAACCCTGTGCGCCTTACAGCATCTAACCTTAGCACCCAAATCAAATGTGTCATCCACATCTATACCACCTACAAACTACTCATCTCCTAGAACATCATCTACAGATCCTACTCCGCCCAGTGTACCACTCTCACCTCTGCTCTGTCTCTATGTCCCGAAAGATGTACCCGCTGTAGATGTAGAAGGATGCGGAGGCCTCGCATGTCCTAGTGCTCTCTATGAAGGAGACATGGCTCTTTGTCTCAGAGGAGTAGGGTGTACCACCTGTGGTCTCGATCCTGCTCTCATAGGAGCCCCTGTAACATCCATAGCCTCCTCCATGGAGGGTATCAGCTCTGTCAGATCAAAAAATCGGTGAATCCGGTGATCAGCAAGCCATGCCACATATGCATCTATAACCCTTGCATCCACCACCTCTGGGTGATACTCCCAGTCTCTCCCAATGATATGACGGTACTCATCAGCACATACAGCATAACTGAGTCATGGTGCCCATCCGAGCCCTATCTCACGCACAATGCAGGCATAAGCAGTATACTCCTGAGGGACATCCTGAATACATCCATACTGACGCCAGACTCTAGTAATCAAAAATCTCTCCAAGACGGTGGAGGTCCATCCTATCAGTACCCTGCTCTGGAAAAAGAATGAAAATTGCTCTCTCGCAGTAGGCCAGGCCTCTATCTGTAAATATGGCCTCCAAATCACGAAGGTCATATCATCTAAACACCGGTGAAAGTACTCGGTGTGTCCCATGCAAACCTGTGTGACATAGCCGGCATAAGCATAAATGACAGGGTCCTGTGGCTGCCTCTGCGTCTGAAAAATTGGCCTCAAAACTAGGATATGCTCCCAAGCCCATATCTGCAGTACCAATGCTCCTGAAGCAAATGTCTTGCAGTCCCGATACACGACCTCGTGCATCTTGAAATATAAGTGAGCCAGAAAACATTGACCCCAAGCAAGCTCAGTAGGTGTAGCCATCAAGAGTGCTACCATAGGTGCCCATCCCATCAAGAAGTCATTCTGCTGACGGCCAGGCATAATCAACTCTCCAATCATCCCTGCAATGATACACTCTAGACGATGTGTCTGCCCATATCTCTGCACGAGTGTCTCCCAGGATATAGACCCAGTCAGCTGGGTATCATCACCAAACAGTCATCTGAAAGCATGCAGACCAGTGGATCCTCCGCTCACATACTCAGGCCGACGAGGACTATGAAATGGAATACGAAGGATCCTATACACGTCCTCTGGTGTAACAGTGATATCTTCAGTAGGCAGGTGAAAGGTCTGTGTCTCATAATGGTATCGCTCTATCAGCGTAGTCAGTAGGCCATGATTTACCCTAATATCGGATAAATGTATCAAGTGCTCAAAACCACATGTAGCAAGATGAACCCTCATAGGGTCTGGCAAGGCGATACACAATCTCTGGGTGGTCGGATAAGAATGGCAAACATGTACATCAGGATATGTGACCTAAATCATAAAGCAACAAGGTGTTTTATCAAAAATTCAGTTCAAAATCAGGCCAAAAGTATCAGAATGACACAGTTTTGAAGTTTCAGAAGGTGGGGCAAAGTGTTCGCAATCAGGCAAAAGGATCAGAAAAGTTAGATTTTTGACCTAAAAATGAGTTTTTAACACTCTATTTTTCAAACGACATTCCAAACTAGCATCAAATGTCGTACGACATTCCACAAAGACCAAACGACAATCCATAGTCATACGACACTGTGCCCGGATTCATACGAGTTTAGAGGGACCCGATGAAATGTCGTACGACACAAGGGTCCCTCTCATACGACACTTGGGCGTGGTTGAAATGACAAACTAAATTCAAAAGAAATGTCGTACGAGTCTGGACTGGGACTCGTACGAGTTTCTACACATACGAAATTCTAAAGCTAAAAACACGTATGGAAAAATTTAAAAATGCTATAAATCATCAAAAACATGCATTTTCAGGGGGGAACAGAGGTCCACCTACCGGATGTCCATACTGTCGAGGTCTGTCATGTCTCCGGCTACATTCAAAATGGTGCGAACTCACAGGTACCTTCAGTTCTCGCTGGTCTGTCATTTTTCTCGTTCAGAGGGCTCCACAGAATCTCTAAAGTCAAAGGGTTGAAATGAATTGAAAATGACCCTTCCGACCTTTATATAGCTTTCGACCTAATTTTTAAAAGTGCTCCATTTTCCATGAAAATTGCACCCCTGGCTAAATTCGACGTTCTGAATCCATTTTCGGGATCAAAATTGAAATCTGAGATCGTTTATTATGTCAAAATCGTGATTTAAAATTTTTGGAACCAGGATGGTCTACTGCTTGCATAATCGACCTTCAATCTTCACAGAAATCTAGTATTCAACTTAATTGATTAGCTTACATCAAACTATCAAAATTTCAACTTGGTCAACCTTGGTCAACTCATGGTTTAACCTAGTCAAACTTGGTCTTCAGGACCTCCAAACGATGCAGAATGCATTCTCGGACGTGTATAACCACTTTTCAAATCAATTAGCATGCTTCTGAACTATCAACGCTGACTTTTTCTTGTCAGATTTCAATTTTCATCCCAAAGGGGGCATGGTATTGCACATCATTCAAAGTTTGTAAATCAAATTCTATCGATCAAGTCTATCAATATCTTTCATCAGTGATCAAGACAAACAATCACGTCTAGTTGCTGATTCATCAAAAGTCCTCATCGCTCGGGGCAAATCTATCATCACTTGGGGCATATCAGATTCATCAAGATCCATATCAATCTGGTATTCTCCTAATCTTGTAAACTGTATCAATTTTTGCAACCATCGAATCATAGTGTTCTTTCCTTAGTTCTTCTGCAACTAAAGGATTCGGATGTGATACCTGCTAGTTCTGCTAAGACAATCGATTCTAGAACGAGTCACTCACTTCTTATCAATCCTAAGGTTCAGAATCAGGTATTTTGACACTTTTTCGCAATCATCGGTTCATTGCTGCTATAGTAAACATTATCTTTGGTCATTCAAGACCTATTATCTTCATATCAAATTCAATATCAATCTACTCCTATCTCAAATATCTTTCAATCGGTTTCTATCTTGAGATCGGTTTATCTTTTGAATCAGTTTCATATCTCTATCAAACACAGACTATCTTTGAACCACTGCGCTTCGCACAGTAATTCAAAGAGGGGCAAAATGTAATACCCCAAAAATGGGCTATAAGCTCATTAACCTCCTACATCGACAAATCGAACAAAATCGACATCGAAGTCCTAACCTAAGGCACATCTGAACATCATCAAATCTAATTGATTATCTTAAATTCTACATCGGGGAATATTCCTAGTAATATTCCTAATCATCATAATTATCTTTAATTTTATAATTATTTGGCAATAAATCACATTTATCCTAAAGTTTGATTAATTGAATATTTTCATATTTAATTAATTAGATTTAATATTTGCCACTTAATTGTTTAATTAAATTTAATTCTATCTATTATTAATTGTATTATTTAATTTTGACAATAAATCAAAATTCCCTTCTTTAATTGATTAAATTCTTATTTAATTAATTAAAGCATGTTGTCATTATTTAATAATATAATTTTTAATAAAAGTTTGATTAAATAATTGATTAACCCATAAATCAATTGTTTTATTTTTAAAAGCAGTTAAGTTGAGCATAAATCACTTTATTATTAAATTAATTCATAAATAAAACATGCACAATCATAAAAGCAGACAACTATCAATTATCAATTAAAGCTAAACTCTATTTTGAGTTAAAGCTTAGCTTTTGCATGTTTTTGTGACTTGATTATTTGTTATTATCAGATAACTCAAAAATCAAGCTGAGTTATTTGAGTGATTTATGGCTTTTATCCATGCACCTCCAAAGCCCTGGATTTCTATAAATTAAGGCTTCAGCTCTTCATAATTCATCCACATATTTTGCACAATCACGCTGGAGAATTGGAGGCTGAGGAATCAACTTGCGAATTCAAAGCTTTGTGAGATCAATTTCAATTGCATAGTTTTTATATCTTAGCA
This sequence comes from Chamaecyparis obtusa, assembly GCA_027943335.1. Taxonomy (NCBI): domain Eukaryota; kingdom Viridiplantae; phylum Streptophyta; class Pinopsida; order Cupressales; family Cupressaceae; genus Chamaecyparis; species Chamaecyparis obtusa. The sequence continues at coordinate 698,351 of BSBK01000280.1, read as the reverse complement.
TAGAATTTCATAGTTTTCATATCATTGTTAGAATCTTCATTGTTAGATCATTTAGCATCCATAGCATATCAGTTTATCATTCTTATTGCATAGAAAATATCAAAAATATAGATTAATTGCATTCAATTTCATATCCATCTTTTGCATTCAAATCCTTCATTTAGGTGTCGTCTAGGTCACTGATCTCGATTACAATCTGAGAACATCAATCTCGCACCTATTAGAAGGCAGTAAATCGCTTGGTTAGATTAGATTTCAATTTTGCACGATTTTGATTATCACTAACCTCTAATGTTTTACTAAGTGTTGTGTCTATAGATCAGGTACAATTTTCACACACACAGAGGTAACCTTAGAGTCTGAGGAAGGAGAGAACCTAATGATGAGGAGAACTCTGATTAAGGAGCCATTGGAAGAAGAACCAAGTCAGACGAGGTCACTATTTAGAGTGAAGTGTAAGATGATGGGGAAAGTTTGTAGAGTCATCATAGACTTAGGGTCTACTAACAACATAGTGTTAGAGGAGGCAGTCAGTAAACCAAAGATGAAAAGGATACCTTACACTAGTCCATAAAAAGTTACTTGGTTAAACAAAGGACAACATGTCCTTGTCAATGAACAAGCTTGGGTGGAGTTTTCAATTGGGAGGTATAAGGACAAAGTGTTATGTGATGTCTTACCTATGGATTCATGCCATCTGCTCCTAGGTAGACCATCGAAATTTGACAGACAGGCCATGCATGATGGAGTAAAGAATTCATATTCTTTCAAGAAGGACAATGTGACATTTAAAATACAGTCACTATTAGAAGATGCAGAGATGAAGTCATTTGGTCCCAAAGTCCTTATGGTGAGTGAGAAGGAGTTCTTACAAGCCTTAAAAGAAGGAGATGGAGTTGGGTTTGCACTGGTTTTGAAGCCAAAGGAAGTAGACACTGAAAAGATAGTCAAGAAGCTAGAAGTACCAAAGGAAGTACAAGATATGTTGCAGAGATATGAAGGCATTGTTAGTGATGGAAAACCATCAACCCTACCCCCTGAGAGAGTTGTAAGTCATGTAATAGACTTCATCCCAGAAGCTACCCTTCCAAATAAGGCAGTCTATAAGATGACTCCTCAAAAAAATGATGAAATAGCCAAAATTCAAGAGCTCCTAAGCCAAGGTCTAGGAAAAGTATCAGTCCTTGTGTCATTACCACTGTCTTAGCCCCTAAAAAGGGAGGAACTTGGAGGCTATGTACTAACTCTAGAGCAATAAATAGGATAACCATTAGGTATAGGTTCCCTATCCCTAGGATAGAAGACCTAATGGACTATCTAGGAGAAGCCAAATACTTCTCTAAGATTGACCTAAAGAGTGGTTACCACCAAATTAGAATCCATGAGGGAGATGAGTGGAAGACAACCTTCAAAACCACAGAGGGTTTGTATGAATGTCTTGTCATGCCATTTGGTCTCTCAAATGCCCCCTCCACATTCATGAGACTCGTGAATAAATTCCTTAAAGACTACATTGGTAAATTTGTGGTAGTGTATCTAGATGATATACTAATCTATAGTAAGACCAAAGATGAACATCTCAAGCATTTGGAGATTGCTTTCAAGCAACTAAATGAGGAGAAATTGATGATAAATTTGGAGAAATTTGAGTTCATGAGGTAGGAGTTGGTGTACCTTAGGTTTGTATTATCTCAAGGTAATCTAAAGATGGACCCTATCAAAGTGGAATCCATTCTAAATTGGCCAACTCCCAAGACAGCAATAGAGGTAAGAAGCTTTCATGGTTTAGCTCAATACTATATGACGTTTATAAAGCAATTTAGTGCTATTTCTGCTCCTATGTTAGATACCATAAAAGGAGAGATTAAAACTAAATTTATTTGGAATGAGCAAGCTAACCATGGATTTGAATTGTTGAATAAGAAGATTTCCACTCAACCAATCTTAACCTTGCCAAGTTTTGAGAAATTATTCATTGTTGAGTGTGATGCTAGTAATGTGGCCATAGGTGTTGTCTTGAGCCAAGGGAGTAGACCAGTGGCTTTCCATTATGAGAACCTAAGTGAAGCCAAGAAGAAATAATCTTCTTATGACCTAGAGATGTATGCTCTAGTCCAAGCACTAAGGAATTGGAGGAATTACTTGCTTCCAAAGGAGTTTTTAGTCTTTTCAGACAACCCAGCACTAAGTTTCCTAAATTCACAAGATAATCTCAATCATAAACATATGAAATGGGTGGAATAATTGTAGGCCTACACCTTCAACATCAAACATAAAAAGGGATTACAAAATAAGGTAGCAGATGCCTTAAGTAGAAGAGCTCTAACTATTCAAGAGATACAATTGTAGAGCATGTGTGTTGAAAACTTCAAAGACATGTATGGAGAAGATAAATATTTTATAGAAATCTACAAGGTATGCCAAGAATATAAAAATCATTTTCATAGCCAATTCTATGAATATACTTTGCAGAGTGGTGTATTTGTTAAAGGAGGTCAATTGTGTATCCGTAAAGGGTCTATAAGAGAGAATCTAATCCAAGAGAAACACAATGGTGCACTTAGTGGCCATTTTGGTGTCAATAAAATCCAAGAACTAGTTCAGAGGTTCTATTTTTTGCCTAAGATGAATTTAGATATCAGGAAGTATGTAGAAGGATGTGTTGTGTGTCAAAAGGAAAAGGGTACATCTTCCAATGTAGGCCTTTACCAACCTCTTCCTATTCCTAACAGACCATAGGAGCGTTTAAGCATGGATTTTGTGGTAGGTTTACCTAAGACCAAATAGGGAATGGATAGCATCTATGTTATTGTGGATAGATTCAGTGAGATGGCACGCTTTGTACCCTACAAGACAACTCATGATGCAAGTCAAATAGCTTCCCTATTCTTCAAGGAGGTAGTCAAAATACATGATTTACCACTAAGCATATTGTCAGAAAGAGACACAAAGTTCATGAGTCATTTTTGGAAGACTCTATGGCAAAATCTAGGAACCAACTTATCTTTTGGATCTGCATACCATCCTTAGATTGATGGTCAAACTAAAGTAGTAAATAGAATTCTTGGTAACATCCTAAGGTGTTTAACTAAGGAGTATGGTCAAGCTTGGGAACAACTCATTGGATAGGCATAATATGCCTATAATGACACAGTGAATAGGACTACTGGTAAGAGTCCTTTTAGATAGTTTATGGCCTTCATCCTAGAGGCATATATAAGCTCATAAATCTAAAGGATGGAGCCAAGGGAAGTGGCTATGCAGAAGACTTTACACATGATATGCAAGAGATCCATGAGACAGTGAAGAAAACATTGACTGAAAATACAAAGAAGCTTAAGAACAAGGTGGATGAAAGAAAGAGGGATGTCCAATTCAAAGTTGGGGATCTAGTGATGGTCCATCTAAATAAGGAAATACTACATAAAGGAGTGAATCATAAGCTTCAGATGAGAAGAATTGGTCCATGTACCATTCTAGCTAAATATGGCACCAATGCGTACAAGGTGGCGTTACGAGAGGACAGTGGTTTATCTCCTATGTTCAATGTAGTAGACTTGGTCTTGTATAAAGAACCAACACCAGATCCAAATCAGAGTCTAACTGAGGTCATACAAGAGGTGTAAGAACTTCACTTACCATCTACACCAAACAAGAAGGCAGCGTACATAATGGATTCTAGGGCCTACAAGAAGACAAGACGGAGAACATACTATGAGAATTTGGTAAAATGGTATGGATAGGGTAATGAAGAAGCCACCTGGATCAAGGAATTAGAATTCAAGAAGTTGGGAGTAGACTCCAACTTACTCAATCCAAGGGTGGATTGAAGTCTTTTCATTTGGGGAGGATAGTGCAGGAGAACCTAGGCTCACTCCAAAGCATGTTTAACATTTTGGCTTGTGGTAGCCTTATCTAAGTTAGTAGGTTTTCTTTTAACCTTAGAAGGTCTTGCAAGTGTGTTCCTAGGTGGATTATACTAGGTTCAATCCATCCTAGATGTTTAAGTTTTCTAGTGGATAGTGTTAGACTAGGCCTTAACGGGAAAATGGATGTAAAAGAGTCCAAAAGTCTTCTAGACTTAGTTTGGATTAGAAAAATTCCTTAAAAGGCTTAAATGGTGTTCCTACATCATTTAAGAGGTGTTAGTGGTCATTAAAGGTAGTTTGGAAGCAATAATAAAAAGTTGCTATAATGTTGTCATGACAACATTTGCATTTTTGGCAAATGTTGCAAGCAACATCGACAACTTTGATCCCCTTTAGAGTTAAGGGATGTAATGAATTCTTAGTGGCCTTAAAACTAGGAAAGGCAATATTTTATTTGAGATATGATCCCATTTCCTGAGGCAGGTTGTAGCAAGAAGTTTTAGAGTTTGAATGAAGAAAGTGTGTTCAAATTTGCAGTGACAGTCGACTGGTTTTGTGTGCATGAGTGAATATATGTATTGAAGTGTGGAAGTTAGTGTTAGATCTGTGTCATGTGGATAATTTTAAGATTTTTTCATTTAGTGACAAAGTTTTTTTTAGTAGATTAGATAGGTCTTGTAAATTATTTTGAAACTAGACTAGTTGTTATAGGAGACAGAGTGGGTTTTGGTTTCATGGCTCGCCCATAAAATCCAATTGTGTGAAACACTAGGGTTTGGATGAATATATTAGGGGAGCCTTTTTATAGTGTGTATATGAAAGGAGGAAGCAAGAAGAACTAGAAGGCCATTTTTAAGGTCATGCCCTAGGCGAGACTAGTGTACCCGACTAGGTACATGACAAAGAAGAATTGGTGTGCAATTGCAGGGGAAAGAGTGAAGGCACGAATGGAGTATGGTTTCATATAGATCATAGACATATATTTTTTTGGTAATGAGATTAGGCATGGTCCAATCCATTAACATATATTTCTAGGTATAAATCAGGAGCTTGCTTAGAAATAGCCCTACTAGCCCTATTAGCCCTATAATCTAGGGATCTACTATACAGAGGCCCTAGAACCCTAAAACCCACAAAATATATAAGGTCTCCCAAAAGGCTATCCAAATGTGGAGTTATATTTTGAGGTCATTTGGAAGTTTTTAGAATGAATTGAGAAAAAGACCTTGTTTAAGGCTACTAGAAATCATTAGACCTAATAAGCCAAGGGCATGCTAGATAGTGAACTCGATGAGAAAGATCTTTGAATCCTATTCAAATGGGATCATGAGGGATACAAAAGGATGTTCTAATGGAGAATGCAACCCCTACAGCACTTGTGACAAGTTCATGGTGAATGAGCCCTTGGAGTCATCCAAGGAGGAGTGAGACACTGAAGCAATCTAAATGGTAGGTATCCTTCAAGCTAAAGCACAAAAGGTTTGAATCATAGAGTTGAATTGGGATAGTATTAGGCTAGAAGAGAAAATACTACTAAGGTCCTAGAATATAGTTGGGATCTTTGATAAGATAGGACAATAAGGTCCTATAGAGGGATTTGTGCAAGCACACCTAGGAGATTATCTATCAAATAGCACTATCTATCATTTTATCAAAGCTTGGTGGACCTTGAAGTTGTATAGGAAAATTCATTTCAGGTACCAAGTTATTGATAAAGATGTCCATCTTCTCATTTTCAGGTATTTGTCAAGTGTATCTTTTGAATATCTTCATCCATCATTGTAGGAATGTAGAGAATGGTTCTCCACTTTTTTGTTTTTTATTGCATAAATCCAACATGGTCACCATGTGTTGGATATTGTACGAGTATTGTTGGATAAATTTCTCCACTAGTTCCTTGAATCTTTTGATACATATAGGTAGTTTTGAGATCCAGTACATTTCTTGTCTGCCTAAGCTTTGTGGAAATAACCTCATTTGATAATTTTGTTCATGCATGAATTCCATACTTAATGTGCAAAATTCCCTCACATGGTCTTGAGGGTCTAAGTTACTAGTGTACTTGTCATATTTAGGAATTGCAACATGTTGAGAAAATGGTATCATTTTTAAGCCCTTATCAAAGGGAAAAGGACAAATGTGTTCCAAGGAATATTTTTTTATTGGTTTGTCCTCTTCTTTCTTTAGATCTTGTATTTCTTCTCACATGGCAAGAAACTATCATGTCAAAATAGATATAGGACTAAGATCTTTTTGTTTGATTTGATTAACATCATAGTCTTTAGGTAATTTTTCTCCTTGTGATGCAAGTTCCAAAAATTACTTTTCCTTGTTCTCATCCAATGTTCTTTCAAGGATTTTCTTAAATATTTTGCTTTTCAAAGCCCTCTAGTATTTTTGTTTTGTAGGGTCTCCATCATCGGAGTCATAGTGTACTTAACAATTTCATTCTTCTTCTTGATTACTTTTTTCATCTTGGTCATCTTATTTGTTATGTCGCTCTTCCCAATGGAATTCATTTTGGTTTGACATGTTTGTATTGTTAGGAGTTGTTGTGTGGGTAGTGCTAGGAGTAGCTCCAAATAGGAGATTAATCTATGAGGTTTCTCCTTGTTCAAATGTCAATAACAACACTTTGTTTGAGAATGGATTCCTTTCTAATTTATAAGACTTATGTCTTGTATTAACAATGAAAACTTGATTAAGAAATTTTGAGTGTCCTTATGTGTAAGTAGGTCTGAAAATGGGTCCAAGTGTGAGTCCAAGGTTGAAATTGTGGGTTTGAAAATGTTTTAGGATCCAACGTCAAAGGGTTAGAGTGCCCTGATAGTAATTTGGGAACCAAGTGTAAGTGGATTTGTTTGGTGTTTGAAAGCTCCAGCATCAAAGGGTTAGAGTGCCTTGATAGTGAGCTGGGAACTTGATTAAATCTGATGTGATAGGGGACTCTATGACTTGACCAATGTGGGATATAGACCAAATAAAGATGATAAAACACACTCAAGAATTGACTCTCTTAGGTTTGCAAGATTACTGGTTCTAATAGTAGAATATGACAAAAGGCTCAAAAGAGTACTTAGAAATCCAAAAATTAGGTTTGTAACATGTGTAGAAATGCTCTCGGTCCCAAATGTGAAACTCTAAATGTGGCCTCTAATTAATGGTCCCAGACACATGAAATACGGGGTTTGATCCCCAATTTGAATGTGACCTAGAGTATATGGGATGTGATCATGAACTTACCAAATGCAATCTGGAATGCGAGGTGTGACACATGATACCATATGTGACTATTTGATGTTTAGTTTAAGGGAAAATTAGGTCAAGTTTGTAAAAATTTATATTTTCTATCTGATTCTAGGGAGTTGTAATTGTCTGATAGTGCTTTTAGTTTGTTTATTCGGGAGATTTATCTAGGATTTGTATTTCAAACACATCAAACAATTGTTTTAAGACCAAACACAACTATTTTTCCCTAAACTTAGGAGAGATTGGAAATGCTTTTTCATTAACTTAGGAACACACTCAAAGACTCCTCAGAATATTATAGTCCAAAAATATGCAATAGATGTTGGAGGCCATATTAGCCGAGTAGTAACGTCAATGTGGGCTTGATATGATGAAATATTTGGGGCAATTACCATTTGCCTTACACAAGCATTACCAACCTTTCAGAGGTAGTTTGGGTAGCTTCTAAATTATGGTTCTTAATGAGGGCATTCATTCATAATTGACTCCCATAGTCCCGCAAGTGAGATTTAGGCCTATAGCCCTACGAGTACTTAAATCTGTGTAGTCCAGCAAGCAAGATTAAAGTGGATCTTCTCTACAAAAAATCCAAGCATGTTCATGGAAAATATCAACTCAAGGTTCCATGGACAAGATCAACTATGTCTTCTAAGATTTTCATCTCAAGGAAGTATAATTATTAGAGTGAGGTGGAAGGGTTGGCTTCTACCTATCCTCACTTGGTTCATTCCCAAGAGATTTTTACCTCAACCGACAGGCCCTCTAATTAGGAATGCAATAAAGAAAAGAGGATTGATAGCTTAGAGGTCTGGACTTATGATTCTCCATGAAGGAGAAAAGCATAATCTCCTATCTCATTTCATTTTCTCCTATCAAACACATCATGCAATTTAAAATCAATTTACCCCAATTTGACTCCAAATTGAAATCTAACTTTTGAGTTTCTGATTTTCCCAAAGGGAAAAGAGCATAATCCTCTTATTAGGTTGCAAATTGACTTCAAATTGTATTAGAATTCCTAGAAAATACAAGCATAATGTTTGGTTGATATTTCTTCAAGGCAATGATGAAGGGTGCTCCCCTTAATACCACAACCACATAAGAGAAATAGAGAAACAACAACAATAATATGCAAGAACAGAAAATTGGCTTCTTATTATCTCCACAAATGTGGAATTACAAACTTTCAGAATTACAATATGCAAAGCCACATGGGCATTCCTTACAATATTCTGTAGGACAAAGTCTCGAATCAATACCCAGATCTACTACCCCGAACTATTCTGAACTCTTAAGACAATAATACAGCCTTCCTTATATAGGCAATTTTCCACCGCCTGGGAAGGTTCCAGAATTTTAGCCAATAAGGCCGACCAACTTAGAATTATTTTATTTTACATTTTATTACATCATAGTCGGCTCAAGATAACCTTTGAAACCCGAACAGAAATTTTGAAGAAAATTATTTTCTGCCATTTCAGGTGGCCCAACTTTCGAAGACCATAAGTCATCACCAGTTGACCCGCTCAGCTATTATAACCCCATTTTAGAAATGCCACGAAGCGCTCTACAGGCTTGACCCACGCAAGCGCCCGTCACCCAAATTTTTGACCTCATCCGGGGCCTCTAAAGCCTTCAAAACTCAGTTCAAAGTTTCTGTACCCTGCTGCCAATACCGAAAATCTTCAATATCTTCCAATATACACTTGATCTGGCAATGAAACTTTACTGGCAGACTTATATGACCAAAATGAACCTCCAAGAAAGAAATAAGATCATTCTGAGCACATACAAAAATTACCAAAAATAGTAACTTTCCATAAATAGCAGCTCTGCACAAAATAGCCCTTACTGAATATAAAAATAGAAATATTTTTGGGTGATGCAAGATTGCTCTTACACCCAGGATGCTCCTGCATCAGACACCCAGGGTAATTTGAGAAGTGACCCTGTCATGACTTAGGTGTGCAGAGGAAAACCAAGACGGTTAACCTCCTCCTTTGTTAGCCATGATGAATCTTCAACAGGTCATCCTTTCCATTTGACCAGATATTCTTCATATGTCATGTTCCTTGTGCTTTTGCCAACACGACTGTCCAGTATATCTTCGATCTCCTTGATATCTGAACTGGTTACTGGAATACTCCACTGTGCTGCTGCAACCTCATCCTCAACACCTCCTTCGTGATACTCTGTCAAATCTAAAATGTTAAACATTGGTGAAATATTCAGCTCACTAGGCAATTCTACCTCATATGCATTTCCTGAATCATGCTTCTTCAGTATCTTACATGGCCCAAACTTCTTCATTTTCAACTTGTTATATGTACCAACCGGAAACTGCTCCTTCCGCAAATGAACCATGACTTCATCACCAACCTGAAATTCCTTATACCTCCTTTTCTCATTTGCCTTAGCCTTATACTATGCATTCATCTTGGTAATATGCTTCCTCACCTCCTCATGGATGTTCTTCAAGTGTTCTGCAAAATCTTCAGCTTCAGCACTACTTATTTCTCCTTTATCTATCTTTCTCAATTCAGATGCATTTCTTGGACTACTTCCATATACAATTTGGAATGGTGATTTACCAGTGCTTCTATTGACAGAATTATTGTATGCAAATTATGCCTGTGGTAAAATCAAATCCCATCCTGTTGGCTTATCTCCAACCAAACATCTCAGCAAATTTCCCAAACTCCTATTCACCACCTCTGTCTGTCCATCAGTCTGTGGATGATGTGATGAACTAAACTTCAAATCTGTCTTCAACTTCTTCCACAATGTACACCAGAAATATCCAACAAACTTAGTGTCCCGATCTGAAACTATGGTCTTTGGCAAACCATGAAGTCTCACTACTTCTCTGAAAAACAATTCGGCTACATGAATAGCATCATTAGTCTTCTTGCAGGGAATGAAATGTGCCATCTTCAAAAATCTGTCAACCACCACAAAAATTTAATCATGTCCCCGCTGAGTTCTCGGTAAACCAAGAACAAAGTCCATGCTGATATCCTCTCAAGGCTTCTCTGGTATAGGTAATGGCTGATACAACCCTGTATTCTGCTTCACTCCTTTCGTCATCTGACATACTCTGCAACTCTGTACAAACTTCTTCACATCTTGCTGCAACTGTGGCCAATAATAATTCTCACTAACCAAACCAAGGGTTTTATCACGACCAAAATGTCCAGCCAATCCTCCGCTATGCTTCTCCTTGATGACATTCACCCTCATAGAACTTCGTGGAATGCACAACTGACTCCCTCTAAATAGCATATCATCCTGGATGATGAAATCCAACCATTTCGTCCTGTCTAGAGTAACAGGTTCTGTACAAGCTTTCCAAGCTTCACCAAAATCAGGTTCCTCTGGATATAAATTCTTGAGTTCCTTGAACCCAACCACTTCAATCTGCATTTCTGTCAGCAATAGTTGCCTTCTGCTAAGAGCATCTGCAACCCTATTAGACTTTCCACTCCTGTGTTTCAAAACAAATGTATAACTCTGCAAAAACTCAACCCACTTCAAATGCCTTTGATTCAATTTTCCTTGACTATTCAAATATTGCAAAGCTTGGTGATCAGTATACAAAACAAACTCCTTAGGAAGCAGATAGTGCCTCCACTTTTTCAATGCCTGAACTATAGCATAAAATTCCTAATCATAAACAGAATATTTTCTCTTGGCATCATTTAATTTCTCACTGAAATAAGCAACAGGTTTACCTTCTTGGCTCATAACAGCTCCTATTGCAGTACCACTAGCATCACAATCTACTTGAAACACCTTATTAAAATCTGGAAGTGCTAAAACAGGTTGTTCTGTAACTTTTTGTTTCAACAATTGAAAACTCTTTTCTGCCCCATTAGTCCACTTAAACTCTTTTCTATCCCCTCTCATTGTTTCAGTCAAGGGTCCACAAATACTGCTAAAATTTCTGATAAACTTTCTGTAAAAGCTAGCTAGACCATGAAAAGATCTTACCTCAGTAGCACTCCTTGGAGTAGGCCATTCAAGGATAGCCTGTACCTTCTCTGGGTCCATTTTTAGACCTTCTGCTGAAACTACAAATCCCAAATACACCAACTCTTTCTTCACAAAACTGCACTTCTTCAAATTAATCAGCAATTTTTCTTCTCTCAACTTCTCAAATACCATACGAATATGCATCATATGCTCATCCAATGTCTTACTAAAGATCAAAATATCATCTAGGTAAACAATGACAAACTTACCCATAAATTCTTTCAGAACCTTGTTCATGAGCCGCATGAAAGTGCTCGGTGCATTGGTTAGCCCAAGAGGCATGACTAACCACTCATACAGTCCTTCCTTTGTCTTAAAGGCAGTCTTCCATTCATCTCCTTCTCTGATCCGAATCTGATGATATCCACTCTTCAGATCTATCTTTGAGAAATACACAGCTCCACTCAAACAGTCCATAATATCATCCATTCGTGGCAATGGAAACCTGTACTTGATTGTGATCTTGTTTATTGCCCTAGAATCCATACACATCCTCCATTCTCCATTCTTCTTTGGTGCTAATACCGCTGGTACAGCATAGGGACTCAGACTCTCACGGATCAATCCTTTCTGTAACAGTTCATGTACTTGTCTGTTCAACTCCTCACTTTCTGCAGGTGTCATTCTGTGTGCTGCCTTATTCGGCAAACTCGCTCCTGGGATCAAGTCCATCTGATGACTGATCTTTCTGACTGGTGGTAATCCATCAAGCACGTTATCGGATACAATATCCTGAAACTCATTCAACAAATCTACAACTTCTACAAGAACATCTTCTACTTCCTCTTTACGAGCTTTTGGAATTAAAGCAAAACATACATGCTCATGCCTCATACCATCTAGAAAATTTCTTCCATCAACAAAAGTTATCCTTGCATTACCACATACCTTTTCTTCAGTCTCCTTCAATGGCTTTAGCTTATGCCGCACTCCATCCTTTGTCAGGGAATAGGTATTCGCACGGCCATCGTGTATAGCACATCTGTCAAACTGCCATGGTCTACCCAACAACATATGACATGCATCCATAGATATGATATCACACAATACCTCATCTTGGTATCTGCCAATCTTGAACTTCACCAGGCATTTTTCATTGACCATGACCCTGTGGTCATCCTGTACCCAGGCAATCCGATATGGATGTGGGTGTTTCTGTCTCTTGAGCTTCAACTTTGTCACCATCTCTTCTGACACCAAATTGTCAGTGCTTCCACTATCAATAATCACATCACAACATTTACCTTCACACTTGCACCTGGTGCGAAACAGGCTCCTCCTTTGCTCAGGTTCATTCTCACCACTCAACAGGACTCTTCTGTTAATCAATGTTTCTCCTCTTTCAGCATCTTCAGAATTTGATGATCTAGCATCTTCATCTACATGTGCAACTCTAGCCTGGCTTTCATTTCTCCTGTCTGTTCTGCCTTGGCACTAAGGACATTCAAATGCCCTATGACCTTCTTCTCCACAGTGAAAACATGTTCCACGGAAGCCACCTCTTCCAGATCCTTGTCCTCTTCCTCTTCCTCTCTGATCTCTATTATTCTGATCCTGGAAGCAATTGGAATTATTTTCACGCTGATTCTGACTGCTACTGGCATCATCCTTCTTTTTCAGATCTTCATTTCGGCCACCATATGACCGTCCACCAGATCGTCCACCGCGACCTCTTCCATTTTGTCTGCTCTCGAACTTCTTGTTCAGCTTTTCCTCTACTTTTAGGGCAAATTGGTATGCCTCCTCAATACTGCTCATCCGAACCAGATTCAACTCCTCCTGAATGCTTGGCCTTAACCCATTAAGGTATCGGGCAACTTTCTCCTTATCAGCTTCTGCATGGCCTGTTCTGATGAGGAGTCGATAGAACTCCTCTGTATACTCCTGAACAGATCTTCCTGCTTGCTTCAAACTTTGCATTTTCTTTAGTAGATCAAGCTCATAATCAACAGGAATGAACTGTCACTTCAATTTATCCACCATCTGATCCCATCTTATAATTTTATCTTTCCCTTTTCTATTTCGCTCCAATTGAATTTCTTGCCACCAGATCTTCGCATGACCTTTCAATCTGGCCTTTGCAAATTTGACCCTATCAGGATCTTCAACATCTTCATACTCAAAATATTCCTCACATTCATTGATCCAGTCGATCAATTCCTCTGGGTTAAGATTTCCAGAAAATGTAGGAACCTCAATCTTAGGTCTTTTCCCAATCTTGGAAATCGCCCGAAAAAGTCTTTCTTCCTCCTGATTCACAATTTCAGCTTCTCCTTCTTGATATTCTTCTTCGGCTTCATCCTCGCTTTCGTCTCTGATATTAAGATTCATTCCTCTACGAATCTCTTCTTGTAATGCTCGCACTTGTCTCTGCAGCTCTCTAACCTCAGGTGTTACAACACCAGCTCTTCCGCCACGTTCCCTTCGTGGAGGCATTTTTACGATGCGCGCTGAAACCCTAGCCACGGTCCTGGTGCAAACTGCCTCACAGTCAGCGATCTATTTACACACTCAAGAACTCCTGCTCTGATACCACTTGATGAAGGGTGCTCCCCTTAATACCACAACCACATAAGAGAAATAGAGAAACAACAACAATAATATGCAAGAACAGAAAATTGGCTTCTTATTATCTCCACAAATGTGGAATTACAAACTTTCAGAATTACAATATGCAAAGCCACATGGGCATTCCTTATAATATTCTGTAGGACAAAGCCTCGAATCAATACCCAGATCTACTACCCCGAACTATTTTGAACTCTTAAGACAATAATACAGCCTTCCTTATATAGGCAATTTTCCACCACCTGGGAAGGTTCCAGAATTTTAGCCAATAAGGCCGACCAACTTAGAATTATTTTATTTTACATTTTATTACATCATAGTCGGCTCAAGATAACCTTTGAAACCCGAACAGAAATTTTGAAGAAAATTATTTTCCACCATTTCAGGTGGCCCAACTTCCGAAGACCATAAGTCATCACCAGTTGACCCGCTCGGCTATTATAACCCCATTTCAGAAATGCCACGAAGTGCTCTACAGGCTTGACCCACACAAGCGCCCATCACCCAAATTTTTGACCTCATCCGGGGCCTCTAAAGCCTTCAAAACTGAGTTCAAAGTTTCTGTACCTTGCTGCCAATACCGAAAATCTTCAATATCTTCCAATATACACTTGATCTGGCAATGAAACTTTACTGGCAGACTTATATGACCAAAATGAACCTCCAAGAAAGAAATAAGATCATTCTGAGCACATACAAAAATTACCAAAAATAGTAACTTTCCATAAATAGCAGCTCTGCACAAAATAGCCCTTACTGAATATAAAAATAGAAATATTTTTGGGTGATGCAAGATTGCTCTTACACCCAGGATGCTCCTGCATCAGGCAACCTACAAATAATCATTAGTACTATCTTTTTCTTGCTGATGTCTTGGACAACTCAACCTACAAACCACTGTTAAGCTATCATAATCAAGAAAAATCATAACAATTACCCATTAGACGTTAGAAAAATCAAATTTGCAACTAAAATCCCTAGATGTGGTTCAATTTTCAACCAAATGTGATCCTATTTCTCACATGCAATTAAGGATCCCATATGAAATACAAGGTTAACAAGATGTGATACCTGACCATATGATCCAAGATATACCTGGTGTGATTAAGGAAACCTTGGGTGTGGTGTGTATTTTCTGGTACATGTTAGTCTGCAACACAACACTTCAATAAGACATTATAGTCTTAGTTTAAATCAAATTGAAAGCCATTAAACTAAGAAAAATCATCCTATTTCTCTCTAACTAACAAGAGTATGTTAAAAGTTTAAATTTCTCTCAACCTTAGACTCTAAATAGTGACAATGCAATGCTATAATGAGAAATTCTAATTGAAATGAGCTAAAATCCATGATTCATTAACTAAAGCCATTAATTCCTTCACAATTAAGCTATGAAATTCAAATGTTCTCTAATTAACTATGAAATGAAATATGCAGCATGTAGATGTAAATTCAATTAACTATTATATTTTGAGGTTTGAAAATATTTCTTTTATAGAACTTCCAAGATTTGAACGGTTGAGATGCATCCATGATGAATGGTTGAGATGCCTCTATGCTTGATCCATGTGATGTTTTTCCATTGGTTAAATGTGTCTTTTTTGTCCCCTTGAGAGGTAACATTCATTTTTTAGTCTTTTTTTAACTTATTTTAATTGATTACTTTAGTCATGCATTTAATGGGAATGATTTAATTTTTATTTATTTTTTTATCGGTAATGGGAATGATTTAATTAATTAGACCTAGAAGGAATGAATTTAATTCTTGATCAATTATTAATGATCAATGCTTGATTTATGAAGTTTTATTGATTTTATCAAATTTATTGAATTGTGTTAATAATCAGGAATTAGATTAACACAATTATGAATTTATCCCAAATTAGGGCAAATAGGGCCTTAGGTTCTATTAGCCCATTTTTAGTTTATTACATCTCTTCTTGCAACTTTCCTTATACATTTAGGACTCTAGACATAATGGTGAACTATTTTATTTTCTCATGGTATAAGGAGTTAAGGGTAGCTACAATTGGTTTGCTATCATCCCTATTTTTTCTTTTTTGTATCCTGTCCATTTTGGCCTGTTTGGTGGAATTGAAATGACTATCTATTATGGAAGGGGCCATATTTTGTTGCCTAAAAAATGGAATGCCTAGGGGTAGGACTTATGGAATAGACATAATAGTGGGCTTAGCTTGTGTTCTGAGAGTCATAAACATTGATGGACACAAATTGGATGGAGAAAATAGAGGTATATATTTTATGCTTGGAAATGGTCACTAGTTGGTTGCATGCAAATAAAACCTTGAGATGATGGTATTGACACAACTTGTCCAAAAGAACTTATAAGTAGTGCACCTAGACAAATTAAAGATTGAGAAAAGAGGAGGTAAGGATAGAAACTTACCTAAGTAATATTCATCTAAGTAATGAATGGGTGAGCCCTTGTGTTGACTATTTCCTTATTCTCTGCCTCTAGTTCCTATTCTCCAACTTAGTGTGTTTTTCTCCTCTTCTTCTTAGGAGGGGTGTCAAATATTATCTATTTCTTCTTCTTTGAGAATATTTATATGTGCTTTGATTTTAAAATTATCATCTGGGACTCCTTGATCTGCAAGTGCTTAATGTCTTAATATACCTCCATATTTCTTAGAGACGCAATTATTCTCAGTAGTTTCTCCACTCTTTATACTGATGATAATCATTTTTTCTCAAGGAGGGATTGAATGAACAACAATGAAATCACTTTAATTGGAGTCCTTATGGGACTCTTCATGTTCTTCATCCCATTTTTCATTAAACTTTTCATCAAAATGAGTATCATCAAGGGTAAGGTGTCATTTCTTAGTCTCTTGTCTATACACCCAGAAAGAAACAATTGTTTCCTCTAACTAGTTATTATTTTTTAATATATTCATCAAGTTTTGGGACATCCTAATTGTAGGGTTATATCATGCTACCACATTGTAATAGGTTAGCCACACAAACTTAGAAACAACATGTTCAAAAGATAAAGCTATGAAGTGGTTTGGTGATTACTAAGGAGGAATCTTTGTTGACTCCCAATATGGCCTAGCCCTAAGGATGACTAAAATTAAAATCTTTTGGACAAACAACCATCTGGGTCAAAATCCCAAATATCACACAACAAGAATAGGACCAACTAGGCTAATTTGGAACTCAAAAATGATTCTTCTCTTCTCTTGTTCAACGTTACACCAACATATGAAATTGGCATCTTATGAATCATAGTCTTATATTTCCATGTACCCATTCTTTCATCTACTACAAAAATCTATCTAAAATCTTTTAAGGCCAAAACCACTTAGAGGAAAGTAGGAACAACTCACTGGTAAAAATATGAGCTCTAATTATAGTCAAATTTTCTCCATAGAACCAACCATTCTACATGAGGTTCACACCTTTTCTTCCAAGAAATTTGAGACCTACTGATTCTACCTTCATTAGTTTTATTTAAAATAGTTTGTAGAGAAAGCCTCAAAAAATATTCTATAAAGGTGACATAATCATAACATTTATGTAGAACAACAATTTGGGTGAAAATAAGCTTCTCTTGGTGGACTAAATCCCAAACATCTAATCGCATAAATATTTGAAAGAAATCAACATTTGCGTATAAGAGAACATGGATAAAAAAGGATAGTTACTTGAGTGATCTAGAAATTATACAACTCTTTAGTTGTTCTATTTGCCATGAGGTCCATAGAGTCATATTAGATATTAGGACCCATGGACTCCTTCAATCGATAGGCAATGCTTCCTAAAACTCCTCAACCATCGTATCCTCATCCATGCCACAAATGAAAGCTATAGGAAGCCACTGATGTGCAGAAAATCATCTTTGTTATTACACACTTTCTTTTTATTTATTTATTTTTGTTTTGGGTATTATTTTTACTAAGTTGCAAATTCCTTTGAGAGGGTTTTCAATTGTAGATCTAAGAGGTAGTTTAACCTATAGGGGATTTTAGGAACCCAATATTTCAGTTGGAATAAAAAAATCTATTGTATTAACAAAAAGGATTAAGACAAATGTCAAAAGCATTTACATTGTTCAATCATTTTATTTGTTGATCTCTTCTATTTTAAATCATGTCCATGCAAGATTTAAGTAATCTTTTTGTTGAACATAAAGTAAGATAGATCATTTCATATAATTTAGAGGGTTACTAATTCCATTGCTTCTACCATTTATTCTTAAATGGAATGCATAAATTTCACTTGGAACATTCAAGAACGTTTTCCTATATTTGATGTGAGATTATATTATATAAAAGGTTTACTCACTACTATGCAAGATGGGTTCACCTAGTATATGTTATCTCTATTTGAGAATTAGATGTTGTCATTAGTATCAACTAAGATTAGTCAGTAATCTAAGTTGATCAGTTGGTAAAAGATGGATTAATGAGCTATACAAGATAGTTGGTTGAACTTACAAAGCCTTCATACCAAGCAATCACAAGGAAGAACTAAAAGTTAAATGGATATAGGTTTAACCGAGTATGTTTACCAAGCATCAGATTTTATCAAGCACCAAGTTAGTGAACACTGAGCATTCTACACACCGAGCACCATGTTCTTCACCAAATAGGGAATGCAGTATTTACTGAGTTGTTCAGGAAATGACATAGTACTCAATAATAGCACATTTATCTATGCAAATGGTTTACACGGATCTATAAATGTATTACCAAGATCAAGGCACATTTATTATGGATGTAATCATTAAATTTTGTGATGATTCCTATATAATAGTTACATCTAGGTTATTTTTGTACAACATAGATCTTAGGTTTTCTAAGATGTTGTAAACCTAATTAGGTCAAAGAAATTTTCTATATAATTTTAATTGATGTCATTTTGACATATGACATGACAAGGATATCATAAAGAACTATCCACCTACAGGACACCAGAATTCAGACAAGGGTTTACATGAATGATCAGTTATCAGAGATAGTATTCAGTTTTATCATAAACATACAAGGCTACCGAGAAGAATAGAGAGTAATATACTACACATCAAGGTGAAATCTATTTAGTATTTCATTTATCTAAATCAGACAAGTTGAAGTTGTCAATTACATATATTTTTTGGTATCTTCTAACCATTATAGCAAGATTATAAATCTCTTGACATATTAGACTTAACTACCTATTGTAAAACTCTTAACCGAGTGCACACTTATTTGGTGTTGCTAAAATCCTTTCACAAGGTAGATCTAATCGATCTCATGTTACTCCTAATAGGGTAAGATCATTAGAAGTGATCATAATTGTAGCCTTAACTGACATACTTTATTTACTGCAGTAGTGAAGAATTTGTGGGTGTCATCCCCACCTCATTTTTTACCTTCTAACAAGGGTTTCTACATAACCAAAATACTTGTGTTATGTGTTACATTTCATGAATGTTTCATTGTTTGTTTTCATGTACTTTACATTTACAAGTTACTTGAATGTGTGTTACAAACAATGGAATCATTTGGATAGATAGCCACTACTATTGCAGATTGTTAATTCAGTTAAAGTTTTTGAGGGTATTGATTCACCCCTCCCCTCTCAGTACTAAATGTTTCCTATCCCAACATTATATTTAATGCAACTTTACATGCTTCCACTCTTTCTTACACATGGAATTTAATCTAAAGAAATCTCTATGGAATTAAAAAAATTTAGCATGACATGCATGTGTGGTATTAGTAGAAACAAAAAATTTCTTTCTTATTTTCATAAAAATATCAAAGTTATTTTTTTTCCTTATTTTCTTCTTCTTTTTAATTACCCTTATTTCATTGATTCAAATGGGAATAGAGGATAGTTGTAAAAAAAATGTGATTTGTAACTTGTCCTTAAGTAAAATTTTGGGCATGACATCATCCATATCACAAATGAAAGCTAGCATAAATAAAATATCCTTTCAATCATGTTTAAAGTCTAAATGCCCTAATGGAAATTTGGCATTACTAATTCCATATTGTCCATTTCCTTGGTTAGGAAATCAAGGGGGGCACTTGTATTCACCCATTCATATTCTAATTTTGTCTTGTCAAACACCACTATATTATTTGGGTCGTAAGGGATATAGATCATTTCCCTCACATTGGTTGGGATTGTGATTACCTTCAATTCCCTACATTAAATAATTCCTTCCTTTGGGTTGAATCAATCAATCATGCCTTAAATAAATTATGGGAATGGATAGACATATGACACCATATGCTAGGTAACCCACATTACTAGATTTATGCCCCCCATGAAGGAATATTTCTTGTTGTTCCTCATCTCAGAGCTCCCTCTTTGAGGCCCTTGGGGATTAAATCCAGTTGTGGATCTTGAATTTAATTTTCAATATCTTTCACAAATATTGGGTCCTTAGACCTCTTATCTTGTATGACCTTTTTTTTTATCAAGGTTGGCCTTTGAGACCCTAAGCATTTAGCAAATGATACATTTGTGAAAACATTCACAATATTTGTAGAAGAGAGTAAATTAGAGGTTCTTCTACTAAAATAATCTTCCTTATAGGCCATTATCTAAAGGAAAAATATCAATAGACTATTGCTTCAACTTCACCAGCAATAATATTTATGACTTTAATTCTTTACCTTCACAACCTTCTTCAATTATAATTTAAAACTTAATGCACATGGAAATAAACACAAGGCTTTCAAGGTGGTAACTGCTCATTCATGCACATTTATTTCCTTGGTTTTTGTGAGACCTTAGATATGAAGGGGATGGTACAAAATACCCAAATTCACCACCATTTCCAAAAATGAGGCACTAACAAAAAGGAGGGCAGGACAAGACAACGAGGGGAAGATTATTTTAATATGGGTTGGATGATACAAACTACTATAAATGGGGAAAAATATGGATTCAAAAATAAATAAAACTAGAGTCTAACAAAAAAATAAATGTAGCAGAAAATATGTATTAAACTCAAAACACAACTAACCTACTATATACATAGAGGGAGGACAACCTATTAAAGGAACTTTTTAAGGTGGGTCTTTTTTACCAAGATCTCAAAAGGATTGCCTTCCATGAAATCCATCTCAAAATCATGATTCTCCTTACAATGTAAAATGTGAAAGAGACCCTCCCATAAGGTGTCAAATTTTGTGCATTGGCCTAGCTTGGCTAATCTTTCATTATAATTTAAGACTAGATCATTGTCTTTAAAGATGGGGCCATATGACCTCTTATCTAACTAGCATTTGAAAATTATTTGGTGATGTACTAGAACATTGTAAGCCCTCTCATGAGCTTCTTGTCGATTAAGCAATTTTCTAGTCTTACATTCATTGCAACATCTATTGAACATGTCGACTAATTAAGAGGGGGCTGAATCAATCATTCACAAACACTTAACAATTTTTTTACTAAAATGGTTATCCCATAAACGATTAAAAATATATAAAAATATATCAACTTATGTTCTACTAGTAAGCACTTAAATAATTATGAAACTTAAAATAGATCTAACCATGAAAGAAGACAACTATCAACATGTACAATGAACACAATAATTTACATGGAAACCCAAACTAGGAAAAACCATGAATAAGATAATTCTCATGAAATGGACATTGGTTAAGGTGATTTTTACAAGGGCTCAACGTTGGTTTTCTCACTATGGTTCACTCATTATTGTTTGACTGACTATAAGTTGGGATAACTACCCTTATATAAAAGATATATAAAAATAGAGATGTTTTATGAACTAATAAGATTACATTTGAATATGCATGAGACAGTTCAACTATTAAGCTCAATTACAACATTCAATAGTAGATTTGATTATTGATCTTCTTGATATATAAAATCATCTAATCCATTGCAAGTTTGTATGTAAAGCACTTCTTTATCTCTTAATAGTCTTCCATACTTAGTTTTAGCTTGCACACATCACTGTCAAGAGCTCGCTTAAAATGCCTTTAACAACTCGCTTATCTTATTCCACATTTACACCACACACCTCAAATAAAAAGATTTTCTTTATTTATATAAGTATCCAATCATACATATGTCGACCACACCAAAAGAGTGTGTTAACCTCAATTCAAAAAGATATTACAATTACATTTAATGCACTTCCATCTATCCTAAATCTAGGAAATACTTAAGAAAAAATTACAGCACATTACTGCAAGACCTAAATATAGGTTGTACTTGAGATGGATAAAATGCATATTACATTCACTAAAATATAGACAAATTCTAGAACCATCAAAATGCAACAACCAAGACCATGACTTGATTACCAAAATATCTGAACCCATCGATAGATGAAACCTATCTAGAATATGATACCAAAACCATCTTATGAAATGCAAGAAATTCAATATATCAAAAACACCTAGAGCAACATTTTAAGCATAGCAATCAATAGATACTGATAGAAAACTTCATGAAACTCCAAACACTAAAATAGTACAAGACATGGAAGAAGAAAGAGGAAGCAAGCAATAGTGGATTCAATGAACTTGAGGTCACCCAATCCGATAGATCAGGTGATCACACTACTTTGAACTAAGTAAAGAAGGTATGTGTGGAACTGAATCTTATAATGTTTTATTTTACATCAGCTCCTAACATTTGAAATGATAAGGTCCATATCTACATAAATTAAGATGCATTAGGACAAATTTGAGTAAAGAGATATATTGTATATTTGATGCCGAGCGTCGGTATTTTAGCCTATAGTGACTGAGTCACTAGTATTTGTCAAGCTCCTATGATAGCCAAGATGTTATGTACACTAAGCCAAAACTAAATGGTTGTATTGATTGAGCTTATGCTAACTGAGTTGACATGAGATTGTTGAGATAGATGTATCTCACCTAGAAAGTGTAGAAATCATTAATGAAGCCCTAATTTGACCATTTGAACTCTAAAAAGTGAGAAGTTACCATTTATTTTCATTTCACCAATAATTTGAGAACTTTACAGAGTGATTAACCAAAGTGATTAGTGATAAGCGTGATTTGCAAAAATATTCACAGTGTGCCATCGAAAAATATCTGAGAAACACTTGTGCAAGGTATTTTACCGAGTTATTCATTTCAGATGTTGAACCCCTAAATTTGAAGAAATGGAATCTTCATCATCAGTTGTAGTTAAGAAGTAAGGGAAGGAGGTCTTTAATGTTCAACTGGTAAGGAATGATGCATGCAAGCCACAAAATTTCCAAGCCATTCTGGAGAGTGCAATTATGGGAGATTTGACTGGAGCCCTATCGTCTATCCCTCAGAAGGTTTTGATGATTAATAAAATTTGATGCTACATGTGTAAGATCAGGGAAATTAGAGATTATGAGCTTAGGGAAGCATATGATAAACTCTGTAGTAATGGGGTGTTGAAGTTAGAACACCAGAAGTTTACCAAGTGAGGGTTAGTGCATGCTCTCAATTTCCCCCAAAATTTTAAATTTGAATGGATCAAGATTGTACTGAGCTGAGTACATGACATGAAAATTTGGCTAGAGGATGGACCAGTCCAAATTACCAAAGATATGATTCATCAGGTAATTGGATACCCTAGACTCACTGGAAAGAAGACAATGAGATGTCAGAGTAAGGAGGAAATACAAGCAAACACCTAGGAAGTGTGGAACAAATAAGGTATGACTATTTCAACTACCATGAACCCAAGAATTGAATTTGTAGTGAGGGTGATAGCTCACAAGTTTTATCAGTTGAGTCAGTTGGATAGTGTCCCATGCATGGTAGTTGACCAAACTTGGAAGATAATAAAGAAGGATCATACATATGACCTTGCCAAGCTCCAACTGACACAGTTTGCCAAAAATCTTACATCAATCCGAAAAGTAAAGAATTCTATGTGTAAGTTCGGTTCTTTACTTCTTTGTTTATTTTTATACATTTAAAAAAGTTTTCCTACTGTTAGAGGTGTAAAATGGGATAAGAATAAACCTATGACAGTACAGATTACAATTTTATTGGTCAGATGGGTGAAATTTTTGAAAGTGTAATGGATAGTTATTTTGTTGAATTCAAGAAGAAAATGAGGAAAAGAAGTAGGATCCATGTATCATTAGTAGATAAGTACTACAAAGATATATGTTTTCTAGTTGATGCAGATTATACATATGCACAAGTAGTCATACTGAGGGTATCATGGCTAATGTCATTACCTTATGAGGTAAATACAGATGAAACAATAACAACAACAATTACAACCCTATTAGCTGAGGAATTTGACAAGAAGGCCACACATTTTGGAACCTATGAGGAAGCTAAGGCCAAGATAACCATGGGATTCAAATATACTACCATGGAAAGGAAAAGAAAGAAGATAGTGAAAAACATAGAGAAAATGCTAGGAGGAGAAGAGGTAGATGCACTAATGTAGGAGCATCTTGGGTCCTTGAAAATCTTGTATCATGAAAAACAAGTTTAAATTTTATATTTTTCTCGATTCCTTCTTTGACCGAGTTGGGTCGGTAGTTGCTCGGTTTCTTCTTTAACTGATTTGGTCGGTTAATTCCCTAGTGCTCAATTAACCTTGCTTACCAAGTTGTTTCTTTTAGTTTTCTATTGAGGCTAACTTATGCATTTAATTTTGGTTGTAGATTTAATGTTAGTGTCTATCATTGGGAGGCATGTGGACCTAGATCTAGTCATTCCTTCTGTTAATGGTGGATTCAAAGGCTGACTTATTTGATAGCCTCTTTTATATAATGTAGTCATTGGTTTTTGTTTAGAGGGGGAGAAGAGATAGAAGATAAATGGTATCAAATTAGAAGCTGGAAGGTAGTTTCTAAATCCTCGCATGTTGAGGGACTATTGCAATTGAACTTGATTGTATTTGGCTGAAACTACAAAGGCCTTACAATCTGACATGTATGAATCAATTTTGATTAAATATATAGGATATGATCTACATTCTCTCTCCCTTGTTGTATAATTACTTTTGTGTGTTATCTTTGCTAGGAGGCTTTGGATTAGGGTGTGCCTTTGGCCCCTCTTCATGCCCTTCCTTACGTTAGGTGGCATAAGAGAGAAGGTTGAGATCTAGATCTAGGTTTGTGAATCTAGGTTTGAGGGTTCCTTCTTGTCAAACCCTAGTTGATATTTTTTGTGGGGTAGCAAATTGTGATCTGACCTGCAATTGCAGAGGGTTTCAAGATGGTTCATGGGAGTCAAGATGCAGATCTAGGATTGGAAGATATGTTGAGGTAGATTATTGCTAGGTTAGAAGCTGTTGAGATAGCCCAACGTAGAGGAAGACATTTTGAAGATGTTAGTGATGAAGAAATTGAGGAAGAACAAGGTGAAGCTGAACCTACACCTATGATGGATCAAGGTGATGAAAGATTGTTGAAGGCATTGACAAATCTGAAGTCTACACCACATTTCAATCCTCCCGAGTATAGTGGAAAGTTAGATTCAGATGAACTAATGGATTGGATCACTGAGATGGAGAAGTATTTTGAGTATGAAAATGTTTCAGAGGAAAAGAAGGTGAAGATTCAAAACTAGTTGAAGAGTCATGCATCCTTATGGTGGGAGCATCTGTAATTGGATAGGAAAAGGAAAGGCAAGGAAAAAATCAAGGTATGGAATAAAATGGTGAATAAGTTAAAAGGCAAGTTCTTACCTTGTGATTATCAGATTAACCTAGTTAGACGAATGCAAAGTTTGAGGTAGAAAGATAGCTCGGTAAAATATTATACTGAGGAATTCTATAGATTAGATATTAGATCTAGACATATGGAAGATGAAGTGGAAAGAATTGCTAGGTACTTGAATGGGTTGAGAATTTATATCCAAGAAGAAATTAGTCTAGTTAATTTGGAAAGTCTTGAAGAAGCCTATAAGTTTTCCTTGAAAGCTGAGGAGAAATTAAACAAGAGACATGAGAAAAGACAAAGAGGAAGAGGTGGTAGATTCTCTAGAGGAAGAGGTAGATCTTATGAAAACAATAGATCTGAACAAGATAAGACAAATCTGGATAAAGGCAAGACCAAGTGGAAAGGTGAAATTTCTGCTAGAGGAAGAGGCAATAACTACCGAGGTGTTTATAACAGAGGTGGATTCTGAGGAACTTGTTATAATTGTGGAGAAGAAGGACATAGATCATTTGAATGTAAACATGCAAGTAAGAAGGTCAGTCATAGTAAAAATGCTTTGGTGCAAGAAGAGTCACCGAATGACCCAGAGAAGGAAAATAACTTGATGGTCAGGAGAGCACTTTGGAGTGAAGGTAATAAGGAAGATCTGGTAAGGAAAAGTTTGCTCAAAACTAGATGTAGAGTTTCTGATGAAGTTTGGAAAGTAATCATTAATAGTGAAAGCTCAGAGAACTTGGCATCTAAGGAAATGGTTACAAAGTTGCAGTTGGGAAGGTTGAAACACCTGAAGCCCTATTAAATTTCATGAATCAAGGATGAGCATACATTATTGGTAAGTGAACAATGTTATGTGAATTTGAAAATTGGAAAGTACTATGATAAGGTGTTATGTGATATCATGCCTATGGATTGTTGTTATATTTTGTTGGGTAGACCTTGGCAATATGATAGACATGCTATATATAATGGAAGATTGTATAAATATAATATTTGGGCTGATGGAAGAAAGAAAATATTGTTGCCTTTGATTGAAGAACCTGCTAGTAGTGTTTTTACATCTATGAAAGTTTGTTTGATAGAAGGAAGAAAGTTTGTTAAGGATTTGAAGTTGAATCAGAGACATATGAAATGGGTTGAATGTTTGTAGAGTTATACATTTGTGATAAAACGTAAGAGTGGAGTCACTAACCAAGTTGTTGATGCATTAAGTAGAAGAAGATCTTTGATG
The DNA here is from genome assembly GCA_027943335.1 of Chamaecyparis obtusa. NCBI lineage: Eukaryota > Viridiplantae > Streptophyta > Pinopsida > Cupressales > Cupressaceae > Chamaecyparis > Chamaecyparis obtusa. The sequence continues at coordinate 671,779 of BSBK01000280.1, read as the reverse complement.
ACCAAGATGAGAATTAGAGTTCTTGGCTTTGATGACATGAAAGATTTGTATGAAACTTATCCTAATTTTTCTAAGTCGTGGAGGAAGTGTGGAGCACCTACTCAAGATCAATCGAGTACTAAATGGGAAGATTATTTCATTCAAGGTATGTTGTTTAAAGGTATTTACTTGTGTATATCCAAGAGGATCAATGAGAACTAATTTGATAAAGGAGAAACATAGTAGTGGTTTAGTTGGACATGTTGGCATTGACAAGACATTGAATTTGCTTAAGGGGAAATACTTTTGGCCACCGTTGTATAAGGATGTTTAGAAATTTGTGAAAAGTTATGGAATTTTCCAACTTACAAAAGGAGTAAGTCAGAATACTGAATTGTATGTACCAATTTATGTTCCTGAGAAACCTTGGATTGATATCAATATGGATTTTTTTCTTGGCTTACCGAAGACAGTGAGATGTAATGATTCTATATTTGTTGTGGTAGATATATTTTCTAAGATGGTACATTTTATACCCTATAGAAAGACATAAGATGCAGTGCATATAGTAGATATTTTCTTTAAGGAAATTGTTAGATTTCATGGATTACCGAGGAATATCATCTCTGACCGAGATGGTAAATTTGTTGGATACTTTTGGAAGACTCTTTGGAGAAAGTTGGGAATCGAGTTGAGGTGTAGTTCTACATTTCACCCATAGACTAATGGACAAACATAGGTTGTGAATAGAAGCTTGGGTAATCTTTTGAGATGTTTAGTTAGAGATACACTAAGTAATTGGGATTCTATGTTGGTACAAGCAGAGTTTGCATACAATAATTCAGTAAATAGGAGTACTGGGAAAACACCTTTTGATATTGTGAATGGCATACAAATGAGAGGTATATTAGATTTGAAAGATATTGTCGGTGAAGAAAAGAGAAGTGTTGAAGGAGAAGAGTTTTCTAAGTTCATGAAGACATTGCATGAGGAAGTGAAACATAAGTTGGAAATTAGTAATCAGAAATACAAAGATAGAGAAAATAGATCAAGGAGACATAAGACTTTTTTAGTTGGTGATGAAGTAATGGTTTATTTGAAGAAAGGAAAATTTCCTGTTGGAACATATGGGAAGATGAAAATGAAGAAATTTGGTCCTTGCAAGATATTAAGGAAATTTGATAGTGGAAATGCTTATGAAATTGAATTACTTGATGACATGGATATATCACCTATATTCAACATTGAAAATTTGTATGAGTACCATGAACCTAATGAAGACATGACAATACCAAATGATTATCCTAAAAAGAAGACAGAAGAAGTTGAGCACATTTTGAAGAAAAGAGTTGGAAGAAGCAAGAGAGGAAAGGAATACATGGAGTATCTGGTAAAATAGAAAGATAGAATTATTAAAGACAACTCATAGATCTCACAATCTGAGTTGGATTCAGCTCGAGTTGTACTTGCTGCATGATTCAGAGAATCATTTCAAACAACCCTCGGTGTCTGATGTAGGAGCATCTCAGGTCATTGGCAATCCTATATCAGCAAAAACAAGTTTGAGTTTTATGTGTTTCTCAGTTCCTTCTTTGACCGAGTTGGCTTGGTAGTTGCTCAGTTTCTTCTTTAATTGAGTTGGTCAGTTAATTCCCTGGCACTCGGTTAACCTTGCTTATCGAGTTGTTTGTTTTGGTTTTCTGTTGAGGCTAACTTATGCATTTAATTTGGTCATGGATTTAATGTTGGTATCTATCATTGGGAAGCATTTGGACCTAGATCTGGTCATTCCTTCTGTTAATGGTGGATCTAAAGGCCAACTTGTTTGATAGCCTCTTGTATATAATATACTCATTGGTTATAGTTTAGAGAGGGGGAAGAGATAGAAGATAAATGGTATCAGATTAGAAGCTGGAAGGTAGTTTTTGAATCCTCACATGTTGAGGGACTATTATAATTAAACTTGATTGTATTTGGCCGAAACTAGGAAGGCCTTATAGCACATGTATGAATCAATTTGATGAAATATATAGGATCTAATTTGCATTCTCTCTTCCTTGTGTAATTTCTTTCGTGTGTTATCTTTGCAAGGAGGTTTTGGATTAGGGTGTGCCTTTTGCCCCTCTTCCTACCCTGTCTTGCATCATGCACCTCTTGAATTGACTCAGGGATTAGGAGAGGACAAGTCAAGTGAGTCAAAAGAAAGTGAAGAAGAGGAGAATGTGGTGGTAAAGAAAGGAAAGAAGGCATCAATTGTTGAGCCTATTAAGAAGAAAATATAGAAACCTAATCCCATTTCCTCATTGGTACTTAGGCTGAGAACTAGAGTAGCTTCCACTGTTGTAGCTGCTGAGCCACAAAACAAAACCCTGCATCTGGCAAAAGGAAACTAGTTCAGCCTAAGGCAGTGTCGAGCCAGATAAGGAAGAAACCAAGAAGAAAGCTTATCTTGGATAAGGATGATGGGGAAACTAATATTGATGAGGAAGTAAAGAAGAAGGTTCCATCACAAAAGAGATCACTGACTCTGGATGAAATTTTCCACATCAAGAGAAATTCTAGCCTAGCAGGCTTTAAGTAAATTAGATTTGAGAAACTGAGCATTGAGGACAAGGAGAGAGTAGAAGAAGCTATGATTGAGATGCTCTATACATTCAAGATGACACCACTTCAATTGGGGAACTTGATTCTTGATAAATTATACTAGAGGATAACTCAGAAATGGGAATATGCCTTAATGATTGAGAAGAAAATCAAGAAGATCATTCTTGCTCAAGTCATGCTTGACTTATCCCCTGAATACATTTAGAAGTATATGGTATAGTATAGGAATAGATTTATCCTCAAGCTCTGAGCATAATCCATCCTTCAACACAAGGTTGAAGATATTGTACAATAAAGTATAAGATTATGAAAGATACTTTTTGGTCTTTTAGTTGATAAGAGTGCACAATCAAGTGCAGACACATCCAAGGGAGTAGAATTAGATAATAAGGAGGATGAAAATGAACATCAAGTTCAAAAGGAAGTAGATCATAAGGCTAAAGAGAGTGAGAAGAAGGATAAAATAACTATTTTTGATATCACTTAGGACACTCCAATGAAAACACATATATTAACCGAGGAAGAGATTCAATAGCATATACAAGCCGAGGGAGCCAAGGATAAATCTATATCGAGCATCAATATGGTATTACTACAAGTACAAGATTATCCACAGATTGAAAGCACATCAACTATTGAGATTACCCCAGCAAGCCTACATATAGTCATAGTTGATCACCTAGTCTCCCTAAGTGATAATGTCGAGGAACATGACAAGTCGACAATCACACCAAAGCCTACACCTGCCAAGGAGAAAAGAAAAGAGCAAGCCGAACAATTTGCATTGGTAGTTGTGAGTCCTCATGTGGAGGAAAAGGAGAAGGAAAAGGAAAAGATAGAGAAAGAGAAAGAGTAGGACAATCAAGAGCCTAAGGAACAAGAGGCAATAAAAATCTTATACAGATGCCAAGTGGAACTACACCTAGGAAGAAGTCACAAAAGAAGAAGGAGAAATCTCTTGCTACACAGGTGACACTTGAAAAAGTCATAGTGATTCCTAAGTGGGACACTAATAACTTGACATACGAACAAATACAAATCTTGCAAGATATACTGAAGAAGAAGAGTAAATAGGAAGAAATGAGAAGGGAACATCAACAAAAGTAGGTACTTCATGAGATAAAAGGTATTTTCATAGATGCTTTTGACATGACTGATGTAAATGAATATGAACCTATTCTGGAGAAACTTGTCCACATTATCAAGAAAGTGACTGATGATAAAAATGAGGTCAATGACAAGTTGTTGCAGTGGTCAGAAAGGAAGTTTGAGACCAAGGTACTCAATAAGGTCTCTACAGACATTATAGTGAAATAGGTAGAACTCTCTATCTTAGTGACAAATTTAGAGGAAGTTGTACAAAATGCACATTCTTTGTACAAGAAGTTATGCAATGTAGAAGAATTTACAAAGGACAACCAGGATTTGATAAACAAACTATAGTTAGATCTAAAGTCTACAGGTCACTCACTGAGTATGGATGCAAGTTCCAACTCTATACATTTTACCAGATTATTAAATGCCCAAGGTAGATTAGCTGAGTTGGTGGCTAATGATGGTAAAATAAGGGCTATACTACTCTCTATCCAAACAATGTTAAGACCACATCTTGAGGATATGCAAAGGGAGTTAGTCACGACAAAGGAATTAGTTCATAAAAACCCTCATCTTTCTATTGCTGAGAGCCTAGTCGAGCTAGAAGTGAAGTCTGAGGTTTTGAAGTCTGTAAGGTCTGGCTAGGACAATGCATTAGGTATGGTCATGCAACTTCACAAACCATTCCCAGATAAGTATTTCAAGACCCCCACACCCCAAGAACTTCAAGTGACAAAAACAAGGGGGAAATAACATGACATAACAAAATCATAGGGGGAAATAACATTGGAAAGGGGAAATGGATATGCAATATCAAATATATGTCAGATATCAGAAAGCAGAAGTAGACACAAATAAATGGTATCACATACTAGTTTTGCAAATGTATATATATTTGATTGTATGTCAAATAAGAAGTCTTATGTATATATGTAAATTTTCTTTTGAAGACCAAGTCAAGTCTTAGGGGGAGTATTCTATAGAAGTTTTTATTATTAATAAGTACTCTTGTAAATGTAATGAAAATGTCATGAAAAAGTGTTTTTGCCACTAATGTCAAAGGGGGAGATTGTTGATCCCTAAGTTTTGTTGTCTATTAGTGTCTTACACTTAGTCATTTTCTAGGATTTTTTGGTCGGTCATCACTGTGACCGAGTCATCATGTATAGGCTAAGTCATGTATATTGTACATTTACCGAGTATTAGTAATTGTTGAGTAAGATAGTGGTCACCGAGTACTTCAGTATCAACTGAGTCAGTTTATGCTGAGTTATGTAAAGATGTCAATGCCAAGCACCATGGTATAAAGAACAATGAATGCTTAGTGCCAGAGATATCAAATGTCAAGCAAGCCAGATTTAATATGTGTTTTTTATGGCACAAACACTTAGGTAAATCATTTTGGCCAACATCCATATTACATTTATTGTTTATTGAGGAAATCACGGAGGTGATTATGCTTTAGAATTGTAATCATTAATCCCTATGTAATTCATGGAACCAATCAGAATTAGGGAAAGGTTTAGTGAAAAAAGTAGACAATCCAGATCGTAGATCTTAAATCTTGGAGATAATTAATTATTTGTATAAGATGAGATCCGAACCCCAAAATGTATCATGAGAGAGGAGAAGAGTATGAAAGAGATCTCATAGTTGCATAGTAACAAAGTGCTTTGATTATCAGAAACATAGTTCAGTGACTAAGTAGAGCAGAGTAGTGAAAGGATAAAACAAAGACATATTTGATAGAGATCAAATCTATATTGTAAGGAGAAGATATGTAATCATCATCACAGTGCAAACTAAAGGATCAGGTACTGAGACATTATAATAGGTGAATCAAGGTAAATCTCTTAACATAGTGGTTTTGACAGACCTTAGTAAATCTCTTAACTGAGTGCTTACTTAGTTGTAAGTTTTAAATCCTTTTTCAAGGTAGATTGTATAAGTCTCAAAGCTCTTAACAAGGTAGACCCCTCACACGGTAGATCATATTTTATGATCAAACCTATAGCCCTAACAAGCAAACTTTAATACTATAGTAGTGAAGATTTGTGGGTGTCATCCCCACCCCATTTTTACCTTTCAAGGGTTTTTGTGTAACCAAAATCATTGTGTTATGTTTTATTTTCATGGATGATGAGTAGGATATTAGATCTATTACAATGTTAAGTTTGATGCTTATGTTATGTGAGTTTTTTTATGTCAAAATGTATGAATTGGTTGATATCTAACCCCCCCCCCCTCAATATCTCACTTTCCCTAATTGATTTCCAACAAAGATGTTATCCATAAGCAGAACCAAGTACACTTGTCACCAAGTATCAAATCTATAGATATTGAACTTGTTCTGTATATAATAAAAACCACTAATACTTTATTGATAGCCAAAAGGTAACCATTCAATATTGCTCGAAAGTTAGTATGAAGGTTTTGAAATCAATGACAACAATGCAAGTAACATGTTAATATGTCTAATAATCTCCCCCTTTGGAATTGATGGCAAAACAACAAAAATGCAAAAATTCCAAAACCAGAAACTCATATCCAAAAAATCCCCCTGAGTAGATACTTTACTTTATTTTTTTCTTTTTCCTCTTTCTCTCCCCTTTTTTCCACAATGGAAAAGAGATAAAATGTCATAAGCGATTTTTCAAACATTATAACTATTTTAAATAATTGGTGACTTTTGTTGACTTTTGACTTGATCGTTTGTAGATGACCTAAGTCAGTTTATTAAGCATTGCTAGATATGTTTCATTTGATGAATAAAATTTTTATGTATGAATTTATGTTTGTTATAGGATGAAAAATTGAATGTTATTATCGATATCGTGCAAGAATGAATTAAATGTTATTAAATATCATTTCTATTTCTGATGATTAAAATGCTCATGATGAATATTTTGTAAGTTGTTTCAATTTAGGAACTAATATACTAATGCAAAATTTTGAGTGTTTTGATTTTGGATAGGATCCCAGGATGGGGTGTGGTTGAGGTAGGGGAGCCTAGCTCCTCGGTAAGGATGTGTTCTGAACTATAAGGTTAATATCCACACACCATGTAGTCGATTTCAATTAAAATAAGAAACTAAATTTTGTAATTTTTTAGATTTTATTATTCTAATTTTGAGTGCATGTGTGGATTTAAATATGTTATATGTTGTTTAACTAACATATGTTTTTTCCTTTACTAAAGTCGATATTCTTTGTAGGACTAAAATTTAAGTTTTAGTAAGAATTTAAAATGGAATATAAATTTTAATACCTCACTCTTTGTTTAAGCCTAAGGTTTATCCTATCAAGTTGGAGTTTCAATCGAATTAGGGGAGTGGATTTATTTATTTATTTAATTTAATATTAGATCCCTTATACTCCACAAACTCTGAGATGGAGGCATGACATGTAGATCATGAAGGGGAGTTAGTCTTTAACTAGGAGACTTCATCCAAAAATTAAGGCATGCTCGACGCCGGGCATGGATGAAGAGGAAGATTTCATGTTGCAAGGCTTAATTAGAAGAAGCCTGAGTCAATAAAAAAAATCCACGGTAGTAAAAGGGGGGCACGGGAAATATAATTTTTTTGTGGACAGCTAGGAAGGGAAGTAAGGTGTAGGTGAGAAGGAAGAAAACGCAAGTGAGAAGGAGGAAAGTACAACAAGAAGAAGGAAGTGAATAAAAAAGAAAAGAAGAGGAAGCCAAGGAGTTATACGTTACAGAGCAAAGGAAAATAGGTTTTTATTTATAATTATATCCATAGTTTGATATCATTTTTGAATTAAAAAAAAGAGAGTTGAATTCAAAAAGAAAGTATAAATTAGTTAAGCTTTGTGTCCTTTGTTGGTGAAAGGTTTCAGCAACTTTGAGTAATTTCCTTTCCATAAAATAAATTTAGAAATGGTGGAGTTTAAATGTTTATTAAAAAAAAAACCAGTTATAGTCTACTCTCTCTTTCTCATTTGCCTGTCAAACCAAAACAATAACCATAGGAATCAGATTTCACCATTTAAAATTGTTAGAATGTTGAGTGGTTGTGTTATAAAAATTTATTTATGAATTTCTAAACTACCAAACTAGTTAAATACGAGTTATTGTTTGGTTTACCTAAGTCATTTTTAATAAATCTGAAACTTGCAGATCTAAATAAAAATTTATAAATGCTAAGTGAGGGGGTAGTATTTGAGATTCTTAGTAGTTATGTTCTATCATGTTTAGCATGCCCAGTTGGTTGCAAGACTTCATTGTTCATTAAAACAATTGATATTTATTTTATGATCTTATGTTGAGGAAGTATTATATCCTCTTATCCATGTTGTGGACTGAAACAATGTCCCAGATAGTTTGATCCATTCATGTTAACATATTCCACTGTTTGGAATGAATTGGCAATTTGGAGAAATGTCTCTATTGGGCAGCACACACACTTGTTTAGAAATTTGATTCCCTGCTTGTTTAATTGCTAGAAGTCTCCTTCATGATTCACATCTTTGCAATTGTGATGCCATTAATAAAAAGTTTGGATCTATAGTATCTTGATAAACACACAACTATATCCATGCATTTTAGAAAGCGATATTTAAATAAATTCTTCAACATGTTGGTAAATGACTTGTAAAAATTATCTTCCTTGTCTAGAGTAATAATGACCCTCCTCTATTTCATTGGGACTTCAGTATTTAAGAGTGTTGGAGTTTATTTTAATTTTATTTTATTTTCAGTGTTGAATGGAAAAGTCTTTGTGTCCAGGAATTGGGTATCTCCATTTTTATTTTTATTTTTAACAACATTGCCTTATACTCTCCCACATAGGTGATAGACTTGGCTAGTTTATTTTAATAATTTTTCCTTTCTTACTACATCTCTGATGTCATGAGATTAGTTCCAATATATTTATTTAAGGATATTTAATAAAATAAACTCAGATAGTTTGTTTTATATCATCTCTTTTGAAACAGTCCATACATGTTGGACATAAAAAAATAAATCAGATTGGATTTGTATTAACAAAACATGGCATTATTTTAAAGTATCAATTTTATAGTAATACATACATGTTAAAAGTGTAGAATATATTACCTTACCGTTTGTCCTACAGTTTGGTTATTTTATTTAGTTGTTGAAAGTAGTTAGTATACAGGTGTAATGAATAAATATATGACTAAGTAAATTTTTTGAACTGATGTTAGTCTTATAATTTTTGTTTTTTTACTCAAGTCAACATGAGTGTAACATTCGAGAATAAAACTGTAATAAAAATAAAGAGTTTTGTTTTAGAATTTACCATCTTTATTTTTGTTTTATGTTGGGAATTTGGTGTGTAATGTGGAAAGGACAGAGAAGGGTAAATCAGTTATATCATCTACCTGTCAGTAGATCTGATATTTTCAAGATGCTTTGGCCAAAGCTTATTCACATATATTTCAACAGTATGTTTGGTTAGCTGTTATTTTTGTTTTTCTCTTTGCCACCTTGTGTTTAAGATTTCTGCTTGGTCTAAATATTGATAAGTAGTTAAATTTATAGTTGCACCATAATCTTTTGATCCATTAGTGCCGGGATGCTAGTCTCCTTGAGCAAGGTCGGTGCGCTTTCCATTTTAGGGTAAGCCCAGGGGGAGCTAACCACTGCATGGTTGGGCAGAAAAAGCACCTAGACCACACTCCCATCTCAAGATTTACAGGTGGACGTTCTGTCTAGAGGCTTAGGAGATAGGGATTGATTATAGTGCGGTGCCTTGTTATTGTTTATTTGATAGTTTGGGAAATAAATATTATTCTTTGATTATTATATATTTTAATTTATATGTATGGATCGATAGAAGGTCGAGAATTTGTAATTATGATGTATTTTACACTGTTCATATGATTGTAAATCTTGATGATATGGATTAAAAGTTGCAATTTGTAACACCTTTTTATCATTATTGTATATCGACTTTTATGGTTGAATCATATAACATTGATGACATACATAGAATATATTTTGTCGACCTTGAGTATTTTAGTATTGTGAACTATTTTATTCTTTTTGGGAAATTTGGTCTTTACATGTGGTATCAGAGTTGTGTTTAAACTCTAGGGCGTGGGTCTTCTATGCTAAAGTTGTGTTTGTGCATGGTACAGGAATAGATTATCATCATGCAGACTTGAAACAATGGCCAATTTGGAACCATCAATGAACAAAATGGTTTTCCCAACCAAAGGCTTGATGAAATTATAGCCCTCTTAGCAGAATAGAGGAATGTTTTACAACAACAAAATGATAGGATGAATGTCATTGAAAATGACTTAAGGGGCAGACAGAATGAGGGTCATCAGGATGATGAATCTCATAGGAAATAGGTGGAAGATCAAAGGCTTGAGGCTCTTCAAAAAGATGAAGAGGATAGGATGGATGAGGAATGACGTAAGAGAGATGTCGATATTGGGGCAAATGTTGGAGATCTGAATAATGACTAGATTGCTGAGGAACTAAGAAAGGACCTTAAAAAGGTCACACCACATACTTTTGATGGAAAAACTATAGGGGATGATGTAGAGGCATGGATCATATCCATGGAAAAGTGCTTTCATGTTCAAAATATTTCTGGATAGTCTGGGGCCTTATGGGGTGCTTTCCAGTTAATTGGAGAAGCAGCTACATGGTGGAATAATGAAATGGCTTAGAAGAAGTTACGACCAGGACAAATTTCTTGGGAGGATTTCCTTGTCTACTTTAGGGAATGATGGTTACTATAGTTATATTATGATAGGAAAGTATCTGAGTTCCAAAATCTGATCCAGGGGGTCTTGTCAGTAACCGAATACGATGAGAAGTTTTTCCATTTGGTGAAATATATTCGACAATATTTGTAGGCTAAACATTTTAGGACACGTAAGTTCATTTTGGGATTATGTCTAGAGATTGGATCTAAGGTTGATATGCATGAACCCAAAACTATGGAGTTTGCCTATGCAAAGGCTTTGTTGTAGGAGGAGAAACTAAAAAGGGTACCAGCAATCTGAACCTCACAACGAAATAATATTTCACAAGGATTCAAGAGAAAGTATGACAATGATAAATCAAGGAATAATGGATGTCAAAAAGTGCAAAATTTGAGAGGTAAGGGTAGGGATAATGGAGGCAAAAATATCAATAACCCTCAGAATCAAAATTAGAACAAGGGTAATAACAGGAATGAGAATAATAGGAATAGAAACAACTGGAGGAACAAAACTAAAAATAGGCAAGGACCGAGAAATGGATGCTTCAATTGTAGGGGTAATCATTATGCTGCTTATTGTCCTTAGAATAAAACTTAGAGAGAGGTTAAAGATCCTCAGGTTTAGCACTAGATTCATGCAACGGTTGATCATCATCAAGCATATTTTCAGGTAGCTCCTATTTAGATAGCTGGTAAGCTCTATGGACATGATGTTTATGTTTTAATTGATACTAGAGCTATTGAATGTTTTATGGATCCTAAGTTTATTTCAAAATTATCTGTTAGAGCTAGTTATTTATTTGAACCATGGATGGTTGAATATGGCAATAGGATAGAGCATAGGGTTGAGCAGTGTCTAGCATGCAGAAATTTGGAATTTTCAAATACAAGTTAACCTTTATGTCACTCCTTTAGGATCTTATGATGTTATTTTGGGCATAAATTAGCTAATTGAGCACAAGGCCATTGTGAATTGTAAGGATAAGTCAATTCAATGCTTAGATGATTCAGGTATGCCTACAGTTGTTAAGGGTATTTAGAAGCCTTTGGAACTAAGGCTAATATCTGCAATGCAAATGAAGAAAGCCCAGAAGAAGGGGTGTACAATCTATGTAGCTTATGAAAATGACTTAAACACTCCTAGTCTAAATGATTTTCCTATCTTGTAAGAGTTCCGAGATGTGTTTCTAGAAGAACTACCTGAATTGCCTCCTAAGAGGGAATTTGACTTCTCTATAGATGTGTTACCAGGAACTGAACCTCAATCTAAGGCTCCATACAAGATGACAACCACAAAAATGTATGAGTTGAAAACTTAGTTATAGGAACTTTTAGACAAAGGGTTCATACGCTCTAGTGTGTCACCATGGGGAGCACTTGTGATCTTCGTAAAGAAGAAAGATGGCACCTTGAGGTTATGTATAGATTACTGAATGCTTAATAAGGTGACTATAAAAAATAGATATCTGCTTCCTAGAATTGATGAGCTTTTTGATCAAATAAAAGGAGTAACATGTTCTCTAAAATTGACCTAAGATCTAGGTATCATCAGCTTTGGATTAAGGAGGAGGATATAGAAAAGACAACTTTCAAAACAAGGTATGGGCATTATGAATTTGTAGTATTACCTTTTGGTCTGACTAATGCTCCTGCAACATTCATGAATTTGATGAATAGAGTGTTCCAAGATTGTTTGGATAAATTTGTAGAGATTTTCATTGATGATATATTAATTTATTCCAAGAATCTTGAGGAACATGAGGAGCACTTTCATATAGTTTTGCAGCGTCTTAGAGATAGGAAATCGTATGGAAAACTTTCTAAGTGTTCATTTTATCACAAAGAGACTCACTATTTGGGGCATATTATTTCTGCTAAGGGCATTGCAATGGATCCTGCAAAGATTCAAGCAATACTTGAATGGCCAATACCACAGAATGTGAGTGAAGTTAGAAGCTTCATGGGACTTGCAGGATATTACAGAAAGTTTGTGGAGGGATTCTCCAAAATTATGGCACCTATTACATCTCTACAGAGGAAAGGAAAGAGGTATGAGTGGACTGAGGTTTGTGAACAGTCTTTCCAGTCATTAAAATAGAAACTCACATCTACTCCCATTCTAGTTATACCAGATCCAAATGGCCATTTTACTATTATCACTAATGCTTCAGGTGAGGGTTTAGGAGGTGTACTTATGTAGGATGGTAAAGTAGTGGCTTACGAGTCACAAAAGTTGAAGCAGTATGAGATTAATTATGTGCCTCATGATTCAAAACTTGCTTCCATAGTTCATGCTCTTGTGATGTGGAGACACTACCTTGTAGGTAAGCCTTTTGAGTTGAAATTAGATCACATGGGTTTGAGGTACATTTTCACTCAACCCAACCTTAATGCTAGATAGAGGTGATGGATAGAATTCTTGAGTGAGTATGATTTTGGTATTGAATATATCAAAGGGAAATAAAATAGGTTAGATGATGCCTTAAGTAGAAGGAGACACATTGCATCCATTTCTACTACCTGAACACACCTAAAGGAACAGGTGTTACAGAACCTCCAAGGTGATGACCATTATGAGTTGGTCAAATCAACATTGCAGAATGATCTGACAGACCACCATTTTGATGGTTACTCTTTTGATGAGGATGGTATTTTGAAATACTAGGAGAGGATGTATATTCCCAACCATGATGGGTTGAGGAAATTGGTTTTTGAGGAGATGCATTGCACTCCATTTTCAGGGCATCCAGGAGTTGATAAAATGCTTTCTGATATGCAACCATTGTATTTTTGGCCTGGACTTAAAAGAGATGTGATAGCATCTATAGCTCAGTGTCTAGAATGCCAGCGGGTTAAAGCTGAGCATGTCCATCTAGCCAAACTTTTGTATCCTCATGAGATACCAGAATACAAGTGGCAAGTTATTACTATGGACTTTGTCCAAGGTTTGCCCATGATTAGGTGCAAACATGATGTAATCTTGGTTGTGGTTGATAAATTGACCAACGTTGCTCATTTCATTCCAGGAAGTTGGAGGGATGGATCCTTGGTTTTGGCCAAGAAATTCATTTAGGATATTTTTAGACTTCATGGAGTACCTAAGACCATAATATATGATAGGGATACGAGGATGACATCCAAGTTTTGGACAACCTTAAATGCTTCTATGGGAATGAGGTTGAATTTTAGCACAACCTATCATCCTCAGATGGATGGTCAAACTAAGAGGGTTAATCAGGTTCTTGAGGACTTACTGAGAATGTATTGCATGGATCAATAGTACAAGTGGGAAGAGTATCTTCCTTTGGTTGAATTTTCTTACAATAATTCACATCATTCTTCAGTAGGTATGGCTCTTTTTGAAGCACTATATGGGAGAAAGTGTCAGACACCAGTTAGTTGGGATAGGGTTGAGGACATGATCATTGTTCACCTGGAAATGTTAAGGGATATGGAAGAGCAAATGTCTCTTATTCGAGAAAGGTTGAAAGAAGTCGCATAAGAGTCATGCAGACAAGAACTGTACTTTCAAATAGTTCTTAGTGGGGTACAAAGTTTTTCTGTGTGAGGCCACACAAGAGTTCTATATCTTTTGGCAGAGCTTCTAATCTTGCACCTAGATATGTCGGGCCTTTTGAAGTTTTGGAGATTATCAATCATGTTGCATATAGACTGGCCTTGCCACCCGCTCTTGCCCATATTCATAACATGTTTCATGTATCTTTACTAAAATGTTACCATCCAGATGCTTCTCATATCCTTGATTGGCGTGCTTTACAGGTACAGGATCTAGGAGTGGTGTTAGTGGAGCTATCTAGTATCATTGATCAATGTACCATCGGGGTCCGTGACAGATAGATCTTGTAGTATAAGGTCCAATGGGACCAATTCTCTATTGATAGTGCTACATGGGAGGATGCAGATGATATGATTAGATCTTTTTCACATTTACTTCCATAGACTTATTTATGTTAGATGATTTATGTTTTTCAGTTAGCTTTTGGTTTGAGAACTCATGTTGTGTTTTTCATAAGACATCAGGATGATGTCTTCTCTTAGAGGGGATGGATGTCATAACTGAGTTTTTAAACATTATAACTATTTTAAATAATTGGTGACTTTTGTTGACTTTTGACTTGGTTGTTTGTAGATGACCTAAGTCAATTTATTAAGCATTGCTAGATATGTTTCATTTGATGAATATAATCTTTATGTATGAATTTATGTTTTTGATAGGATGAAAAATTGAATGTGATTATCGATTATCATGCAAGAGTGAATTAAATGTTATAAAATATCATTTCTATTTCTGATGATTAAAATTCTCATGATGAATATTTTGTAAGTTGTTTTGATTTGGGAACTAATCTACTGATGGAAATTTTGAGTGTTTTGATTTTGGACAGGATTTGGGGATGGGGTGTGGTTGAGGTAGGGGAGCCTAGCTCCCGGTAAGGATGTGTTCAGAATTATATGGTTAATATCCACACACCACATAGATGATTTAAATTAAAATAAGAAACTAAATTTTGCAATTATTTAGATTTTATTATTCTAATTTTGAGTGCATGTGTGGATTTTAATATGTTATATGTTGTTTAACTAACATATGTTTTTCCTTTACTAAAGTTGATATTCTTTGTAGAATTAAAATTTAAGTTTTAGTAAGAATTTAAAATGGAATATAAATTTTAATACCTCACTCTTTGTTTAAGCCTAAGGTTTATCCTGTCAAGTTGGAGTTTCAATCAAATTAGGGGAGTGGATTTATTTATTTATTTAATTTAATATTAGATCCCTTATACTCCATGAACTCTGAGATGGAGACATGACCTGTAGATCAAGAAGGAGAGTTAGTCTTTAACTAGGAGACTCCGTCCAAAAATTAAGGCATGCTTGACGCCAGGCATGGATGTAGAGGAAGATTGCCTGTTGCAAGGCTTAATTAGAGGAAGCCTAAGTCAATTAAAAAAATCCACGACAGTAAAAGGGGGGCACAGTAAATAGAAGTTTTTTGTGGACAACTAGGAAGGGAAGTAAGGAGCAGGTGAGAAGGAAGAAAACGTAGGTGAGGAGGAAAGTACAACAAGAAGAAGGAAGCAAAAACAAAACAAAAGAAGAGGAAGCCAAGGATTTATACGTTACAAAGCAAAGGAAAATAGGTTTTTATTTATAATTATATCCATAGTTTGATATCATTTTTTAATTTTAAAAAAAAAGTGAATTGAATTGGAAAATAAATTTTAAATTAGTTAAGCTTTGTGTCCTTTGTTGGTGAAAGGTTTCAACAACTTTGAGTAATTTCCTTTCCATAAAATAAATTTAGAAATGGTCGAGTTTAAATGTTTATTAAAAAAAACCAGTTATATTCTACTCTCTCTTTCTCGTTTGCCTGTCAAACCAAAAAAATAACCATAGGAATCAGATTTCACCATTTAAAATGGTTAGAATGTTGAGTGGTTGTATTATAAAATTTTATTTATGAATTTCTAAATTGCCAAGCTAGTTAAATACAAGTTGTTGTTTGGTTTACCTAAGTCATTTTTAAGAAATCTGAAACTTGTAGATCTAAATAAAAATTTCTAAATGCTAAGTGAGGGGGTGGTATTTGAGATTCTTAGTATTTATGTTCTATCATGTTTAGCATGCCCATTTGGCTGCAAGACTTCGTTGTTCATTAAAACAATTGATATTTATTTAATGATCTTATGTTGAGGAAGTATTATATCCTCTTATCCATGTTGTGGATTGAAACAACATCCCAAATAGTTTGATCCATTCATGTTAACATATTCCACTATTTGGAATGAATTAGCAGTTTGGAGAAATGTCTCTTTTGGGCAGCACACATACTTCTTTAGAAATTTGATTCCCTGCTTGTTTAATTGTTGGAAGTCTCCTTCATGATTCACATCTTTGCAACCGTAATGCCATTAATAAAAAGTTTGGATATATAGTATCTTGATAAACACACAACTATATCCATGCATTTTACAAAGCAATATTTAAATAAATTCTTCAACATGTTGGTGACTGACTTGTAAAAATTATCTTCCTTGTTTGGACTAATAATGGCCCTCCTCTATTTCATTGGGACTTCAGTATTTAAGAGTGTTGGAGTTTATTTTTATTTTATTTTATTTCCAGTGTTGAATGAAAAAGTCTTTGTGTCTAGGAATTCGGTATCTCCATTTTTATTTTTATTTTTAACAACATTGCCTTATACTCTCCCACATAGGCAATAGACTTGGCTAGTTTATTTTAATAATTTTTCCTTTCTTACTACATCTTTGTTGTCACGAGATTAGTTCCAATATATTTATTTAAGGATATTTAATAAAATAAACTCAAATGGTTTGTTTTATATCATCTCTTTTTAAATAGTTTGTACATGTTGGACGTAAAAAAAAATCAAATTGGATTTGTATTAACAAAACATGGCATTATTTTAAAGTATCAATTTTATAGTAATACAAACATGTTAAAAGTGTAGAATATGTTACCTTACCATTTGTACTATAGTTTGGTTATTTTATTTAGTTGCTAAAAGTAGTTAGTATACAAATGTAAAGAATAAATATATGACTAAGTAAATTTTCTATACAAATGTTACTCTTATTTTATTTTATTTTACTCAAGTCAACATGAGTGTAACATTCGAGAATAAAACTGTAATAAAAATAAAGAGTTTTGTTTTATAATTTACCATCTTTATTATTGTTTTATGTTGGGAATTGGGTGTGTAATGTGGAAAGGACAAAGAAGGGTAAATCAGTTATATCATTTACCTATTAGTAGATCTGATATTTTCAAGATGCTTTGGCCAAAGCTTATTCACATATATTTCAACAATATGTTTGGTTAGCTGTTATTTTTGTTTTTCTCTCTGCCACCCTATGTTTAAGATTTATGCTTGGTCTAAAGATTGATAAGTAGTTAGATTTAGAGTTGTACCATAATCTTCAGATCCATCAGTTTCGGGATGCTAGTCTCCTCGATCAGGGTCGGTGTGCTTTCCATTTCAGGGTAAGCCCTGGGGGAGCTAACCAATCCATGGTTGTGCGGAAAAAGTGCTTGGACCACACTCTCATCTCAAAATTTGTAGGTGGACGTGTTGTTTAGAGGCTTAGGAGACAGGGATTGATTACAGTGTGGTGCCTTGTTACCGTTTATTTGACAGTTTGGGAAATAAATATTATTCTTTGATTATTGTATATTTTGATTTATATGTATGGATCGACAGAAGGTCAAGAATTTATAATTATGATGTATTTTAGACTGTTCATATGATTATAAATCTTGATGATATGGATTAAATGTTGTAATTTGTAACACCTTTTTATCATTATTATATATCAATTTTTACGGTCGAATCATGTAACATTGATGACATACATGGAATATATTTTGTCGACATTGAGTATTTTAGTATTGTGAAATGTTTTACTCTTTTTGGGAAATTTGGTCTTTACATAAAATCACAACATAGAAACTCAAATAAATACAACGGTCTTTATGGTAAAAACTTTTGTATACCTTTCTTTCAAGATCAAAATCTCCTTCTTCCACTCAGCAACAACAGACTCCATCCAAGCACACAAATTGTCATGATCAGCAACATATCAAAAGATGATATCTAGTCCAGAGGCTAAAACCACCATTCATAATCCTTTTCTTCAAAAAGAGTACTAGTTACATGCTCTTACCAAACCTCCATCATATCCTTAACTAGCCAAAATGTCTTCACCATATCCTCTCTTTGCCTAACACAAGCAATTCATCCTATATTTGACCAAACCTTATCCTTTTTTTTGCTTCCTCATCCTTGAAATAGTCATATGTCTTTCCTAGCTCATTCAAATCTTCCTTAACGACTTCACTTCTACCTCTAAAATTATATACAATATCATACCACCAAAGATGATACCTACATACATATGTAATTCCCTTTATGTAATACTTGGTTTCACTGATTAGTATGGATAACTTATGCTTTGCATCGGTACACTTCTTGTAAATGGACTTCTTTATATTCCTAAAATAAACTCTACTCTTCAACAATCTATTCTCAATATCTCTAACCAACTCAACTGGTAACATACTAGACACACTAGAAATTGTGATCTTCTTACTAATCAAGTGATCAATCAACAAATCCTCAATCTTTGTTTGTTCACCGGAGAGAAACCAATCTAAATGTCACCAATCTATTCAAATTCACCATATTCTAACAAAATTTGAACCATATCAAAATCCACCAAATCATATTCTGATAGACAAACCACATCTTTCTCAATCTCTTCCTTAGTTTCTTCTTTCTTTTCATCTGCTTCTTTATTTTCCATAGGCTCTTCTTCTTCATCCACCAAGATAGTAATGATTTTCTTTCCCTTAACACTAATATTTCTTCTTTTAGGTTCCAGAGGGGAACCAATGACATCAACATCTATACTTTTTTTACCAAAGGAGGAAACCTCCTCACCATGACACATAGACATTGCATTAGAAACAACCAATCCAGAACAAACATTCATCTGAAATACACTTTACAAGCATTTGCACTACTCTCAAAAGACCTTAGGTATCTGTAAATTTATTTACCAATAGGGATGTATGTCCTCCATTCCAAATTATGTTTTCTAGGTAATGGCCTCATGAAGTAGAACACTTAGAACATCAATGATGAACCAAATCTAAATGCATAAACAACCTCTATGGTCATCTTGACATTCTCAAGAAAGTTCTCTGATAACATTTTACATAGATTAGATTAAACGTTCTCCCTAACCATATTATGAGCAATGTAAATAGCCACTACCGAAGTGGCACCATCATGATTCCAAAACTAAATTTTGTATGAAAAATTATAAGTAACATACCTTACTACTAGATCATTAAGGGTATTTATTAGGAATGCACATTGATCATGGTCAATACTAGTCATCTTGTTTACTTATTTATAACTAATCATCTTCTTTCTCGGAATATCACCAACACTGCACAACCTTGTGATATCTTCAATTAACTTTTTCATCACCTCGTAGGACTTTTCCAACACTAGGTTTCCATCTTGAAACTGACTCACAAAAACATGATAAATTCCTTGTAATCAAACTAGGGAAATTCTCCCCATATATCCAATCCAAGATTTCAAATCTTCTACAACTCATCGAATGATAATCTTGCTTCCAATTGTATGATCCTATCGTGATCAAATTCCTCAATCTTAGCCTTCTTCAAAGTTCTTGATATGATCACACTAGTACCACAAAAAACCAATTTAGATTCCATTATCATGCTTTGATAATTCTTCTTCAATCTTTCTTAAGCTTAGCTCCAATATTTTAATTTTTCTCCTTGCAATAGTGCCAAATTAATTCAAAAATTAACATTTATAACCACAAACTATCATAATTACCTTTTTCCCACCAAAAATTAAATATCATTGATGCAACCCAATTGTAAAACATACATCAATCAATCAACATAACTGAACTCATTATTTTATCCAATCAACATACCAGAGATAATATCATTGTAACTAGTATCACCTTAAAGAAGGGGAAGTGACATATATAGCTTTTAAATGCTCACCATAAGCTAAAGCATTTGAACCAGTTATTGGAAGATCTAGTACCATAAATCTCTCCACATCAACAACATATTTCTTCTTCCATGTCATGTTAGTCTTCTAAGATTCACTTGAAACCATAACATTGTTATCATTTCTAGTATTTATCAAAGAACCGCCAGATCTGCATATGTTAGCATGATGACCAATATGACCATAGTTTAAACAATTTACATTCCTCTAACCTAATCTCATTGACTGAAGTCTAGATCTACATCAATTATCCCTGTGACCAAAATTGGGACACACATAGAAACTCCCATGAAATATATTATTCATTCCATTCTTCTTAACCAAATTAGAAACTTGACTTTTGTATTGATTTTCTTTATGACCAGCCTTATGAAAATTAAAGCATTGAACCTTTTGATCTTTTCTCATCTTACATTCAACATCCATAAGACCAAAATTCTTGTAAATGTAATAGCAACTATTAAAAGATAAGTACCTTTGAGCATTTGTTTGCCTTACTAGAGGCCTTCTTGTGGATGTATTTAGATTTATGACCTTTCTTGTTATCTCAACAGTCTCTTCATCTTCAAATACCTTCTATTTATCTTTGTCCTTCATATTTGAACATTCATTGGTAACCCCTAATCCTTCTTTATCTTTGTGACTCTTTTGCAAGGCTAAAAATTGGTCCAAAATTGTATTGCTCTCACAAACCTTTGCTTTAGATCTCAACTTTTTCAATTCAAATTCTAGCTTCTCATTTTCATTTGTCTTCATCTTGATGATATTATTGAAATTTTCTTTAGATTTCTTCCATCCCTCTATTGTAATCTGATATTTTTCTTTTGTCCTTTTGACGCCTTTCATCTTATGCTTTAACCCATCTTTGATAAATTCCTCAATATCTTTATTTTCATTCAACTTATTTTCCAACTATGCCACCTTTTCTTTTGTCTCCATCAATTCTTGACTGACTTCCTTATGCATTTCTTTGAATTTTTACATTTGATCCCTCAGCTTACTAATGCATGCATTTGCTTCCTTCAAGTTTTCTTTCAACTCTTCATTCTTTGATTCAGTATTCACAGTGTCACTCATCATGAGATGTCAATCCTCATTAGAATAGTATTATCTTTCCATCTGTTCAAACATCCAAGATCTCCCTCAAGTGGTTAAGCTCTATCTATAAGGGACCAAGCTCTGATACAAATTGTTGAACATGTGCAATAATCGAGATGGGGTACAAATTTTTTATTAAATCATAATCCCATAAACCATTAAAAACATATATAAATATATTAGATTATGTTCTATTGATAAATAGTTAAATAATTATGAAACTTAAAATAGATCTAACTGTGAAAGCACAAAACTATCAAAATAATTAACACCAAAATTTATGTGGAAACTCAAACTAGGAAAAAAAATGGAGATTCTAACTCTCATGAAGTGAACACTGGTTAAGGTGATTTTTACAAGGGCTCACTATTGGTTTTCTTAGCGCAATTTTCTAATTTTTGTTCAGCTTACTACTAGTCAGACTAACTACCCCCAATACAAAAGATATATAAAAATATAGATGTTTTATGAACTGATAAGATTGCATCTGAATATGCATCAGACAGTTCAATTATTAAGATCAGTTACCATATTCAATAGTAGATCTAATTGTTGGTCTTCTCATTGTATACCACTGTCTGATCCACTACAACTCTATATGAAAAGTGCTTATTGATCTCTCAATAGTCTTCCACACTTAGTTTTAGCTTGTACACATCACCATCAAGAGCTCACTCATAACACCTCTAAAAACTTGCTTATCTTATTCCACTTTTACACCACACACCTCATATATAAAAGCTTTTCTTTATTTGTATAAGTAATAATCATACATATGTTGACCACACCTCAATTTAAAAAGATATTACAATTATATTTAATGCACTACCACTTATCCTAAATCTAGGAAATACTTAAGAAAACTTTACAGCCTAAATATAGGTCATACTTAAGATGTATACAATGCATATTACATTCACCAAAATATAGATAAATTTTGGAACCATTAGAATGCCACAACATAGACCATGTCTTGATCACCAAACTATGTGAACTTGACGATAGATGAGACCTAGCCAGAATAGGATATCAAAACCATCTGATGAACTGCAAGAAAGTCCATATATAAGAATCACTAGGAGCAACATTGTAAGAATAGAAATCAAAAGATATCGATAAAAAACTTCATGCAACTCCAAACATTGAAAGCATACAAGTATACTAAAAGATGTCATCCATAAGTTGAATCAAGTACACCTATCACCAAGTACCAAATCTATATGCATTGAACCTGTTCTACATATAACTGAAACCACTAATACTTTACTAGCATCTAATAGGTGACCAACCAATATCATCAATATCCAAGTGTTACCTCCAGGAAGTCAGTATGAAGGTTTGGACATCAATGAAAATAATGCCAAAAATATCTCAATATGTCTAGCACCATATTCTTCAAATTCAACAAAATTTAGAAGTTGTGGGTTTGGAATCTTCATTGAGATAGGGAGAAAAACTTCTTTACCATATGCTAACTCATAAGGGGAAGTCTTGAGGACTTATTTCAGAGTGATTCAAACTATTCTTAAAGCTTTCTACAAATTCTTATGCCATTCTCGCTAAAGTTCAAAACCTATCCATTTACCAATTCTTACCATATTTTTGTTCATTGGCTCAGCTAAGTTCTTCCATTGAGGATAATAATTTGAATTTTTTTAGGAAGATACCATGTTTTAATGAAAATTCAAACATCCTTGATCCTAAAAATGCTTTGTCTTTAATAGAAATGTTACCTTTGGGAGGTCCAAACTTGGAGACTAGTTTGTTAGGCCCAAAGAGGACAAACACAATTGAGGGGGGATGAATTAGTTGTCCTCACAATCCTTACAACTTAATAAACTAAAACAAATCAAAAAGTTGAAAGATAAAAAATAATGCAAGATCCACAACACATAATAATACTAGATTTGTTCTCAAGGAAACCTAGTTAAGGGAAAACCTCAGTGGGAGTCAAACCCGCAAGATAGATGTATTCTGCTAAAAGTACTACCTAGTTAAGAGAAAATAAATACAAAAGGGAAATGCACCTACATTTAGGCTCACTTCCTAGAGCTCACCTCTCACAATACAACAACAATGATCTGGCCCTAAGTTGGGTTCACTAATAAGTCATTGGTTACAATTATTTAAGGTGGAAACATTATCCAATATAAGAGAGTAGACTTACACCATCTCCAATGACAATACAGTTCTAATGAAGTATAAATTTTTCCTTAGTTGTAGAATACAAACATCCTTTTATTTTCTTCACATTGCACTCTTTTCCACACTTTGTAATCACAAATGATTGCTTATTTATAAACATTACAATGAATAAGTAATAACAAGGTTGGCTAAGACCTATATAATCATTTTACACAAATTAAAAAGTGATCCAAATTAATTCAGCTAAGACTTAGATAGGGCCCAAAACAAAATCCTTGAACATACAACAACTTCACCAAAACCATGCCAAGAATCACCACACTTTACTCTACCAAGTCGGCCAAGAAGAACTTTACTGACTTCTGCATAAGGAAAAATCTATCCATCCAGTCTTCAATCTATGAACAAATCCAGGAATGAATTTACAACCATGTAAAAATAGAAACTCTAGCTTCACAAACCATAATTCAACTCCACTGAAATTTTCCCAAGGAACTACTGCACCATTGTCCATAATAGTTCATAGGAAAATTGTATGTGACTAGTCTTAGATAAATTCACTATAACTTTGGAAAATGCATACACTAACATCTATGACCATAGGATTAGCATTTGAAAATATCAAAGAATATAATTTGATATGTGCAAGATCAGATACACAAAATCGATGCTATAGAACATCAATCAAGTGCACAAAATAATCAAACGAACATTGTCTGACAAACATAGATGTTGGTTCATCAATGATAAAACATTAATGCCAAACCATAATAGAAATAATTCCATCCAATATCCAATATAGTTCCTCAAGGAAACTAACAATCTCATTCTCTATAGCATTCTTTAGGGGCTCTGCTTTGCCCCAATAGGTGAAATAATTTGTGGCAATTAGAATCTATTTATGTCTTATGTTAGAAGGAGGTTTAATCATCCTAATAAAGTCTAGCCCCATCTAAGAAAAAGGTTCAACTACTATAGGACTCATCAAATTTATTGAATTCTTCTGCTTCCCTACAAAGCATTAGTACTATGTGCATTTTTTGTCTAACTAAAAACAATCTAAGAACATGGTTGTCTAGAAATAGCCAACTGATATAATTTTTAGTGTTGTAATTTTAGCTAAGAAGTTCTGACTAGATGGGCCATTATGAAACTTCTCCAAGATCTTCTGCCTTTGGGTCTCATTAACAAACCTAAGTAGAATGTCATTGAAATTTGTTCTAAAAATTACTCCCTCAACCTGGAGATAATCTACTCCTTGCAATCTATAATACCATCATTTAGACACAGAGAGGTGAGATGAATACTTGCACTTTTGCATAAAATTTATTTGATCAGCTACCTAATCTTAACTTCCACTACTTGGTTGAGAAGGACTAGTTCTTCTACTCCTTCAGTTCCTTCAATTTCTTTTACAATGTACTCATAGATCCATTTCCCTCAGATCACCTTGGTAGGTTTGACTTTTATGTTGTACTCCATGATTTTGGCAAATCTAATTAGCTCTTTTCTTGGTGATTTCTCAGTCCATGATATATTCCCGCACATTAGGGTGTGCTACATATTCCATGATTTTACTTCCAACCACCATGTGTCTAAATTTATTTAGTCATTTAACTAAGGAAAATTCCTATTTTAAAATATAAATTGTATTTGGTGGAATA
This sequence comes from Chamaecyparis obtusa, assembly GCA_027943335.1. Lineage (NCBI taxonomy): Eukaryota > Viridiplantae > Streptophyta > Pinopsida > Cupressales > Cupressaceae > Chamaecyparis > Chamaecyparis obtusa. Next base: position 646,886 of record BSBK01000280.1, on the reverse strand, counting down.
ATTATTGATGGTTCTTGAGTAGAAAGAAACTAGATGTTCCTCTATTTTATTATCTCCCTTTTGGGTTAGTAAAATTATGATGTTGTATTCTCTTCCATAGGAATACACTATGAAATCCTTTGAACAATCATGATTAACTAATACTAGTGTGGTGGCTATAGCCTCCTTTGTCTTTTCAAAGGCAACCTTCCCTTATGTTATCCACTTGAATGTCTATTCTTTTCACAACATCAAGTTAATGATTCTTGCCATCCTGGAAAAGTCTAAAATGAAACTACTAATGAAGTTTATCTTTCCCAAGAAATATTGAACTCATTTCTTATTTATTGGTAGCGAGAGCTCTAAAATAACCTTCACTCGCTCGGGGTCAATATAAATTCCATCTTTAGAAATCATGTGTCCTGAGAGTTTCCCTTGGGGAACTCTAAAAAAATATTTCTATGGAATAAGTGATATCCCAAATTATCGACACCTTTGAATTTTTTTTCTTAGTGATACAAATGATCTTATTTATTATTTGAAAATATAGTGAAATCATTTAAATAAATTAAGGTGATTAGATTTACCAATCCTTTAAATGTGATCTCCATGGCCTTTTGGAATGTATCAGATGAATGCATTAGATAGATTGAATGACATTTTGACTTAGGAAAATGTTCCCCACTTAGTGGTGAAAGTTTCTTATGTTGGTCATTCTCAGCTACTTAGACCTGATTGTATCCAGAGAAATCATCAAGTAGAGAAAACATTTCTGACCCAGCAATAGTTTTTAGAATCCACTCCATTGTAGGTTTGACACCCACATGTTGTGTTTGATTGGGTAGATAATTTTTGAGTCAATCAACTTCTTTAATTCTTGCGCCATTAAGGATTTTATTTTTTGATTATTCGACCTCTACTTTTGTCTAATAGGTTTGAATTCTTTTACTAACTCAATGGTATGTTCAAAAATTTCTTTTTTATCTCCCTTCAAATTTTCATAGGTCTAAGCTATTGATACTTTTTATTTATCACCTACGAACCTGAGTCTTTCTTGGTCAATGGTGAGTATACTCTTACCCACCTTAATTTTTTATAACTTTCAATTTTTAGATCTTCATAGTCCTTTTGATCACCAAAAAAATTTCATTTGTCGTTTATGGCATCATCACAATCAACAAATAGGTTCTCTAAGGTTATCAAACCTTTGGTAAACATATTTCATTTTAATTAGATTATCTATTGTTCATTCTTCTACCTTTAGAGACAACTGTGCAACAAAATCCCCAAAGTGTTAGATGAACATGACAATTCTCTCATCACTGTCAAACACTTGCTAGTTCTTATCATTATCAAGTATGGTTGGTTTGACAGTCACTCACACTAAGTTCTCATTTGTAGAAAAATTTATCACTGACTCAAATTGGGATCCAATTTTAGCCAATTGGATAGCCTCTACATTTTCTTTTATTGGAATTACTTGGATTTTGAAAGAGTCAAAACTTTTAATCAGGTCTCATACCTTGTGGCAGTAAGACCTTATGCAAGATTTATTAGGGACTCAAGTATTGCATACTTGTTTCACCAATAATTCATAATCTCCATGTATATTCTAAGAGTTTCTTAACTCTCATCCTTTCAGCAAGATCTAATCCTCAAACTAGTCCTTCATATTTTACTTCCTTATTCATAGAGCTAAATTGGAAACAAAATACCATTTTCACTTCTTCACCTAAAGGATAAGTCAAGTGGACACTAGCGCTTGAACAATTTTGGAATCTTGTTTCATTAATTTACATTACCTATAACTTTGATGCTTGATGCTTGATGCTTGATATCCTTTTCCACATTTATCTTGTCATTAGTTATCTTTGGAATGGGGTGATCTTCATAAAAAATGACATAATTTCTAAGATAGTAGAATGGTAATTCCCAAAAGGATCATTTTAATGAAATGATTGAGGAAGAATTCCTTATCTAAAGTCCTATCACCCATCACCTCTTCATCTTCTAGCATATTTTTGTAATACATCTCATCCTTGGAGATAGAGGTATGACTGGGTTCAAATTTAAGCATGGATTCATCAACTACATGAGTATTATGCATGGGATCATACAACACTTTGACCTTGGATCCATGTTTGGCTCTCAAAATTATATGTGACCAGTCAAGGGACATGTAGCCTCCTATTTTACTATTGAAATCTCGTGGCAAGAAAATGCCAAAAATAAGGGGAATATCAATGACTGCAATTTATTGCAGGATGATAATATTTGGGCAATAAAATAGAGTCAAGGGAAGGTATTATATCACTCATATAGACTAAAATTTATTTCCATCTAGTTGCATGATTGCCCTACTAAAAGGTTCATACTCTACATGAAGTGCCTCTGCTATTTGTTTTGGGAGGAAAATGCTACTCACCCTAGAATCTATTATTGAATTACGTGAAAAATTATCTCCCACTCTCAAAGTTATGAAGAAGGGCATTGGTTTAGATTTACCAATTTCTCCTTTCAAATTGTCACCTAAATTAACCAATGTTGTTGGTTTTTTAACTAGAGAATCTAATGTTCCACGATAGGAGCTTTTCCTTTGATATATTTTTGCTTAGTTATTGCTTCAACTTTGACTTGTCTATCTTGGTCTTCAAGAGCCTCCTTCAACAACTATTTTTGTTTAGGAATTGTGATTATATCAATATGGATATATTTTCTGGAGATTTCTTTAACAATCAACTATGTTCACTATTGTCTCAAGTGGGGCTTTGGTGTCTTTTAACTTATATGAGATGAAATTGCAAGATCTTTGATCTAGTTGCACAAGAACCTCTGGAATAGAGGGTTTATTGAATTTGAACCTAAGACACTACATTTGAGTTGTCTTACTTTATAGAAATGGAGGGATTACTTCACCAAAAAGTCTCCTCTTGGAATGCGTATTATAATCTGATTACACCTGTAACATCTTGGAAGTTGACATGTGGTTGGTGAAAATGACATCATCATCATCAACCATCCAAGAGAACAAAGCGTGGTTAGGAGAAACTTTTAACTCCTATTCAAGATACATTCCTTTCATTTGGGTTGTCTTACTTGGTAGAATTGGAGGGATCACTTCACTAATAAAAATCCTCTTAGAATATGTATTATAATTTGATTGCACTGGTGGCATCTTGGAAGTTGACATCTGGTTGGTGAAAATAGCATCATCATAATCATTATTAATCATCCAAGGGAACATAGCATGGTTAGGAGCAATTTATGACTCCTGTTCAAGAGACATTCCTTGCGTCTAGGCTGTCACCATGAAATTTTCAATTCCTATGGAAGAGTAGTTGTAGACTCTAACATCAATGGTCATTCCTTTGCTTCTTTTCTTTACCACCTTTTGTTGTAGGTTCCCTCTCAAACAATTTCAAGGCATGTGAGAATTTTTGAACAGAAAGCACCACATGTTTAGATCTTCAACAAAATTATTTTGAGTAACCACCACCTCTTGGTTGGGATTGTGTGAGATGGACTGCATAGGGAAAGAAATGAGAGCTAATTACTTAGAAGATTGCCCTTTCCCATTATTTCCTTGTCCTTTATTTTTTTCCACCTTTAGTATTGATTGGATTGGTATGGTGGCCTCCCATTATAGCAGTTCTATTAATTTTGGTAATTATATTGTTGAGGCATGACATGTTGCCTCTTGATATTAGTTATCTCATTTGAAAAATGTTCTCAATAATTTTATAATATCGTTCATCTCGACTAGTAGGAAATGGTAGCAATCTGGGTTGCTTATGCATTTGGGTAGACATACATAGACTAAAGAGGCATGTGAGAACTCGCGAAGGTTTTTCCTTGGGTTTTATTTGTAGTTTGTAGGGAAACCTTGAGAAATACCAGAATTAGTGGTCTAGGTGGGAACTTTCCAACATCAATCTAATTAATTTCCGCTCTTATGACCAACTCATAAGAAGATGAAAATTACCCTCGTAAGGTTTGTATAGCAAGGGCTATATCAAAGTTGAATGCTTTTAAGTAAAAGACAAAAGCCATGGGGAATAGAGGGTAATACTCAGTGGAAATTATATGCCATTTTTTAATGAATTTTTTTATTGAAACCAACAGTAGCCTCTTGGAGAGCTCTTTTGATAGTAATTAACCACTAGAGCAAGGATGAAAAATCACCCTTTTCACAAAAATGAATATAGAATAGATTGACAAGGTCTTCCTAGTTACCAATAGAGTTAAGTGGTAGTGATCTATACCATTACAAGGATTTTCCCTTAAAATATGTAGCGAGAAGTCTTAGGGCTACATTCTGTTGTGTAATATGGTGTATAGTGTAAGTATTTTCCACATCTATTATATTCTTGATATGGGTTTTCTCATCCTCTCTGACAAATATGGGTAAGGATTTCGAAGAAATATAAGGGATCGCATCCCAATTCATACTAGTAGCTGGTTAAATAAGAGGGCTTCCACTATCCCAAGTGATAAAATTACAATGTGCCATAGGTGTTATGTGGGTGGTGTTGTTAGTGTACTTGATGTAGATTTATTTTTTGGGGTATGGTTATAGTTGCTAAAGGGGGAATTAATAGTCTCAGGTAGTGAGCAATTTGAGACCTTGTGACTAGCTTGTGGCTTAGACACATATTTTATTTTAATCTTAGGGGTTGGTCTCATGGGGGCATGCTAAAAAAGAAATTATTGATCTTGAATTTTACAACTTAGAAAGATAACACATCTTATGGGAATTTCAAATGGCACGAGACCAAATTTCTACAATTGAATGAACTTTGGGATCGAGAAGCTGACTCTTCACAAATAGAGAGATTTGAAACAAGGAAATAATTTTGAATTAAAACTAAGCTAAGTAAATGCACCATAATATTTCATAGTATAACATACAAATCATCTCACATTTGGGCATAGTGGGCCATAATCCCTTCATTATTGAAATGAGAACGGAATAGTTAGATCTCAGACACATACTATAACATTCACATCATTTCATGGGTGCATTCACATAAGCTACTGAGACAACACATACATTCATCAACATTTCCATTCATCTTAAATACAATTACAAACATGATATAACCCCAAATATTTAACTATCTTTAACTAGAAGAGTATGTAACATGATCCAACTCAAAGAAAGCTTCATAAATAGAATTATAAGAGTCCAAAAATATAATTATTACTTAATTGATGCATTATATTTATTATTAGATCAAAATTAAAAGGCTCCATAGAGTATAGTTAAACTTTCAGAATGACATAAAATTTTATGGAAATAAAGTTTGAGCAAATATCTTAAAGTAGTACTAAAAATAATAGTATCTTTTTGAAAAATAAAACATTAGTCTCTATCTAGCCAAACCCATAAACTAGAACTATTTCCCCCTTAAGTAGAAAATTCCCTATTAGAAAAGTATTCCATCATATCTTCACGCATTCCTCCAAAGCATGCCCAAAGAGCCATGGCGAAGTCTAAAACTGTAAAAGCTATCATTGCTAGGAATATTGACACTTCAAAAATAGATCATATGAACATGTATAAAAAGTCTAACTAACCACCTTTATGCCATGACCTTTTTTTGAATAGATAATGATGACCTTTGCATCAAAATTTGTACCTAACATGTGCCACAATGATAGGCTTCCTCACAAGCTCTTCTTTATCTTTCTCTTCAAAACTTCCATGGGTGAGACACATGTCTTAATGGGGAAACATAACCCACATGGAAATAAAAAATAATGTTATTGCCATTAGATCTATTTGTTTCCTGACCAACTTCAAAAATCAACAAAATAAATCCTAGTGCATGATGATTTGCACTTGTAAAAAATCAGGTGACATGTATAGGAATATACAGGTTGACTTCATGAAGAGTTGATCATGGATGCCATAATGAATGCTATGGATCTAAAACTCACTCCTTGTCTTCAATGTTTTGAATGATGCTTGATTACTTTCTCTTAGGATTCTTGAGATCATGAGTGCTTGATTCAATTCATGTGTGTATATGCTTAGATGAGGGGGGGGGGGGGGGGGGGGGTAATTTTTATTTTATATACTTCTATATAGCTTTTTGTGTTTAAAATTTTGGAGTAAGCCAACAAGGGAAACATTTTCTCACTCCTGCAAGCTATCCATTAAACCATGTCAATTTGGGTCTTGATTATGGGGACAAAGTTGTCTTAGGTAACTATGTCTAGGACTACATTGCACCTAGAAACCTATTCCTCCTATAAAAGGAAGGATCAAGAACCTAAGGTCTAGAATATAGAGAAAAGCCATAGTTTGAACTAGTGTGAGCAAAATCAAGCATGATCAGGCATAAGAGGCTAGGAACATTGAAGTGAGGCCTAGGTGAGTGCAAAATTGTATGCAAATACAATTTAGGATGTTGCGAATATCATAAAAATTATGTATCACAATGTTTGATTTATCTTGTTTTAAAAATTTATCAACTCAAAATAAAAAAAATCATTCATCAACCAATCGTAGTCCCAAATTATTTAGACCAAATATTTTTGAAATCATTCTTATTTTTCAAACAAAAATATAGGTGCACATATATCAATTGGTTAGTGAGTGCCTCTACAACCTTTTCCTCATGATATAAAACCTCTTTGCCCACTTTTCCAATCAAAACACTTTAGATAATTTGACCATTACTATCAATTTGCATGCCATATACTTCAAATTGAGAAAAAAGGACCTTGTCCTCAAGGATAGTCCATAAATTATTAATTCAATCAATTGATTAATGCTATCAAATAGATCATTAAAAAATATCAAATATAATCCATACACAACAACACTTGCATTAATAAATACAATACTTTGATTTATCATCCATGCATCTTGCATTAGCACACATTGTACTTTGATTTATCATAGCAGGAATATTGCATATTTGTTGGTGTGTGTAATGGTGTCAAAGTGATACTTTTAATTTATATTATAGTAAATGTGAGTTGAGTTCTAAAATGGAAATTTATAGGAAAATAAAGTGCACGATAAAAAAATAGAATTCAAAATTATAAATACGTAAGTAAATAAAAATTACACTAAAGAATTGAATTCAAAATATATGATTCCATTACAATATACAAATGTCTATAGAATATGATATCATCACTCTTATGTGTTATCCTCTTAGCTTTGTACTATGATTTATATGAATCAAAGTTTTCACTAGGTTTTGAACTTAGTTTTATAATTGGAAACAAGGACAATAAAATTATTAAATTACAACATGTTGGATGATATAGAATATTTTAAAACGACCTAGAACAAATAAAATAATAAAATGATAAAGAAAGAGGAAGAATTATGCAATTATAGTTGTCCAAATACTTTTAGTTAGAACAATAAAAATGATCCAGATTACTTGGGAGCTTGCCTTAGTCTGGTCTTTCAACCTATACATGTAGTCAAATAGAAAGTAGAAAAATGTGTGTGTACTTAACCCAAGTGCATCTAAGTTGATGAAAACTAAATAAAAATAAATCTATGAATATAAAATACCAAGTCTATAAGATTTGATAAAAATATGGTCGAAGTCATCAAGAGACTTGCCAAAGAGAGTAAATATATATCATATATTAACAAAAGGATTTTTCACTATCAAAACAAGAGTTACGACTTTCTTAACAACATTGCTAGCCGAGTGATGAAAAAAAACATGAGACTATAGAGATGCTAATATGATGTAAAAATATTTTTACTTTAGTTAGCCTTAATAACAGAGTGTGCAACCAAGACATAGATTTGTTGTTGTTAATATAGAGGAAGCAAAATCAAAGATATATTTTTTAACTAGTTGCTTGGAAGCTAAGGAATTGGACTTGGAGGCAAAAGATGTTTTTCCATATATATGTTTTTAATAGGTAATAGTAAGTTGCTAGGTAAGAAGTAACACTTACATTTGAAAACATGTGGGATGCTAGGTCACTACCTATATAGCTCACTCAAAACTTAACATGTGTTGTGAAGTCAACAAAAAAATTAAAATGTGATATAGCAATTTAACAATTTGATGAAGGAGAGGGCCAAAGCCTACGATTAAAATGATCCCTTAGAATGCTAAGGGAATGGACACCAAAGAGAACCTAAAACATAATGTAAAATTGTAGGTTTTGACATTATACTATGTTATTTTTCTTGTTAATTAACATTTAGACTTGACTCCTATCAAGGAAGTTGAAATAAATTGAACCTTCTGTCTATAATATGTTCCTAAACGTGATTTTGAAAATCATCAAGTATTAGATGTAGGCTAAAGTTGTAGGCACACATGTTAAAGAGCATAACAACATATAAAATAATCACGCCGCTAGGACTAAATCATGCTACAAGGAACATACCACACACAACCTTTTCTGAGAGTCCTTCAAACTCTTTCTCAAGTTTGTGAAAGATAAAATATTACCAATTTAGTTATAAATATAAAATACAAATCATGTTCTACATTCTAAAGTTGATCATTCTTCATTAACTACCAAAATATATAAAATTAAGCTAAAGAATTTTAACCCCCTCAACCCATTTACATTTATAGTTGAAAACCCTTTATTTCAATTTATTCCCTTTTATTGATTAATACTATTTTAGTTAGATACTTAATTAGTGCAACAATATTTTATATTAATGTTAGGCAAAAAATAACTGATATGTTCATTTCAAAGGTGTATTAAGAGTGAGACTTGTTGCATATAAAGAATGGAATGAAGGCTTTTAATGATGTCTATAAGAACATGTAATATATCATATTTGAGAGTTGGATTGTGCCAAAATCAATAAAAGTTTCAACCAAAAGACCAAAATCCTTATTTTTGATTATCCCTTATTTCTTTGTTGATCATGATTTTTCTACCATGAATTTTGATAAAATAATTTATATTTACAAAACTATTAAAAATTATACTTTTAAGAATGTATATTATATACTCTATAACATTATTATATTCCACTAATTTTTGTGTAAAAATGACAACCCCTATTCATTTATCTTTACAAATTTATCATCTCCCCAAGTACATGAGAACACATTTTTAATTGAACCACTAACATTTTAACTTTCTATTTCATCTTGCCTTTATATGATACTTTTGCTTGTAATCATAAATGAAATTAAATTCATTGACATAATCTCTTTGACCAAAATTATTTTATCAACATAAACTTCTTAAATGACTCTTTTTATATACCTTTTAATTTCATTTATCCATCAATTGCTCTTTCTTCTCTTTAATTTTTCCTTTTTGCAACTTTCCGTGTTGTCTGTTCTTTTCAAATATTCTCAAGGCGAGTCCTTGCTGCCGCTTCAACTGGAATGGGGAGCCGAATGGTTTTTACGCTTTGCTGTGCGGCAGCTGCGTCGTTCGCAGTATGTTCGTTTGCCATTGGTATTCATCGCTACAAAAGGAGAAGAGCAAACCTAGAGAGAAATGGTGAATGTGGAGAGGAGAAGCCTCAGAAGAAGTTCAAACGCATTCTCGCAGATAATTCTGACTCGCCTTTTGTACACCTCCATCAACATGGAGAGGGAGGTAGTCCTTTTTTTTGTAGCGTTTCTAATTTGTTCTCACTTTGGTGGATTTTTATGCTTACCATTGGATTTTAGTTTCAAGTAACGGAAATTGGCTAAATGTTGGAAGCTCTTCTATTTTTAAATTTTTTCTCAAAACAAGGTCTAAAATCAGCTAATAGTAGAAAGGCCTTTTATCATTTACTTGGGAGACTGAAACGACAGTACACAATCAAGAATGTAAATTTATCTTTTATCATTTACTTCGGAGACGGAAGCAAAAGTATAGGATCAAGATGAAGGCATCAGTAGTTGCTTCCTCCTTCAGCCAGTAGCAAGAATGGAATTGTATACCATGTAGTGCCTCTGGGCGTTTTGTTTATACCTTAATTTCATTAATGCTATGCTGTGATCTGTTTTTTATTTGTCATTTGGTAGCTCTGATTTGATTTCGGCTTCAGGCCAGTTCTCATCGCCAAGATTCTTTTCAAAGTTGAAAATGTGGCTGCAAAATAACAATTAAAAGAAGTAAAACTTGCAGCTGGGGTCGATACCGACATAGCTGCATAATTCCCTGTTCAGGAGTGGCTTGCAAGCTCGAAGAGTAAGAGTTGTCTAAGTACCCAAACTCAAATGGGGGGAAAACCCAACAAACAGTTTAGTAAATGCGCGCTTAATCCTCTGATTTTAGAGGATAGAAAGTTTTAGGTATTGATGTCAACTTCATAGGCACTAAGAAAGTTTGTAGGGATTTGACCATGCTCACGTCCCCTGAGAGTATCGGTAGGAGTGAACCGAGAAGTACTTGGTTACTTGGCAAGAGTATCGTGACTATCATTAACATAGGAAAACTGTATTTGGGATGAAGAGAGACCAAACATGCGAAAGGTGGTCTTATACTGATGCAAGAGGGTACTCCCTTCTATCCTGCAAACGCAAACTTAGAAACACAAACACCAAAATACAAACAGAAACTCTCTGCAGCAATATATTATTCATCAAATTTTCATATACATTATTAACAACATAGGTTTGCCAATGGTCTATCTCTTTTCATTCTCAACAGCGTCTTCTCTTCTATGCACTTTTCCAAACTACTCTTTTGCCCTACGCAGCCAACTTCCTATTCTTCCTACCCACGGACCATTCTAATCTGGTTTTCTGCAATCTAACATGGTCTCTCATTCGAGACTAGCACCCATTTTTGGGAGGCTTCTCCCCTATGCGTAACCTCTTTGATCCTTTCCTCTTGGACCACTCCTTCTACCTCTTTATTTTTTATGTGCATGTTCTCTCTTCTTGTGCGTTGGCTCCCATCTAAAGTTCTGCAGCTCACATCACCCGCGATTGGGAAGTCCAACAATTCATCTTCACCGCTGCTCAAACCTTCAAGAGAAATCTAAAAGAAAATATCACTGTGTCATCTCATTTTCTTGTTTTGGCATTGCTCCTCCATTGTTTCGAATCTTTTCAAGAACATAATTTTGTTAACTCCTCCATAATGGATTGAAAGCCTCTCCAGAGGCGTGAGAACTCCTAATCTGGTGCTTCCACCTGACCTTTAACCTTCCACGTGGTCTTTTTTTTAAACCTTCTCTTATCACTGTTCTTGGGATGCCTTCTTCACAGCTTCTCCCCTCTTCCTGCTACACATAGTTCTCAAAACATTGCCTCTTGTTTATGATTTGATGGACATTCATGTCCTGAATCGAAACTCTCACCTCACAGGTCGAGCACAGAGAGCAGAGGCTAAATTTTAATTTGTTTATCACAGCCAGCTAAACCAAACCCAAAACAAACTGAAATTTTTATTTATTTATTTTCTTGGGTGGTGCTGATGGCTTGTCTACTTCATAGGCACTAAGAAAGTTTGTAGGGATTTGACTCTGCTCACGTCTCCTGAGAGTATCGGTAGGGGTGAGCTGAGAAGTACTTGGCTACTTGGCAAGATTATCGTGAATATGATTAACATAGAAAAACCGTATTTGGGATGAAGAGAGACCAAACATGGGAAAGGTGGTCTCGTACGACATTGAGGACCTCCATGTGATATTGACAGCATGGTTGGCTCTTTTAGTTTTACAGATGATACTGTTTGAGGTAACAAACTAAAGGCATGTTGCCAAAGTAATATATATAAGGTATGGTATAATCTTGAATTTTCTAGTGCACACATCCAGATAATCCATAGCCATGTGATTGAACAATGCAGTTTTCTGCTTTCTCTGCGAGAGCATTGACTCTAGATAAGGGGATGATATTGTCTTCATTGCTTGATTAAGCACCATGATAATTCCATATTAATCCTTTCTAGAGTTTTGTTGTCCATTTTAGGTCAATACAAACAGAACAGCATATAATGGAGAATCTTTTGTCAAATTGGAAGGGGAAGCTCCCTTGTAGCACAAAACTAAACAAAAACCTTAGAATACTAAACTATGGATATGATTTACAGCTTTTCACAGTACATACAAAATATTATCTGGGATTTTGGTATTCCCTGCAAACAGAGTAAAATTACACTATCTTTTGGTTCTTGGAAATGAGCACAAGGCTAGGACAGTTCTTCCCTACAGAGACGAGGATTTTATATTTTAGGACCTTGACTAATGACTCAATTGCACACATACTTTCTGGCTAAAAAGTGGACACCAAAAGGGGAGTGTATACAATAACTGAATTCAAAATTTAAGACAAGACCCTGCAAATTCTATATTTAATAATTTTAAAGAAAAATAGAACTACTCAAGTCAATGAGTACCACAATAGAAAGCTTGTAATTGTACTAAATAGTATTCAATGCATTGGAACATTCACGAAAGATTGAACAAGTAGCTTGAACAATAATTTCAGCAACAAATAGGCATTACTTTACTACCAGAAAATTTTAGTACCTAGAGCGCTTGTTTATAAGGTTTTTTGAAGATTTGCACGGTCACGCAAACAGTCAGTTTGCATATTTTGCGTGACAATGCAATTTATTAAAAATAAATACAAAAATATTTCAAGTGGAGTTGATGTTGTAAATAAATTGCTTGCAAGCCAAGCAAGCTCTAATCACCAAAGATAAATTAATTAGAAAAAGGCAATCCATGCTCTTTGGATATCATATAATTATCTTTACTTAACGAGAATCTGATTCTCAAATACAAACCAAGGGAACTAAAACTAAAGCTCACAATCCAAGAGAAAGAATCCCTTTTTTTAAATAGGAGAAAAGGAAAACTTTCCAGCAATATGCAAGCACAACATGCAATCAAAAGTATGATATAAAGGCCATACATACAAAAGGACCAAACAAAAGAAGCAAGAGAATAAAGGAAACTATATGACTAACCACTGAAGAGAGCATGCAAGCTTAGGGGAGATTCTTCAAATACTTGGGTCTTCTTTTCTTATGTTTTTTAAATTTTTTGACATTCTCTGCATAGAGATTTGGACCTTTATCCAATTTGATAAATCCGCATTGATGAAGTTGTACTTGCTACTTGAATTTGTAAATACGATTATAGTCTCCCTGTGATTAGTTCCTTTTACCTGCAATTATGAGATTCTTTGAATGGGAGCACAACTTCTTTGCTTCCTTCTTCATGGTATCCTTGATTCAAGTTTGGCGCTTCATTATTTTCTTCTTCTTGAAGGTCCCACTTAGCTTCATTTTACTAGGACGTTTCTCATTTCTAGCTAAGAAGTATTCAACTTCGTTTCAATTCAATGATCACTACAGTCAATTCTTCTCCACCACCAAATACATAAGCTGTAATGGGCAGAGGGGCGAGAAAAATAACATTTGGTAATGATAACTAGGGATCAAAGCTATACTTCATCATGGAATTTGAATAATCTTTCCTTTTCCATGACATTGGGATCAATTTTCCTTTAGACAATGTTCTTTGCTGTTGCATACCCTAAAACCATGTATATGTTACCATGTGCATTGGTTACTCCTGCGTTCTTAATGCTTCATTTTATCATCTTGATGTCTACCATAGTAATATTTCTTCCTTATGTTGAGTAGAGTCAAGGGTAGGAATGTCTTCCTTTGTACATTATTAGGTCAATAAATTTGTTTATTTTCTTTGTTCTTACAAATAGTTATGAAATCGTTTTATACACCTTATGTAGCTAGCTTCAGAACAGAATGAGATTTTAGATTTCTGGTAGTTTCAAATTGAAGTTATTTGGAATAGTAACAACCTTTATATTACGTATATTGGCTTTGGAAATGTGACCAGATACTGCAAAAGTTTCTCATCCATATGAGGACAGAATACGCCATTTGTTGGAGCATCCTCCACATCCTTTGCAATTCAGTTCAATGAGTGATCTGTTAAGCGTGGGTGAACCTTATACATGGATCCAAGAAAGATCCGAGTTAGAAGTTCTTTCCCAGCTATTATCATGTGAGCATGTCCTTGCAGTAGATACAGAACAACACAGTTTGAGATCATTTCTTGGTTTTACTGCTCTAATTCAGGTTTTTATCTCTCTATTTTAGTAGTTCTCTTCTTCTGTATAATTGTATTCAATTTTGGAACTATTTTTTTCTTATTTCTTCAAAATTATGTACACCTCACAGATATCAACCCAGAAAGCAGACTACCTTGTGGATGCTATTGCACTGCATGATGATATTCATTTACTACAATCGGTCTTTGCTAATCCTCAGATTTGTAAGGTGGTTTATACACTCGTTGCCTTTTATGTTATATGTATAACCATTGAAGCTATTGGTAACCTGTGTTTACATTATGGGTTAGCTTCACTTTTGTATCATTGCATTTTTGTTTTTGCTTTTGGATATTTGTTTTAATTTATAAAGAAATTTCAATACAGGATTTCATATTAGCTCTATATTATTTGTAGTTGTACTGGTTGCCTCCCTGTGGTCCTTTGTTGGCCATTTACCTGTTCACTGTGTTCTTCCACTTGTGATATTTGGCTTCAACAATGATAATATAGCCTTTGATCACGTCTAAAATGGAATATTTAATTTGATTGTTTTTTGTGACTTACCAACATAACAGACTGACTGAACTAACCATAGAAGTGGCCATGGCCTATGTCTACATTCAAAGTTATTGAAGAAAGTTGAATTCTTCAGCAATGAAATCACAGATATAAGAATATCACCTTTAATTTTGGAACTGCCAGCTTAACCACATAATTATCAGCTTTATTTTAAATAAGGAATATTGTTGTTGCTTATGAATAATTTGTACATAATGGTTCTTTTGTAGTGGATACATGTTTGATTTCTGTTTTGCATGTAAGAGTGCCATCATTTTTGTAGTTTAGTTTGTTTGATGGCTCGCATAGGGGAATTCTCACTAATTCTCACATGTTTGTCTTACATAAGTGATATTTTAGTTACTTGACAATTTGTATACTATAATAACATGTTAGATTTATGTTTTGCATGTAAGAGTGCATGAGCTTTTGATACATTGTTTAGGATAATAGATAAGCTTTTCCTCTTTTTTTTCTTCTTCTTCTTGTGGAGAGAACTTTGGCTGCTCATCATTGTTAGGAGCTCTTGGAAGTATATGTTACCACCTTCACTACTTCAATCTGTGAAAGGGCAGTACTTGTGAGTACAATTTATATTTAAAAAATATTTTTAAGCTGCTGCAATCAAGTTCTAAAACATGAAAAGAACAATGACTAGAAACTAAATCTTTCAAGTGTTTAACTTCTAATTTTCGAATTTGGTTACCACTGTAAGATGAATATTTGAATCAGCATTTCTTGCTTGATTCCAACTTATTTTTAGAGTCTAACATATTGAAACTGTTGAATTTGATAAATCTGTTTCACAAAGTCTACTGCTTCTTTTGTTGATAATCACTGAAAAATAGTGAATTTTATGGGGAAAAATTTATTGTATGTGAAAGGAAAATTACATGATATACCAGTAAGAACTAATCATTGAACAATTGTTTGAAATATGATATTATCCTTAACGTTGAGAAGCCAAGATAACCAAAATTAATCACACCAAATCCAAGGAGACACAAGAATTTGTAAGGGGAAAAAGCAAAGAAAAAGTCCCCAATATTATGAAGATGGCTTAAAACCTAAATAATATACAATGAGAGAAGGAGAGAGAGCTTAGCCTACAAGTGCTTCATAAGAAGAAATGAGAGATGCACCTTAAACAAATAGAGGTGAAAGTGGAGTTGCAAATGTAATGTCTAAGTGTAAAGATGCCATCTATCATCCTATGTGTGTGAAAAGTGTCACAATTTACATAAGGAGGAATCTACACATAAGCTCACATATTCCATATATTAAGAATAAATTAAATGAGTTATGCTCATACATGTGAAAACTTCAAATAGGACAAAAACTTGTAGGGATTTCTTAGGAATATTCCTAAAATCCCTACAAGTAAAAGGAAATTAACTTTTTCAAATAAAGATTAATTCTTAACAGTTTGACATTTCATATCAAATCAACTTTAGATATATACAAAAGCTAATGAATTAGATCTACCATACACATTTATATACAAAGAAGCAAGTAAAAAAGGTGATATTGAAAGTTAAACCTCAAACTCAAACTGGAAAGCTGATATGAAAAGCTTCTTTGATATGCTTAAAATTCCTTTCTTGTACACAAAAAGTGTTTTTAGAAATTTTTTGTGGATAACATTAACAAAACAATTGCATAGAAAAAATCAAACTAAGGTTGAGAAGAGTCATGCCTCCCAACATTAGTTGCAAGGCATTGGATACAATGATACTTTATGTAAGGTAAAGAAATAGCCCCAGCCAAGCTATCCATTGAAGGGGTAGCAACAAGGTGATCTTAGACAACTTGGTCAACCCATGCATGGCCTTCCTCTATAAATGTTGTGTTGTCATCCTTGGTGATCCACTTAAATACAAAATCATTCTCCTCCAACACGATGGAGCCTAATTCTCCATCTTTTTCTATAATTTTCTTGTGGTGGAGGCACAAGTTGTAATGCATAAATACCAAGGACATTCAACATTTGCATTGACAACCTATTTCACATTTTGGAGTCTACATGCTTAAATAAACTCCAGCTATGCTCACAACTTGAAGGGTTGATAAGTGGGGCCAAAGTCTCACCCAATTACCAATCCAGCCTGTAGAATCACACTCGGAAGCAATAACACAGAGAATGAGAGAAAGGAAGCAGATCATATTCATTTATAATTCAAACTTAGTACATGTCAGGCTGTAAGGCCTTTTCGGTTGCGACCAATACCAATAGTTTTCAATTATAGAATAGAACAGTCCTCATATATGTGAGATCCACGATCTCCAACTTCCTGTCTCCTTCTAATTGACACCCCAAACCTAGACAAGAACATTACATTTATACTTGAGGCTACTGAACAGGTCGGCCCAAAAGAATCTTCAAGATCCATCATTGGAGGAAGCAACGACCCAGATTTAGGTCCACACATTTCCCAATGAGCGACCCCAACATTGAGATCATGACCAAAATTAAATACACAAGTCGGCCTCAACAAAAGATCCAAATTAAACCTGTCGGTGAACTAGGCCATCGAGCAACACAGACACACTGAACCCACTCGGTGAAGAACACCACCGAGCAAAGAAAACACACAACAAAGCCACTCGGTGAAAGGCACCACTGAGCTGAACAGAACACCAAGCGGTAACCGAGCTTGTTGGTGAACAAAAAGGAACACTCCATTGAGAACTCCAAAGCAGTTATTGAGCACATCTAATAAGCTACCGAGATACAAGATTGCCAAAAACCCAAGATGCTTCTGCATCAGACGCCCAGGGTTGAAAAGAAATGATTCTCCGAATCATGAGTGAGGTACAACCTGAACTAAATCCAACTTAGATTGAGAAATCCATGTAGAGTCTTCAATTGGTCTGTTCTTCCACTTTACCGAGTATTCCATGTAATTCTTTCCTCTTGTGCTTTTGCCAATTCTTCGTTCCAAAATCTGTTCAACTTCTTTTGTCTGCTTTTTAGGATAATCACTTGGTACTATCACTTCTTCATCAGGCTCATGATACTCATACAAATCTGCAATGTTGAATACTGGTGATATGTTCATGTCATCAGGTAACTCTACTTCATAAGCATTTCCACTGTCAAACTTTTTCAATACCTTGCAAGGACCAAATTTCTTCATCGTCAACTTACCATAGGTTCCAATAGGAAATCTTATGTCTTCTTGACCTATCTGCACTATCCTTGTATTTCTGATTACTCTGCTCCAACTTATGTTTCACTTCCTCATGCAATGACTTCATAAATTCAGCAAATTCTTCCCCTTCAACACTTTTCTTCTCTTCTCCAACAATATCTTTCAAGTCTGATATACTTCTCGGTTGTATGCCAGTAACAATCTGAAATGGTGTCTTTCCAATACTCCTATTCACTGGATTATTGTATGCAAACTTTACTTGTGCTAACATTAAATCCCAATTACTCAGTTTGTTTCCAACTAAGCATCTCAACAGGTTATCCAAACTTCTATTTACAACCTCTGTTAGTCTGAGGATGAAATGTAGAACTATACTTCAACTCGGTGTCCAGCTTCTTCCATAAAGTCTTCCAAAAATAGCCAACAAACTTACTATCTCGGTCAGAGATGATACTCCTTAGTAATCCATGCAATTTGACAATCTCTTTGAAGAAAAGATCTGCTATATGCATTGCATTTGATGTTTTCCTACATGGTATGAAATGTGTCATCTTGGAAAATCTATCCACAACAAATATGGAATCATTACCTCTTGCTGTCCTTAGTAAGCCAAGAACAAAATCCATGTTGATATTGCTCCAAGGTTTCTCAGGAACAAAAATAGGTGTATACAATCCAGTATTCTGACTTACTCCTTTTGCAACTTGACAAACTCCACAACTCTTCACAAATTTCTGAACATCCTTATACAACTGTGGCAAAAAATACTTTTCCTTAAGCAAACTCAATGTCTTATCAATGCCAAAGTGTCCAACCAAACCACTACTATGCTTCTCCTTTATCAAATTAGTTCTCATTGATCCTCTCGGTATACATAATTGAATTCCTTTGAATAACATACCTTCTTGAATGAAATAGTCTTCCCACTTACTCAGTTGATCTAGAATAGGTGCTCTGCACATTCCCACGACTTAGAAAAATCAGGGTTAGTTTTATACAAATTCTTCATATCATCAAAACCAAGAGCCTCAATCCTCATTTTAGTTAGCAAAGATCTTATTCTACTCAATGCATTAGCAACTCGGTTAGATACTCCACTCTTATGTTTTATCACAAATGTGAAATTCTGCAAATACTCAACCCATTTCATGTCTCTGATTCAACTTATTCTGACTACCCAAATACTGTAAAGCCTTATGATCAATATATAACACAAATTCCTTTGGCATCAATTAATGTCTCTATTTCTTCAGGGCTTGAACAATAGTATAGAATTCTTGATCATACACAAAATATTTCCTTTTAGCATCATTCAACTTCTCACTAAAGAAAGCAATAGGTTTACCTTCTTGGCTCAACACAACTATTGCACTGCCACTTGCATCACATTCAACTTGGAATACTTTATTGAAATCAGGTAAAGCTAACACAGACAATTCAACAACCTTCTGTTTCAAAGTCTCAAAACTCTTATCAGCTCCATTTGTCCACTTGAATTCACTTTTATCTCCTCTCATTGTCTCGGTCATAGCATTTCAAATTGAACTAAATCTTTTGATGAACTTTCGGTAAAAACTTGCTAAACTGTGGAATGATCTTACCTCACCAACATTCTCAGGTGTAGGCCAATCAAGAATAGCTTTGACCTTCTCAAGATCCATCTTCAAACCATCAGCTGAAATCACAAATCCCAAATACACAATCTCCTCTTTCATGAAGGAACTTTTTTTAGATTAATCAACAACTTTTCCTCTTTCAATCTCTACAATACCTGTCTAATGTGCAACAAATGATCTCTAGTTTTATTGAATATCAGAATGTCATCTAAGTACACAATCACAAATTTACCCAAGAATTTCTTCAGAACCTCATAAAAGTACTCGGTGCATTAGTTAAACCAAAAGGCATAACCAACCATTCATACAAACCTTCTTTTGTCTTGAAAGTAGTCTTCCATTCATCACCTTCTCTGATTCTGATATGATAATATCCACTCGTCAAATCAATCTTGGTAAAATATTTTGCTCCACTCAAACAATCCATTATATCATCCATCCTCGGTATAGGAAACTGATACTTAACTGTTATCTTGTTGATTGCTCTAGAATCAATACACATTCGCCATTCTCCATTCTTCTTAGGTGCCAACATAGCTGGTACTGCAGATGGACTCAAACTTTCTTTGATCAAACCATTCTGCAACAACTCTTGAACTTGTCGATTGAGTTCCTCATTCTCGGTTGGTGTCAGTCGGTGTGGTGTCTTATTCGGCAAACTAGCTCCAGGAATCAGATCCATACAATGACTAATACTTCTCATTGGTGGCAAACCATCAGGTACATTATCTGAAATGATCTCCTTGTACTTGGTGAACAACTTCTCAACCTCTTCAGGAACTTTATCTTCTGTTTTCTTACTCGGTTTGTTAGGAATCACAACATAACAAACATCATTTTTCTTCAAATCCTTAACAAATTGTCTACCTTCCATCAAACAAACTTTCATAGATGTACATATCACACCAATAGATTCTTCTATCAAAGGTAACAAGAGTTGCCTCTTGCTATTGGCCCGAATAGTATATTTATGCAATCTTCCATCATATATAGCATGTCTATCATATTGCCAAGGTCTACCCAACAAAATATGACAACAATCCATAGGCATAATATCACACACCACCTTGTCATAATACTTTCCAATTTTCAGATTCACAAAGCATTGTTCACTTACCTTAAGTGTATGTTCATCCTTGATCCTTGAAATCTGAAAGGGCTTTGGGTGGTTCAATCTTTCCAACTGCAATTTTGAAACCATTTCCTCTGATGCCAGATTCTCTGAACTTCCACTGTCAATGATCACTTTCCAAACTTTGTCTGCAACTCTGCATCTAGTTTTGAACAAACTCTTTCTTATCGGATCTTCCTTAGTCTTTTCACTCCACAATGCTCTTTTGACCATCAGGTTTCCTTTCGTCTCAGGTTCATTCGGTGAATCTTCATGCACCAAAGCATTTCTGCTGCTACCGACCTTCTTGCTTGCATGTGTACACTCAAATGATCTATTTCCCTCTTCTCCACAATTGTAACAAGTTCCTCGGAATCCTCCTTTGCCATATCCACCTCGGGAGTAATTACCTCTTCCTCGAGATGAACTTTCACCTTTCCACTCGGTCTTGCCTTTGTCTTGATTTGTCTTGTTCTGATCGGATCTACTATTTTCACCATATGATCTACCTCTTCCTCTAGGGAATCTACCACCTCTTCCTCTTTGTCTTTGCTCATACCTTTTATTCAATTTCTCCTCAGCTTTTAGGGCAAATTGATAAGCCTCCTCAATACTCTCCATTTTGACCAAATTGATCTCTTCTTGAATAGAAGTCCTTAACCCATTTAGGTACCTTGCAATTCTTTCCACCTCATCTTCAATATGTCCAAATCTGATATGTAGCCTGTAAAATTCCTCAGTGTAATCCTTCAAAGAGCTATCTTTCTGCTTCAAACTTTGCATTCTCCTAACTAGGTTAATCTGATAATCACAAGGTAGAAACTTGCCATTCAACTTTTTACCATCTTTTCCCATACCTTGATTTTTGTTTTACCTTTCTTCTTTCGATCTAATTGCAGATGCTCCCACCATAAGGATGCACGACCTTTCAATTTTGTACTTGCAATCTTCACCTTCTTTTCATCCGAAATGTTCTCATACTCAAAGTATTTCTCCGTCTCGGTGATCCAGTCCATCAACTCATCTGAATCCAGCTTTCCACTATACTCAGGAGGGTTAAATTGCGGTGTAGCCTTCAAACTAGTCAATGCCTTCAAGAATCTTTCTTCTCCTTGATCCATTATAGGCGCAGGTTCGGCTACCTCCTGCTCTTCTTTGGCTTCATCTTCATTAACATCATCAAGATGTCTTCCTTGGCATTGGACTGTCTCAACAGCTTCCAATCTAGCAACAATTTGTCTTAGCATATCAGCTAATTCTGGATCTGCATCTCTCCTTCCTCAAACCATCTTGAAACCCTCTGCAATTGCAGGTCAGATCGCAATCTGCATCCCCATAACAAATAACCAATAGGGTTTACAAGAAGGAAACCTGACTGAAGACCTAGATTCACAAACCTAGATCAATCCTTGCTCTGATACCACCTGATGCAAGGAGGGTTGATAAGTGGGGCCAAAGGCTCACCCAATTACCAATCCAACCTGCAGAATCACTACTCCAAAGCAATAACACAGAGAATGAGAGAAAGGAAACATATCATATTATTTGTAATTCAAACTTGATACATGCCGGGCTGTAAGGCTTTCCTAATTGCAGCCAATACCAATAGAAATCAATTACAAAATAGAATAGTCCTCATACATGCAAGATCCACGATCTCCAATTCCCCTTCGCCTTCTAATTGACACCCCAAACTTAGAACAAAACATTACATTTATACTTAAGGCTACCGAATAGGTTGACCCAAAATAATCTTCAAGATCCATCATTGGAGGAATCAACGACCCAAATTTAGATCCACACGTTTTCCAATGAGCGACCCCAACATTAAGTTCATGACCAAAACTAAATACACAAGTCGGCCTCAACAAAAGATCCAAATTAAACCCGTCGGTGACTAGGCCACCAAGCAACACAGACACATCGAACCCACTCGGTGAAGAGCACCACAGAGTAGAGACAACACACAACAAAGCTGCTCGGTGAAAGACACCACTGAGCAGAACATAACACCAAGCGGTAGCTGAGCTCGTCGGTGAACAAACAGGAACACTCCACCGAGAACTTCAAAGTAGTTACCGAGCACATCTAACAAGCTACCAAGATACAGGATTGCCAAAATCCCAAGATGCTCCCGCATCATAAAGTTTGATAATTCCTCTAGTTGATCACTCAAGACAAAATTACAATCAACAAATCATTAGTGGTATGGATTATGCGAGTTTTACAAAGATTGATTCACAATTTCCTTCATCTGACTAAATTACTCAAAGAAAATTCTAAACTAAACACTTGAAGAAAATTCTAATTTAAGTGATGAATGTAAAAAATGATGCAATACTCCAAAAAGTTCACTAGTATTCACCATGCAAAGACAACAATGAATATAGAGCAATTTTGGCAGTATATTAGCAACAATTCTCCAACAATCTCCCTTTACAAATGAGAGGAGCCAGCCTTATATAGGGAGCTCAAGTATAATGAATAGTCAATATTAATTTGAGATCAATGACCTAGATTTAGCCAACAAAGCTCTAATTAGGATTTCCCTAACTACCACTTACAATAATTAAATGCTAACCCAATTACAATGGAGCACCACCTTGTGGGCCAATAAGAAAATTACATAGCCTTTTTGAACCAATAAGAAATGGGATAGTTAGAAACCAATAGCAAAAAGACACCAATCAATGGGCCAATCAGAATGAAGCAACTATCTAGGAACCAATAAGAAAATTCTTTGCCTCATGGGCCTACAATAACTCATCATCTAGGTAATCGTTCCCCTTATCATTTTCCTTTCTTTGCATATTCAATGAACCTAGGCATGATCTCATTAAGGTCATTGATGGGGACACTTGGCACAAGTCTAACCTTGTATTCATGATATTCCAAATCAATTGCACAAGTGCCAGTTGTCTTCTTTCAATCAACAACACTGCAAATAGCCTTTAAGTTCAAAATTTTTGTAGCCTTTTCCAAATTTTAACATGAGTGGACTTGCTTCTATGAAGTAGATGTCTTTCATCTTTCCTTGCAACTGGTCTATATTTAGCTTTTCATCATCTTCCACTTCCAACTAGAACATGGATCTCACATAAGTAAGAATGCCATTTTTGATTTCTTGAATTGTATCTCTTGTTGTCGAACAATCAAATTCCACCTACTTGAAGATCTCACTTTTGAGTGATAGTGCACGACGCCATCCATGAAAATCAATCTCTTGTCCTTTATTCGACACTAGAGCTTTCATTAACATGTGCTGTCAACTTCCATTATTGCTCGTAGTCAAAAGATAGTTTTTTTGTTGCTTGAGAGAAATTCTTCACAACCTTCTAATACTACTTGAATCCTTCATTGGAGGGAGAGCATGGTGTCACAAGTCTTGACAAACCTTCCAACAAACTTGTTTGCTTCTTCAAGTGTTCGAGCTACCCATTTCCTTGCTTCTTGCACTGTTAATCCAATTCTTTCCAATCCATCCATCAATCCACTAGAATGAGTGACTAAAGGAACTTATATTTGATCAACTTGCTGGATTGGGTTCATTAATTGCCTGATATATTCTTTCAACTGCTTGGCCTCTTCTTTGTATTTCCTTTGCTTTTCGTCCTTCTTGTTCAATCTTTCCTCAAGGACTTGAAAGCATATCTTTTCTTGCTTTGCCCACCTTTGGGACTGCAACTTGAACTATGTGTGTGCCTGAATTGTTCTTTGTAATCTTTGAGAGTATCTTGGCTAACCTTTTCTCTTTATCATTATCACTTCTTTGCACAATTTCCTCCACACTCTCAATTGGCTGTGGAACTATCACTTGTCTTTTCTTCATCCACTTTAACAACCATGCTGGTGCAATGAATTCTCCTAGTTCATCTTCTTGATTTTCCTCCTCTTGATTCTTATCTTGGACTTCCATATTGACATTGTCATTGACACCTCCATCTTGATGTCTCGCTTCACCATCTTCTGAAATGGCTTCAATATCGATCACAGTATGTTGCTCCTCTTGATGATCTTCAACCCTTTGGGGAGGAGAGTCTACTTCTTGTTCATTTTGATCTAGGGGAGTATAGCCAGTGCTTTTACTTTTACTTGCTTCTGATTCAATCTCAACTTGAATTGACACTTTATTCTCTGATGTAAACATTATATTCACTTGCCTTGAGGACGTATCAGCTGCTCCTAATTTTTGCTTCTTTTGTGGGGGTTCTTGGCTTGTAGCTTCCTTCGTTTTAGTTCCTTTTGTTTGTGAAGCCTTGTTGCTACCTTTTCCTTTCTTGCTGGATTGACTCTCTTGCCTTTTGCTGTCTTTTTGTGGTTGTTCTGATGATTCTTCTTCGGATGCTTAAACATCTTTCATTATCTCATAAGTCAATGAAACTCCTCTTGCTTGTAACTTTGCCATCTGTTTGTTCAACCATGCATGAACTAATGTCTTAACTGTCGTCATTATTGCATCAAAGCTCCCTTCATCTTTGTCTAGCCAATCAATAGCAGGAATGTTATCCTTCCTCGTTGTCTCATAATCATCTTGAAGACGCTTTCCATCATCTTCAATTTGGTCTGGAATCTGAATCCACTTGTTTGCTCTAATCAACTCCACTGACACTTGGGAAAATGATCTTTTCTTTATTTCAAAATCATTAGCTGCATTTGCCCAATGATCTTCCACATGTGCTAGGTGCTTGTAGCTGATCCCATAAGCTTTCCTTATTTGAGGATATGTATCAAAGATAGTTCTAACATTGTATATCCCTAATGAATAGTATTCAAACTCCTTTTCCACTGCCTCTGCCGCATGAAGTGAAGGACAAGTTTCAATTGAATTCCCAAGGTGAAATGAAAAAGACACCCCTGGCTTGTGTTTATGCTTCATAATATTGTCATATGCGAGCAACTGTCTTGCAACCTCCATTATCACTAGTTTGTTCAATGGAAACCTTGGAAACTTCTTTGGGCATGTTGTATTTCCTAATATTTTGATAGAAGTGAACTTGGGAAACTGAGTGTACCATGAGCCATATTTCTTCACTAAATCTTCAACTTCCTTTGATAGTCTCTTTTGAGGAGTCCACTGTAATATCCTCACATTGCGCATGACAAAGACATCATTTGCAATCTCGAAGTCATGGTTGTTTTGAAGGTGCAATTGTGGGCAGCAATCATACATCATGTACTGTCCTAGTCTTTTCCCAATTATCCTAGACACTTCGATCCTTTGTACTTGTGAACCCATGCCATCATGCACACCAGGTAAGAGCTCATGTAGAATGCCTTTGTTTTTGCTGTAGTCCTCAACTTCTGATCTATATTATCATTGATTATAAGTGCACAATCAAACATCTCCTTTGCATTAGTTATCTTCTCAATGAAATAGCACATCCATGGTTCAAAAGGTGCTCCATGTGGACTTCCCATAACCTGATTCAGCATGAGGATGAGATCTCCAATATCTTCCTTGAAATTGGACTTTGTCAACTTTGACAATTTGGAATGATGTCTCCTCTGTCTTGCTAGCCATTCATTATAGACAAGATTTATATAAATGCTGGATTTTTTGTTGAAGTCTCTCATGGTCTCTTCCTTTGTCTTGTAGATATTGGTCTCATGCTCAGGGATGTTGAAGGCATCTCTTATGTCATTCACCATGAGTGAAACCACGCGATTTCCCTTCGGAGTGAGTACTTTCCGTGTTTGTGGATTGTAGTATTTGGCACATTTTAGCACTAACTCCGTCCATTGAATTGCTGGTGGGAAGACGACCACTTGCACTAAGCCATTTTTCACCATCGTCTTTGCCCACTTTGATGGATTGCCTTGATCTCTCACTAGATCCATATTGAATGGGTTGAGATTTGTATGATTTATCTTTTTCGACTTTGATGTAAAACTTGTCTCCAGAGTAGTTTCCATGTACTTTGTTTCTGCCAGAGCAACAGGCAAGACCCTCTATTCTGCATTTTATCAACCCTCTATTCTGCATTTTATCAAATTGTCGAGTTCAAAGATTGAAGCCAAGGATTTGGATCTTCATTTTTACAAAGAAGTAACTGTTGATGTTGCTGAAAGAAGGGTCCCTAACCAAAATGTCATGGTTGTATGTTTTTCGTTTTTGTTTTTATATTTTTTTACCAAAAATCATAAAAAGTTGAAGACAGGAGTTGAATTGATGAAATTTGAATAATCTTCTCCTGATATTTCATCACAAGAACAAAAAATGGTGGTAAATTTAGGTCAGAATTTTTTTAAGAAAAAAAGGTATAAGCTTTGGGGGTTGAACAAAATAAAATAAAAATTTCAGAGCAAAGGGATGAAATATTGTGTAAAAATTGAATATTGCATTAGTGATAGTTGGATCAATTTGAGAAACTTCCTAAAGCAAAGTGAAGTCTTTATTGAGTCAATATCTTGGTTGTGAAAAATTCTAAAATTGCAAAAGGGAACAAGCTTCACTCGGACAAAACCTTTTGCAAAGGACTAGAGCTTCATATCAAGAAAATGAAGTGCCAAAGAAACAGGAAAATTTGCCAAAAGGGCAACACAAACACTAATTTCGCAATTACCCTTGCAGATTTGAGGCGGGGTGGGTGTGGGAATGTAATGATAATAAAGCCTACTAATATTATATATTATATTACCTTGATACATTAGATGCTGAACAATCATCTTGACACTGAATTGCATTTTTTTTTTTAACAAAAAGTTACTTTGTATCACATTTTCAATTTGTAATGTCCCCGATTTTAGGCCCTTGGGATTAGCTTATTTCAGTGACCCTCGTAAGCTAATTAGGTTGCTAGAGGGGGTCGTTTGGCAGAGCCAGTGGTTGGTTTCCACTCCGGAGATCTTAGATGCCAAGATTGCTCTTTGTTGGGGTCAGTTTGGCAGACTTACTATTGATAGTAAGTGTTATTTTTGGTAATAGCTATGTTTAGTAGAGCGTGTGTGCAGTGGTTTTAGTTGATGCGGATTACTTATGGAGGATCTCCAGTTTGAGGGATTTGCTATTTTTAGCAAGTCTAAAGTAGTCTGGTTACTATTTCTGGCAGGGAAGTGTATTCTTCATATGTTGTCAGAGGTTAGATGCCGTTGTCAGAGAAATTCGGTTACACCACATTTTAATTGGAGTTATTAAATTAAGTTGTTTTAATTTAATAACTCATATACTTGTATGTTATAATTAAGTGGTGTGTGGAGGAAGCCTCTTTAGTGAAAAGTGTGAGGAAGAAGCTTTCATTAAAAGCTTATAAATAAGACATGAAAGTCAAATTCCTTCACCAATTGTCATTTGATAAAAATTGAAAAGTTGAGAAGTTGTTTTGGAGAAGAAATCAAAATTCTTGAAGGAGAGCTAGGGTTTGAATGTTTGGTCTTCATAGCTGCAGAATACGTCAAATACCATGCTGGATTTGCAGTGTCTTTGATTGAATTCAGAATGCCATTGTTGACAGTGTTTTTCCTTTGTGTTAAGCTGAGGATATTGGATGCTGTACAAAATTCTTGAACCTTACAGAATTTGCTTAAGACCGTACGGAATTTTCTGTGTAATTGCTTGGGTTGGCACGTGAATAACAAGGAGTAAATCCCTGCTTCTTCAAGCTGCGTAACAGCCTTTGGCGGCTGTGTTGATCACTGGGGTAATTGAAGCTCTTTGTTTTAAGAGGCTGGGTTAATGATCTTTAAGACTGCATCAACTATTTGGAGGTCTTTAAGGCTGTGTCAACTGTTGAAGGCTGTGAGTAACTTCTCTATGGCTGTGTTTTAATCAAATATTGATGTATGAATCAAGCTTGTTTGAGATAAATAGCAACCGCTTGGTCAGTGTGGTGCCTTCTGTATTAAATGTAACTCTTGTTAATTCTTGCAAGAATTGAATTGTTCATTTAGAGAGCATTGAATTAAATTAGTTTGCTGTTGATGTTATTTAGAAAGTCTGGAAAATTTCATAAAAGTCCTATATGTTTTAAAATACAAAAAAATTGCAAATTAAATTGAGAAAGAAGCTAGTTTGTAGTTGAGAGCCAGTTGGGCTCATCTCACCATTTTATAATTCATTTTGCTGTCCATTTCCTGGCATGACAAGGGGCACTATCAATTATTGGTCAAGCCTTTTGGAGTCATAAATGCCCACGTGACTTTCAAAGCTACAATGGATAAGAGATGTTTCAGCCTGTATTAGTTTAGTTTGATAAATTTTTATGATATCTTATCTCATATGAAAAATTTGTAAGAACTAAGATCATCTGCAGATTGTGATAAATATCGAAGATTGAGTTTAACAATTTATTTTTGAAGGATGACCATTGACAATTGTGTTTTGTTGCAAATGAATTACTATAACATGAGATATTATCAGTGGTTGGGGTTCTGAAGTGGATGATTGCAAGATTTGAGCAATTAAGGAGTGGCCAGCGTAATAGATACTCACTAAACTAAGCTGATTCGGGTTATTTAGTTACTACCAGCTCTTCATCAATGAATTTTTGATTTTCTCTGTTTTCTCGGATTACACAATTGACCAAGAAAAACAGATTTGAGTGGTCAGTTCCAAGCCTTAAAATCCTCTAATGGACGATCTGTACTTGTCCCATCCTGGTGATTGCTAAATTTCTTTGCCAAATGCTCTTCAATGCAATCTTTCTATGATAGGGATCGGAGAAGTTTTAAACTTTTAAGTATAGGCCTATTGCCTTTGAGAGCCACACATTAGATGAGAAAGATTTTTTGTGCCCAAGACAAAATTTTGTGGGCTAGTTTGCTCATAAGCAGATATTTATTACAATGTATTGAGTGGAAAATATGACCATTCAGAATGATCTGTTTTTTAAGTTCATATTTTGTACTATGATTACAACATTATATTTAGATTTATTCATTCACTAAATAGTGACAGGAATGGGGACACCCCAATTTACTGGATATTATGTTCATTGTATATAGTCACATTATACATAACTTCAGGGGTAGTCAATGTAAAATTTAATTCAAATATCAATAGAAAATACTCATACATTTTGGATTAATCACCTGCATAACTGTTTTGGATTTGCAGGTGCAATGCATTCCTGGGTGTGCAAGTGCTCCTACATTTCAATAGTTTGTGTAGTTGAGCCTGTTATGGATGCAGGCTTGCTACAAGTTGTTATCCATGATAAGAAAGGGCAACTAGTAATGCTTTCATTTATTAAGCTCAAATAATCTCTTCTACGTGGAAAATTCACTTTTGGGACTTACAAAACAATTTGAATTATTTCTATGACAACATGATCTCCGTGAGTGGCAATCTAAGTAGATGAACAAACTGGAAGCATATGACTTTGAAATTCAGTGGTGCAAAGCTGTTAAGAATCTGGCTCTTGATACCTTAGCTAGAATTACAGGCTTGACAGATGGGAAACATAATATAGGGGCATAGAATGTGAAGGATGGCATACCAGGCAGCAATGGCCAATTTAAAACATGTTCTTTTTCTTGTGGACTAATTTATGAGTACGAGAGTGGTTCTTTGTTGCAAATGAAAAATCACAGTTAAGGTAATGACTCAAAACAATGCTTCTCCATCAAACAAACATGATGGATTGTTCAAGGCCTATACACAAATAAGGAAAATTCTCAGAAGGGAAAGGTTTTAATGATATTTGCAATTTTAGAGCAACTTGTGTGCAATGAAAATGAAACAAAGTGGAACACATGAAAAATTAGAGTTCATCAATTTCAGTGCAAACTTACTTTTAATATCCCATTAGAAGAGCTTAAATTCTAGTTCTACCTCCCACCCCCCCAATAATTACCACAATTAGTGGCTTATCTGAATTTTGAGATTTCTGTTTGTATTATTAACATTTTTTTTGACATTTTCTTGAGTCTCAAGTTGTGTTTTTGGGATGGGAGTTGTGGCAATCTATCTATGGTGATCTTGTATTTGTCAAATAAGGCACTGAACTCAATTTTGAATACCTATGCTTTTTCTTCTTTCTCTGCATTTTTGGGATGGGAGTTGTGGCAATCTATCTATGGTGGTCTTGTATTTGTCAAATAAGGCACTGAACTCAATTTGAATACCTATGCTTTTTCTTCTTTCTCTGCATTTTCCTGATGAAAACTAAATAACATAAGTAGTGTTTGCCAGTTATATTTTTAAATCAGATGTGGGATACCAAATGCATGAATAACTTTAATTTTCAAAACTCTGTTGAATTTTTGGAATTCAATAGCCAGATGTCCTTGTTGTACATCCATTCATATACAAGAATCACATAGCAGCTTCCCCATTTCATTATATGAAATCAAAATGATCTCTATCTTGTTGCATTTGTATAATGATGCTGGGTTTGCAGGTATGCTAATTTGATTTCATAATCATAATCAAAATGGATTGTTGGGATGCTATTTTTTTGAACAGAACTTATAGCAATGAAATGTGGTTGATAGGGAAGACTGAAGAGTTTGGTTGGTTAAAATATTTTAAGGGCAGTTTTACTCACATTTCGAATTGTTTTTTTGGGTTTCATTTAGGTCTTATTTCTTTACAAACTACACTAGCTCTTCTTGGCTCGTTTTACTATGATTAACTTGCATTTGTCCTTGTTGCTCACGGCATTTCCCGTTTTCTGTCTCTAACATCCTTTCCCAAGGTTTTTAGCTTTCTCACTGTGTGGTTATGATTCGCTATATCAGTTATTTATTTTTTATGTTGATTGCTTTCTTTCTCCATGGTGGTTCATGTGTGGCGTGAAAACTTGTTTTCAATTTTTCATCTTTACAGTGAGGGATATAACTTTCACGAAAGTCTTGGGATGATTGGAATTTCTCATTCTCTTATGTAGTATTTTTGATGAAGCTAAATGTTTAATATTTCTCAAGGAGGTTGGTTACTCTAGTTATTGCATCCTGTAGAGGTTTATAAGATTGCCTTCATTTTCAATTACATTAGTTTACCCCCCAGTATCAGTTGGTTCCTCCTTGGTTTCTACTTTGGTTTGGAGACTACTAAACTATTTAAGTATCAATCCTCTAAAGTGAAATACCATATTAGGAACTTTGTTTTCTTTGGAAATTATACAACTAAACGAAAATTTCAACTGACCTGATCCGTGATTTTTTTTTATATTTCTGTCCTATTCTTAATCCTTAGTTGTGATGTTCATTCATGTGTTGATAATGATAATAATTCATTTAACGCTGAAATGATTTTCTTGGTATCACTTTTTTCTAGGGTTACACTTGTGTAGGTTTTCCCAAGAAATCTCAAATTAGTTTTATTTGCATATTTGTGAATGACATATAAACTTAAGAAGTTACTTACCATTTTGGGCTGCTACTATGCAATCTATAAGACTAAATTGCTTCCTTATGTCATTAATATGCAGGTCTTCCATGGAGCAGACAGTGACATCCTTTGGCTCCAACGGGACTTTCATATCTATGTTGTAAATTTGTTCGACACTGCAAGGGCAAGCTACTTTATTTTTCTCTAAAAGTTACATCCTAAATATTTATTGATTTTTTTTTCAGAATCAAGATAATCTGAATGTTGGTAGTCTATAGTATGTACATCAAAATTTTCAAGATGTGAGCATCAAAACCATCACACTCTCAACAGAAACAAGCGCAATTTAGCACCCTTACCCTAAACCATGGTTTCCTCCATGGACCAGGCCTCCTACTGGCATCAATCCTTAAGAATGCAACCTAGATCCATTGAAACTTACCAACAATGAAAAATATGTGTGCAATTTCATTCAAAAAAGATGATTGGCACACCTACTTTCCTAATCAAGAACAGATGCTACCTGAAGAATGATTATCCCCTCAAAATCTGTTTCACTCTTGATGAAATGGAGTGAAGATTATGGATATTAAATGAAAGTGCTTCTCTTTGTTGTTTTATGAGAGCTGTTAAATTTTAGATCAGATTATATGACTTTTAATTTACTTTAAAAATTCAATATATATATATATATATATAATCTCTTAATATATATATGATATATATTTCAACAATATATATATATATATATATATATATATATTAAAAATCAATATTATATAAACTAAAATCAGAATTTATTTATTTCAAGTTATATATATATATATATATATATATATATAATTCATGTTATCGTTGATGAGTAACTTAGATTACTTATCTTTACAGTACATATCACTGTCGCTGTTATGTGTCGCTGAATCTGCATCTCGCACATATTCTATTCGCTGTGCATCTCTCATATTCTATTCGCTGTGCTATCTGCTCTCACTCACTTTATTTCCTGTTTTATTTCTCATATTGAACACTGAACATATACATATACGGAAGACATGGAAGTATAGAGACATGTCTCCGTACGGTCATGTCTCTTCATCTATAACAAATGTAACCATCATTTAATCAATGGAATAGCATGGAGACCGAACATATCATCAACACTACCCTTTGCATTAGCAAATGCCGAGTCACACGGGACTGTCTCCAATAACCAATACTTAAGGTATCTCATTAGGTTTACATAAACCAGTTGATAACATTTAGTTTAGGGATTGTGTTGACTGATATAAATCGGTCAATACAAATTGGTTAATGTAAAACCGATACATGATGTTTGATCGGTCTCACTAATATTGAGATTAAACCGATATCAGTCGGTAAGATATATATGAGATTAACATTATTTATTTATCAACTAAAATATATATACATTGTATATGCATATTGATATATATAATAATATCATTATTATTATATATATCAATATGTATATATAATGTAGAATAATATTATCTCAT
This sequence comes from Chamaecyparis obtusa, assembly GCA_027943335.1. Lineage (NCBI taxonomy): Eukaryota > Viridiplantae > Streptophyta > Pinopsida > Cupressales > Cupressaceae > Chamaecyparis > Chamaecyparis obtusa. The sequence goes on along the minus strand of BSBK01000280.1, from coordinate 613,690 downwards.
CTCAATTTAATGATGTTTATTTATATTCTCATAATATTATGATTATTTTATCTGATCAAAACTATAAACATCAACAAGAGCCTCTACTGGATTCACAACACAAAAGGCCTGAAGCAAGACAAATGGAAAGCTATGGGTATGCTGGAACTCTGATGATGCCTAAGGGCTACTTCATGGTTGTCTTCTCCTTGAAGAAAGAATATGACAGAATTTTCCAAGGAAGCATATTGTTCTTGAGATGTATAAAGTGCTAAACCAGACCCATGACCACTTGAAACATTTGGCTTAGGAGAAAGTGAATTCATTGGAGAATCATGGTCAACCAAGAGAGAAGCATGAGGTTTAGAGGCATCCAGCAAACAAAAAGACAAAATCTCTAAAGGATCCTACCCAAGAGGTGTAATGTCCCTTTTTTGGGGACATTAGAAAATTAAATGATAACTTCATAAAGTATTAAAATGACTTATTTGGAGCTTAATGAAAATTAATGGAGTCATTTTAATTTCAAAAGGGGATTTAAAAAGGGCAAAAAGAAAGGAAATGAAGAGACAGGTAGTTGGAAAAGGAAAGGTCAAAGGGATGCTCTTTAAAAGAACATAGAGAAGCTCATTTTGATTATGCTTGGTATATGTTTGATTTTGTTCTCTTGGAGAATTTTGGGAAGCTTTGGCTTTCAGGAGGTTTGAGGACAAAAACCCTCAAGCTTGGAGGTAATGGGCGGAAACTCATTGCCTGTTGGAGATATCACTTAGGTGTCTCACTTGGCTTCAAATTGATTTTTTATGGTTATCCAGTCTGACTATAATTTCCGTGGCCACAATTGGATATTTTGTTGTTTTATTGAAGATTTAAATTCAATATTCATATTTCATTTTAGAATCTCTATTCTAGTCTTTTTTCAGTATAAATTGTTGGATTAATTGAAATTAGTTGCATGCAAATTATTGTTGAAATTTTTGGAGGATATTTTTGTAAATTTTTTTTGGAGTAAATACCCTAGGGGGTTATTACAGTGGTATCAGAGTTGGTTCTCCTGCCATCATGTGAGGTTCAAAAGGGCTAAAATTGTGAAGTCTTTTTGCAAATACAAAACTGCAATTAACATAAGATTATTTTATCTTGGACATTTATCTTGAAAAAACAAAGCATTGGTTTTGAACTCTTTACTCTCCACGACAATAATCACCGAAGCCCCATTAAGACAAATAATTATATATTATATGATTGGGAGAAATATAGCGGAAAAGATTATTACCAATTCAAAGATTAAATAAGGGAATGATTTTATTTATGCCTAGTCGGGAAAGTTCACGGGCTTTACCATGATTTGATATTTGTATAGTTCTAGGCGATATTGTGTATAGAGCCTTTGTGTGGAGGTCGTATGCAACTCCAGATGGTGAAAAAATCCGCGATTACATTCGGAGATTGTAAGTTGCTAAGACGATATTTGTTGATGGTGTCGTGTAAGACCAAATCTCAATATGTGTAGTGGTAGATTACCGTATTGTGCAAAGACATTAGTGACTTGAGATAAATCAGGGAAAGAAATTCCGACAGTGATCACTGTTAACATTATAGCCTTTATTGCATTAATAAGGACAATTGATAAAATAATAATAAAATATATTGAGCAAATATATTTATAAATTGAGAGAAGCTATGGCTAGTTTTGAGACTGCAGATGCTAGTTTATACAGACAGATCATTGGATCTCTTATGTATCTAGTTAACACTAGACTTGATTTGTTATGCTGTGAATGCTCTAAGTCAGTTTATGGTAGAACCTAAACAATTGCATATGAGTGCAGTTGAGCATATTCTGAGATATCTTTGTGAGACCATTGAGTATGGTCTACTATACAAAAATGTAAAACTAGATTTTCATGGTTTTACAGACTCCGATTGGGCAGGATGCATTACAGACTGGAAGAGTACATCCGGATGTTGTTTTAGCTTGGGATCAGCTATGATTTCTTGGTTCACCAAGAAACAAAATTCCGTTGCTCAGAGTTCAACAGAAGCAGAGTATATTGCAGCTTCTCTTGGGGCTCGAGAAGCCAGCTGGTTAAAAAATCTCATTGTGGGACTGTTTGGACAAACCATGGAACCTACTATTATTTATTGTGATAATCAGAGTTGCATTAAACTTGCTATTAACCCCGTGTTCCATAATAGGTCCAAACATATTGAGATTCCTTGTCACTATGTCAGGGATATGGTGGAAAGAAAGGCCATTCAATTAGAATATGTATGTATTGATGAACAAACTGCAGATATTCTCACCAAACCCTAGCAAGGAGCAAAATTGAACATTTCAAGAATAAACTTGGCATGGTCAAAATATGAGTTTGTTGTACTAACATTTCTTTATGTTTTATGAATTCATATCTCTTTGTGGCAAAGATAATATAAATTCATTATTTTATGCTTAGATTTATATGTGGATTGTGGGAGTTCACATTTATATGTTTGTTGAATATCATGGACTTGATATTCTCTGGATATCATGGATTTGATATCCTTTGAGTCTTGGAGACTCATGGATCAGGGATCCACATTCGAGTTTTGGTGACATCATGGACTTGATGTCAGGAGACCATTACTCCGAGCATTTGGTGAATATCATGGACTTTATATTCGTTAGGCCAATGCTCTTGATATCATGGATTTGATATCTAATTAAGTCAAGGTGACTCGTGAATAATTAACATCATGGACTTGATGTTACATTGAATATCATGGATTTGATATTTCTGTTTATTTGAGAATTTGGTGGCTTGATGTTATCATGAATATCATGGACTTGATATTCTTGTTGATCTGATTAATCCCGAAATAGGAAGGATAACATCATGGAACTAAATGATGATATACATTTGGACTTATGTTTTCATCTTATTTGGTAGATAGGGATCTACCTTCATAGATGTGGAATCTATGACATCTTAGGATAAGGTATCCGAGATGGTTATGTCTTTGTTACCACTGTCAAGGATGATAGTCATATTGAAAGGGTGTGTCCTACTATAGATAGGATCTATAGGTTGATCTTACCCTCAAGTTGAAGAGGGAGTGTTAACATTATAGCCTTTACGTTTAAGATCAACATTATGCCTAATTGTTTATTGCATAAATAAGGACAATCGATAAAATATTAATATAATATATTGAGCAAATATATTTATTATTATTACCGTTTAATTAAATCAGTATATATATATATATATATATATATATATATATATATATATATATAAGTGCAATTTTCTTAATAATCTTAGTTGCCGGATTCGCGTATCCGGGAGGACCCACAGGTCCATGCACGGACCTTGCCCGGATCCGGCGCGGACCCGGGGGGATCCAACGCGAATCCTCGAGGATCCCTCACGGATCTATGCGAATCCCCAAGGACCGGTGGCCTATGAAGGCATAAAGCACTTAATATGCCATTTTTGTTTTCATCTATCCCTAAATTGATAGGAGGATTTATACAAATATAAATACATTCCATGATGTTTGAGATAGGTTTCAGCTTCATAGGAGTTAAGATGCAAATTCTAGATTTTGGGGGTTTTCGAAAAATTCCAGACTTAGCCAAATTTCAGGATTCAGCAAGCCTTCAACAGGGTTACCTCCCACAATCCTTCATGGCTTTCTAAGGTCAAACTGAAGCTGGCAAAAGGATTC
>BSBK01000280.1:0-5000 GCA_027943335.1 Chamaecyparis obtusa | reverse complement strand
TTAAATCTATGCAACTTCACTGGAAAGCCTTGCATCTTGTCTCAGAGCTCTTTTTCTCAAAGTCAAAGGCTACAAATGAATTTAAAATGACCCCTCCAAGCCTTATATAGGTTTTGACCTAATTTTCAAAAGTGCTATGTTTTCTGTGAAAATCGCACCCTTGGCTAAATCGACTGCTCTGAATCTATTTTCAGGATCGAAATTGAAATCTGACACACCCAAATAGCTCAAAATCATGTTTTAAATTTTTTGGGACCGACGTGATCAGACGATTGTGCAGTTGACCTTCTGATGTCACATTCTTGCCAGGATAATCTCTCGTCATCATTTTCTTGACTTCTTCATCTTTTTCATCAAAAGTCAACCCAAGTCAACTCTAGTCAATTTTGGTCAACCATGGTCAAACCTAGTCAACAAGACCTCCAATTCACTCCTAATCACTCCCAAATCTTCTAGATTCTTCTGTAATATGTTCTAAGTTCTAGATCTCTGATTTTACCTCTCTTTATAACCTATTGCTGTCAATCATCATATCACGTGTCATCATTTGATTTTGCTCCCGAGGCAGAAGGATGATTACATCATTGAATCAATCTCAAATCAATCTAACCTAAATCAAAATTCCTCACCACTCAGGGCATCTCATCATGAGGGGCATCATTATGGCTTGCATCTTGTCACATCTATTAGGTATTGGAGCAATCTAACCCTAATTCTTGAGAGTCAAGCTTCGATCTCTTTTTACTAGTATTTGGGAAATCTAACCTGGGTCTTGGAGGGCTAAGCTTCATTCTGGAGATAGTCCTAAAAATCTTTATCAGTTATCATTTAACTGACAGGTATTGGGGAAATCTAACCCTGAATTCTAAGGATAGAGCCTCGTTCTAGGGACAGTCTTACCGAAATGGTAATTTGACTGGTGTCTTGGCAATCTAACCTCAACTTCCAAGGGTTAAGCTCTATTCTGGAGATAATCCTAAAACTCTCATCAATCATCAAATTCAATCACTCTACTATTTCTTCAAATTATTCTGTGAATCAACGCGTTGCTCACACATCAATTCAAAGAGGGGCAAAATGTAATACCCCAAAATTGGTATTTTGTTATCCTAGCCAATTTTGTTGCATTTAGTATCATTTCTTCAAATTTCTACATCATCAAAGTCCTATTTTACTAGGCGATTTTTTCCCCTAATTGACTTTAATCATCTTAATGTCAAATGCAGAAAACCCTAAATCTGTATTAATCACATACTATATTTAATTCCTAAATTTTGACTATAAATTAGCTAAATAAACCCTATGATCAATTAATTTAATTATAAAGTCCTAGTACTTTAATTAAATTAATTCCACCCCTTTAGCTAAAACACATCAAGAGGAATTAAATAATATTTAGATTTCTAAATGAATATCCTCATTTGAATTTAAAAATTTGAAAAGTCACTCATGAGGTAATATTTCATTTACTTAATTAAATATTCTCCAAAATGCTTCATCTTCTAAAAGAAAACAAAGAGTCGATCATTACTTTACAAGAAACTCTTCAATCTCCACTAGGATTTTCTATATTAGAACCTCTCATTTCTCATTTGAGGGAGGCAATTTTATAGTATCAAATCGCTGTTGAATTATTGTCTCATTTTGTGATTCAAAATTTCAATCATTTTTGCATAATTAGAATAGAATTCATTTCTTAGAATAAGGATGCATTCATGTTTAATTTATTTTCTTTCATCGTTAATTAGATTCATGCTCATTCTTTTACAAGTTCTTAGATGAATTTTGCACTATCATTCTAGCTTAAATCTCAATTGCATCTTAGTTTCAAATCCTTCATTCTAGAGTGGTCTATAGTTGTTGGATTCTCGTTATGGGAGTCATTCAAAAACCCCACCTAGATAGAAGGCAACAGGTCAACTCATATAGGCATGTAAAATGAGTAATTCATATTAATTTTCGTATGTGGCTAATGGATAATGACTATGTTGAAGTCTATGGCTGAATAAGAGGTCCATATTTAGCTATAAACATTATGGCACCCACCGTGGGGTAGAAAATTCATTTCTGGCCTCATTCTCAAAAAAATTCTATCAAAATTTAATTCTATGTCTGTACGTCCGTACGTCTTTGGTATGGAATCTCGTGTGAAGATTCTCACTGCACCACATGAAGTTTTCTTGGTTCTAGAATTTCCTCATGTGAACAAGCATCTTTTATCACGTGGGACTGTGCACTTCCTCGTGTGAAATATGAGACCAGTGTTTTAAAATTTCTAGTTTATGTACCTTCCTATTACTGTTTTCTGGCATTTATCATTTCTTGTGATTTTTCATGTCAATGATTTTCTGATATAGCATAATAGTGGGCTGCAAGATGTTTGATGAAGACTTCAAAAAACTATGCATACTTACTGACGGTTTGCTTGTAGGACTCTTCTCAAAGATATTTAAAAACACTTTGTTTGTTTACTACTTTATTCACATAGTTTAAATAGGGCCTTGTTAAAATTTATTAAGGGTCTTGATAGCAATACAATAGGGTAATAGGATCTTCATTACATGGAAGTGATTCCCATGGATGAATCTGAGACCTAGATTTTGCTAGCATGATAAATACTTGGAGAAGCAAGGAAAGGTAACGAATCTTTAGCACATCTATTTGTTAGGGGAGTATGCTCTTCTCTCTTTGAGAGAATTAGAAACCCAAAAGCTTTTGGATTGGTTGAAGAGGAGTTAGCTCCATGATAGACATGTCTGGTGTGTTTGGGTAAGGTGAAGAGGTAGAGGATTATGCTCTTCTCTCTTTGAGAGAATTAGAAACTCTGACCCTTGAATCCAAGCCAAGTTTGTGTCACCTTTAGAGGGCCTACCGAAAGTTGAACCTCCAAGTATGACCCAAGTGAGTACACACCTTTTGCTAGTAATTGCACCTCGCTATAATAAAGTAGCTTTGTTGAGTCTAAAGATGCCAAATCCATGTTAACTTCTTTCTCTTGATTTATGACTATCATCTTGAGAAAGCATTTTCTGTTGTACTAAGCAGGGCCACTCCTAGCCCTGCTTGTGGGGGTGTATGACTTTCAGGTGTCGGTGTGGCTGCGAGGCCCTAGCACTATATTAGGGGCATGGAAGGTTAGTGTGAATGGAATCCTATTAAATACTCTCTTAGTTAGTGGCCTACCCAGTTCATCTCCAAAAGGGGAAATAATCTTTGCGCAAGGAGTGGGAAGAATCTCTCCCCTAGATTCTCACCATAGGCAAGCACCTGGATGTTTAAAGGTGATATATGACACTGGCCCCTACTTCAAGGGTAACCTTTGAGCATATATTATTGATTCCTTCGAAACACCAAAAACACAAGCGCCCTCTAGGAGGTGACACGGTTGTGTGAGGTGAACGCATGCACATAAGTTGTGAGGCACAAATTTTGTCTTCTCTACCATTTTCTTTGTAGGGATAACTAAGTATTTTTTTTGAGTCTTAAATTGTCCTACATGACCAAACTTATCAAGACTCCCATGATTCTTCCAAGCTTCTTTTTCCTCGGTGGAACTATTTTCAACTACCGATTGCTTCACTATTGCTTGTTCAGTCCAAACTCTATGCTTGTAAATGATTGATTTCAAACATTCAAACTGAGATTTTCTGATTCAAAACTATCCTAAATTAGTCTGAATGCTGGAAATTCTATTAGAGAACAACCCGTGTTGTGTCTCAAAATTTGATTTTGTCTCAAAAACTATGTCAAACTATCAAACTCTGTCAAACTTTCCTCTTTTCCCACATGAGATTGTGCTTCCTATGCATTCTCTCACACAAGACTGCATTTCCTCACATGAAGCTTGGCACTTCCTCACGTGAAATTGCACTTCTTCACACAAAACTGTCCCCTGATTTTCAAAACAATGAGCTTATTCCCATTGACTGTTCAATCTTCTATCTGATCTGGTTCTTATTTAGGGTATGTCTTCCTATTCTCTTGTTGTCTGTTGCCTAAAAATAGATGTCTTGGGTTGAGAACCAGGTGATTACTTCTTAAACTCACATTATCTCTCTCTTATCTATCTTTTCCTACTATGTTCTTGTACCTTGTGATGTGATAGTCACATCTTGGTTGTTCTAGCCTTACTCTTGATGATTTGTGTTGGGTGCATTTCACTTTTATCTTTTTTTTCTATCCCCGAGATAGAGTTATGAGCATAATCCTAAGTTCTCTCTCACTTCATCTTTATCTATGGTTTTTATGACTAGAAGTGGTAATGCATTTCCCTTACATGGTACTAGAATAGGTAGAGGTAGACCTCACAACCAAGGAAGAGGTTTTTCTTAACCTATCACATAGTCTGAGTGTTGTGGGGGATCTTTCTGTTCCCTCTCGCCAGGTGTATCGAAAGAGAGACCACCTCGATCCTCATCTCCTTTCAGTCGATCTTACATCAGATGTTCAATCTACATAGACATCAGTCTAAATCAGAATCCAATATTCCAAGAGTGGTATAATTTCATGTTTCAAGAGTAGCTTGACTGGTTGTATCAAGAAGAAGATAACCCATTGTTTTAAGAGTAGCAAAACTCTGAAGGGTCACCATTTGAACTTGACCCTATTGATGCAACAAAGGTTACCTTAGCCATGACCTCTTGTCTTACTACACACACTTACACTGAGTCTATGCACGTTACACAATCATGTGTTGATAAGATAGAATACCAAGAGGGGTGAACATAGGAAAGGTCATGATCAATCTTACAATGACTAGCATCTATATCAATCCCAAAGTATTTTTGAAATTCTTAGTAATGACAATGATGAGATAACCCAAAATGACATAGATGTCACAAAAGCTAATAAAAGTCTTCTAAAAATGATGGAAATCCTCCTTGTAGAAGAAAAGGAGTACTTTCTTGAATTGTCCAAGCAAGGGGCCAAGTTACCCCTAGACTACAAATTAGAGACACTTGTGGCCAAAGAAGAGGAAACAGAGACTGTGAAACTACAAA